>JAGDQO010000571.1:0-57651 GCA_018342035.1 Solanum appendiculatum | reverse complement strand
ACTTCTGCCCCCGCACCAGCTACAACTCCCGTCCCCCAGCCTTTGACACAGGTCACGCTTATTAAGATGGGGCACCTTACCCGTTCAGCATATGTTTGAGCTTCTCGGGCTGAGGCAACTGTTCCTGGCATGATTGAGAGAGCTTTAGCTGCCGCCCTTGACCCCATTCGAGCAAAGTTGGCTGATCAGTGCTGACTTATTACAATTCATGGGGAGGCGTTGGCAGCGCTCACAGCTAGAGTTGAGGCATGTGAGCAGCAAGAGGGTAGTTCTACAGAGTTGACAGCCATCTATTCCAACATTGTCGGCCTGAGGAAGGATGTGGATGAGCTGTAGTCCACCGATATCACTATTTTCTGGGGTAGTGTGGATGTGCCAGAGGGTACGAGTGTTGACATCCCGCACCTACCACCTCCGTTGTTGTTTCGATGACTGTTGATGAGGTGGTATCTGATACACTTGAGATGGATGAGGAGGATATGGCTATGCGTGATCGAGAGGTATATGCAGACCTTGCGGACTTGGAGTATGATATGGTCTGAGCTGCCACTATCGCTTCACTCTAGGAGACATCTATGGTTGGGCCAAGTGGGACCTGGTAGACCAAGGAGAGTGCACCAAGCACTGATGCCCCTACAAATGACACTCCTCCGGCATAGCGGGACATGTTGGTGTCTACTGCACTCTATCTATCTTTAGTTTTTATATTTATTTTTTCATTTCGCATTGAGGCACTGCTTTATCTTTTTGGTGGGGTGGTGTTTTTCCCCGTTTGTTTGTATGTTTGGATTGTTGCTTTTGTTTTTATTTATAGAAGTGACTTTAGTCTCCATTTTGATCTCTCTCTTTACTTATCGTTGTTGATGTTTTCTCTTGTACTTTTGAGTGTCAATTGTGTTCAATATCGATGACTTGAACAGTGCTCTTGATTGAACAATATGTTGGTGTGTGTCCAACGAGGTAAATTAGAGTTGCATAGTCTTGTGTAAACTCTTAGCCTCTTGTTGTGACTAGCGAATTGTCTATGGTGAGTCTTTCAATGACCGTTGTAAACAAGCTTGACTCTTAGAGTTGTGACCCACAATTGTGTTTGAATGCCATGTGTGGTGAGCTTTACTTGAAAGGTGTGTATGATGATGCCTAGAATTTGCTTCGGTAGTCCTATTGACTAAGCATTGGTGAATGTAGGAAATGATCTTAGGCATATATTTTTTAGGGTGAACCTAATTTCTATACCTTTGTTAGCCACCTTGTGAGGGTGTGAACCCAGCTTGGCACCATTTGAGTCTATCCTTTTCCTTGATTGAAACACAAAGACAAAGACCTTAGCCGTTTGTTTGAAAATGTCGTGTCTCCCCCACCTATAACCTTCGTGAAGTATTGGTTAGTTTGAATAGCCAACTCGAGCTATAGGTTCGTGAACTTGATCTGTTCAAAAGATTGTGAAAAAAAATGAAATGAAACCCCTCCATATAAAAAAAATGAAGATGAAAAGAAAAATAAAAGAAAGAAAAAGATTCAAATAAGATAGTACTGTTGTGCATTGACATAAAAATAAAAGGGGATGTTCCTAAAAGTGTTTTGTGTGCTACAAAGTGGCAAAAGATAAGTTGAGAAATTCAAAAGTGTGAAAGAAAGGGAAGGATAAGTGATTTGGGAACCATGCTTCATAAAGGTAGAGCCTCTAACCGGAAATTGAGCATACCTTAAACCCTAACCCCATTACAAGCCTCTAAAGTCCGTTTTGATCTTGCGTGAACCTTGTGATTGTTAGGTGGAAAACTCGGGCAAGCCTATAGGCAAAGTTGTGCAAACACTTTCTCTTTTGAGAGTGTGAGTGTTGTGTTGATTCCAAAATATTGATCTTCAATTTTATTTGGGCAAGTTAGATAAATCCTTTTTGGGGTAAGGGCATTTAAATAACTTTGTGAGCATAACTTTGTGTTTTAGGTCAGCACTTGTGAGCATAGACTTTAACTGATGATGGCTAGTCAGATTTTTACGCTTTTAGTGTACATTTGATCCTTGTATCTTAGATTGATCCCTGTGTGCATTTTCATGTGAGTTCTGAAGGAGAAAAATTTGTAGAAATCCCTTTTGAGTTCATTGATCTCTTCTTTTACTTGAGGACAAGCAAAAGTATAAGTTGGGGGTGCTGATGAGTCGGTAGTTTTGACTCATTTATAGCTTCATTTATGCCAAATTTGTGTCCTTAATGCTTAATTTGTACCTATAACTAATGTTCAATAATTTGTGTGCAGCATGAAGGTTTTGGAATAAGGAAAGTACAAGATAACGCAAAGAGGAACTGGAAAGTTACACAATGTAAAGAAAAAGGAAGTTGGAACTCGGTGACTCACCGAGTGGATTTTCTTATCGCCTAATGTTCTAGAAGTGAAGGAGAGGATTAAAGTCAAGTTGGCGAGCTGAAGAACCAATCGGCGCGTCACCGATTAGAAAGGCGAGCCCAACGTTCACCGCCTAAAGTTCCAAGAGCGAATCAGTGCGGAAGGCAAAATATAAAAGGCGAGAACGAGCAACTCGGCGCATCACCGAGTTGAAGGGCAGACCCGACTTACACCGCAGAGTGATCCTGAAATTCAAAATTGTGGGAAATTTTGTAGGAGTGTAAATAGAAATTTATAAAAGAGAGAAGGAGAGTTGGATAACATTGTATTGAGAGAACAAAGTGCATTGCATTTTTGAATACTTAGAGTTAATTGGGTAAATTATTCTTGTGAGTTTTTGGGAATCAAACATTGGGTGTACTTTTAGTTCATTGTATTTGTTGTTTGACGACTTGTGAAATTAATGGCTAATGTTTTTGGTAACTATTTCTTCATTCTCACTATGATTGGCTAAAACCCCAATGTCTTAGAGGTGTGATTATGTGGTCAAATGCCTAATTAGCTTATGGGTCTTATGGATTGCCAAATTAAATGTTGATTTAGAATGTGTTTAGTTGTTAATTCATTTTTTCATCTTATGAATTGAAGTTGCAAATTCAGTTCTAGTCTATACCTCTTTGTATGCTTGTAGAAGATGCATTTGAGTGGAATTATCAATTGGTAATTGTATGTGTTTTTACTTGTACTACCCAGCTTGTTAAAGTGCGTTGAATTAAGGTAGAAGATTGTGTTTTTTATTGTTTAGCCTATTGGGGTTTGATAAAACCCAATTGAAAGCATGGTAGTTGGTTGTAAAATAGCTATCATGATCGTTATCATTCCTACTCATTATAATTAAGCATACTTAAGCAATTCGTAATGACTCATTTAGTGAAATTGGTAGTTGAACACTCACACATCCCTAAGGTCCCATTTCTCATTGGTTTAATTCCTCTTTAAGTCCTGTTTGTTGATTTTAATCATTCAAAACCCTTCTTATTTGACAATTGAAACTTTAAAGATTTACATTATGCATCGATTCACTTGTTTACATCTACAAAAAGCTAGATCACTTTAATATTTCATATTTGAATTCTATACTTAGTTCCATTCCTCGAGGGATCGACCCCAAATCATTGTTGGGTTTATATTACTAGTGACCGCCTACATCTTGAATCGTTATAGGTGTAGTTGTGTGTTATCACCTTCCTATCGGATCATAGCCTAACTCTTGTATTACAAACATCTCAGATATCACAAAAATACTCACTAAGACTACCCATTCTATAAACACCATAATTTTCCCTACAGATTTCAATCTAGAATTCAAATCCACCAACTAACTAGGTAAAAATTAGATAATCAAGTCCATTACATCCTAAACAAAAACTAACCCTGTATTCAACCATCTAGACTCTGTGCCCAAGGTCCTATAAATTAAATCTCCCAACAAATTATAAGATGTTATGTAAATTAAGACAAGTGTACCTTCTTAGTTAAGCGTATCCTACCTAGGCGCCAAGCTAGTGCTTTAGAAGTTTGATTACAAACTTCTAACCTCTTCTGTGAAGCTCTAGTATGGTCTCATTCTAAAATAATAACAAAAGTTCAAAATAAATCACAATTGGCCTAAACAATTCTAAATTATAACTTAATCCAAAACATTAGTCCAACCTCATGATTTTGTCACCAAATCAACGGTTTTATCACCATTAAGTCAAGCCAAACCATACCCTAAACTCATCACCAAAGATTCTAAGGCCTAAGAATCAAAATATCAAGTTAAGGGAGTAATTTACTAACCTTTAAGGATGATTTTATCAAAAAACATATGAAAATTGCCCTAGGTTTCCCTTGCACTACTCAAAATGTTCTTCAATGAATATGGGTTGTTTTGGGGAGTCTTCTGCATTTACAATGACTAACACCGCTATAGTGGCCTAATCCAGCTATAACGGCCCATAGAGGGAATTAAATTTTTACTATTGTAGTGGTGTGCCACCCGTTATAGCAGCTTGTACGGGATAGAACATCGTAAATCCTTAAAATTTAGCCTATTTTTCAACACACCTTAAAACCTTGATGTTCCAAACCCTCCCTTTTCCGACCAAGTTTGATATCGAGAGTATGATTCAGTAGTATTCAGTTCTAAAAGGTCCTACGAACCCCATAGAGTCTTAGCAACTAGGAAAAAAAATTCTAATAAGAAGTTTCACAAAGTCCATTCCCCATATTTCTCTAGACCTCAGCTTTCTCAGATTTCGTCCGAGTGTAGCCTAGAATGAAATTTCAAAAGGATTTTATACCTGATGATTTAAAAATGCTCAAATCTGAAAAGAATTTTATTCCTGATCCTCAGATTTTGCAAAAATCTTGGACTCATCCTGATAACCAAATCAACAGAGATTGGTATAAGAATATTTATACTCTCAAGGAAAGAGAGAATGCTCTTCTAGAAGTAGTTCTAGATAAAGAATTCTCAAGGAATTTGAGATCTATTGAACCATCAGGATATTGAATTACCCTTTCAATGCGAGATCTCTCTGAGTGAGAGGAAAAAGGTTGAGTGATAGCATCAAAATGCCATTCGTCGTTAGACAGAATGTCATTCCAATTGATCAATCTAGGAACGAATATTGAACTATGCTCATGATTGGCCTCCATGAGCATGGTTACACCCTTTTGGCTCTCAATTCGAGCCTTTGGTGCAAGAGTAGTAGACATAAGCCGATAATATACTCTGTAGATAATCGCTATCTCTCGAGTATTGGCTTTGCTATTTAGATTTTTTGTTTTGACATTAAGTGTGAAAGAATCCATGACATTAGGATCATTAATGTCTATTGAAAAATTAGGATAACAATTAAAGTAAACCGGGCCATCGGCTAGATTACTTTGGAGAACTCCTAACAGCGAATCATCAAAATTAAGAAATCCCTGGTAGTCCTACAGCCAGTGAAATGGAACCTCCTCCAAATCAAAAGGATTTTATACCTGATCATTTAAAAATGCTCAAATCTGAAAAGAATTTTATTCCTGATCCTCAGATTTTGCAAAAATCTTGGACTCATCCTGATAACCAAATCAACAGAGATTGGTATAAGAATATTTATACTCTCAAGGAAAGAGAGAATTTTGCAAACTCTTGGATGATAGATATGAAAAGAATTGTTTGCGAAATAGACTTCTTTAAGTGGTTTGAGATGACGGGAAAAATTGAAAATCAGAAGGATTCTCTTAAAGTCATCATCAACAAATGGTATACCACTTCAAATAAAGTTATTGAAGATATCACTCCCCCTCTTGAAGGAATAAATATCCCTATTCAAGGAACTATTATAAAAGCTTCCCCTTTTAAAAGCCTCTCCTCAGAAAAACCTTCTGTCATTGCTACTAATCTTGATATCAACAAGATTATAGAACAGAATAATTACACTAATCAAATTCTTCATGTCGTTTCTAGACAAATTGAAGATTCCAAAGAAAGAGCCTCTTTTTCAGGAAGGCCTGTCCCTCTATCTTCTACCAACAGCAGTCAGAAAATAGACCCAAACCCTATATTCAAAATCAATGAATTTTCCAGAGAAAATTATCCTAAGCTCAAAAATACCTTTGATATTTCTGACAATATTTTGGATAAAATTAATGAGAAACTAGCCAATTTCTCTATATCTGATAAAAGAGCTGCTTTTAGAACTTCTACCAGTACCAGTGGTAAAATACTTTCCACTATCAAGGAAAATATTGTCCAAAAACTCTCCAATGATAGATTTCATAACCGAAAAAACTATCATAAAAGACCTTCTTTCCCTGATGTCCAGTATGAAGAAAATGCTTTCCTTTCTACCTCCTCTCATGAAGGAAATAGCATAACCGAATGGAATATTGATGGTTTAGCAGAACATCAGATTTACAACAAACTCCATGAAATGGGAATAGCTATTACAGCTTATAAAATAAGAAACTCTTCTGACAGAGAAGCTTCTTCTATGATTGTTGCAGGATTCACTGGAATGTTAAAACATTGGTGGGATAATTATGTTTCTGAAGAAACTAAAGGAATTATCTACAATACTCAAGCTACTGAAATTGTTATTAAAATGGAAGGAACTAATGAAGTTCCTACAGAAGTTATCAAAGAAGATGCTTGTGCTACACTTCTATATCATATAGCAAAGCATTTTATAGGAGAACCTAAGTTGTTTCAAGACAGAAGTCTTCAAATCCTCAACAATATCAATTGTCCTTCTTTAGATGATTTTACCTGGTATAAATATAATTTTATGCAAAAGGTAATGATCAGACCAGATTGTCATCTAGACTTTTGGAAGGAAAGATTTGTAAGTGGACTTCCACCACTCTTTGCTGACAAAGTTAGAACCAAAATCCAAGATAGGAATGATGGAAAAATTCCTTATGATCAAATGACTTATGGAGATCTTATTAGTGTTATAAACACTGTTGGATTAGAACTTTGTACGGACATTAAGTTGAAGCATCAACTTAAAAAAGAAAAATCTTCGACAAGAAGAGAATTAGGAAGTTTTTGTCAAGACTTCGGTTTTGTTTCTCTAATACCTCCTTCAAGAAAAATCAGAAAGGAGAACAGGGAAAACAAGAAAACTCATCGTAGTAAGTCTAGAAAGACTACTGAAAAGGATTACAAAAAATCTTCCAAAAGGAGAAGAAAGCATAAAGGTTTTAGGAAATCCAAAGAGGATGTATGTTGGACATGTGGAAAATCTGGCCATAGAGGTAGTGAATGCAGATCTGGTAAACAGAAGAAGATCAACAGTCTAGAAATAGACGAAGCAACCAAAGAAAAGCTTTTTTCTATTCTTGAAGAACCTTTGTCCGATTCTTCAAATAATTCTGATGAATATAGCGACGAAGAAAATATCAACGTCGATTATGATTCAGATTCTAGCCAATCGGGAAAAAACTGTAACTGCACAGAGGCTTTCTGTGTTTGTGGTGAAATTCCTCAAGTCAAAGTCCTTAGCAATGACTCTAAAGAAGCTCTCTTTAACATTATTGAACATATTAATAATGAAGAAGCCAGGAAAAAATATCTTATAGAACTTAAGAATATTATTCTCAACCAAAAGGAAAAGCCCAAAGCTCGTACTATGGTTGAACCTTTCAGCATGAAGCAAATCATGAATAGGTTTGAAAGAAATGTCGAACCTACTATTTCTGATCTTCATCATGAAGTCAAAACTCTTAAAGAGGAAATCAAAGACATTAAAATCAGACTTGGGAAAGTCGAAACTGATGTCATTGCTGATAAAATCCTCAAAGAGATTGCCAAACAGAATCTTGATGAAGAAACAGAAGATATCCCTGAAAAGGATAATTTAAATTATCCTCCTTTCAATATTGATCTTTCTGCAACACCTACTCCTAATATCGCTACTACCTCTTGTCCAGGTATCGATGTTATTACCTCTGTTAGACCTCAGAGTCATCATATTCCTATTAAGATTGTTGTCAATAAAAATTTCGTTATTAATAAAATCGCTTTACTTGACAGTGGTGCAGATAGAAATTGCATTGTTAAAGGTATTGTTCCTACTAAGTACTTAGAAAAAAGTACTTCCAAATTATATTCTGCTACTGGTGAGTTACTCAAAATTAATTATAAGCTTTCTAAAGCTCATATTTGTAACAATAATGTTTGCTTAACAAATGATTTCATTATTACTGAAGATATTAATGAAGATATTATTCTTGGAATACCTTTTATCACTCAGATAAAACCTTTTGTCACAACCTAAATGGTATTACTACTTCCATTCTGGGAAAAGAATTACATTTTCCTTTTGTTAAAACTCTTTCCCAAGATGAAAGTAATTTTATCAGAGAAAAAACGGTTTTCCGAATAAACTCTTTACCTCAGCATGTTAATTTTCTCAAAGAAGAAATTAAAATTAAAAAAATTGAGCAAATTTTAAAAACCTCGGAGATGGTTACTAAAATATCCAATCTTCACAAAAAATTTGAAGATGAAATTTGCTCTCATTTTCCTAATGTTTTTTGGGAAAGAAAAAAGCATATTGTTGATTTACCTTACATTGAAGGTTTTAATGAACAAGCTATTACAACTAAGGCTAGACCTATTCAAATGAATCATGAATTACTTGATTATTGTAAAAAGGAAATTGATAATTTGTTGAAAAATAAAATTATTAATGTTTCTAAATCTCCTTGGAGTTGCTCTGCTTTCTATGTCAACAATAGTGCTGAAAAAGAAAGAGGAGCACCTAGACTTGTTATAAATTATAAACCTTTGAATGCTGTTTTAAAATGGATTAGGTACCCAATACCTAACAAAAGAGATTTGTTAAAACGAACTTATAAGGCTAATATTTACAGTAAGTTTGATATGAAGTCTGGTTTTTGGCAAATTCAAATTGCTAACAAAGATAAATATAAGACAGCTTTCAATGTCCCATTTGGACAATATCAATGGAATGTCATGCCTTTTGGACTCAAGAATGCTCCTTCTGAATTCCAAAATATCATGAATAACATTTTCAATGATTATAGTTACATGTCTATTGTTTATATTGATGATGTGCTTATCTTTTCTGATGATATTGATTCACACTTTAAACATCTTAATACTTTCTTTAAGATTGTCAAGAACAATGGTTTAGTAGTTAGTGCCAAAAAGATTAAGCTCTTCCAGACCTCTATAAGGTTTCTTGGTCATGACCTTTATCAAGGTAGCTACAAACCTATATGTAGAGCCATTGAGTTCTCTTCTAAATTTCCTGATGAAATTATTGATAAAACCCAATTACAAAGGTTTTTAGGAAGTTTAAATTACGTTGCTGATTTTATTCCTAAGATCAGACAAACTTGTGAACCTTTATATAAAAGGCTCAAGAAAAAACCTGTTCCTTGGGGACATGATCAAACTCAGGCTGTAATTATTATTAAAAAACTAGTTCAGAGTCTCCCTTGTTTAGGAATCCCTAATCCTAATGATTTTATGATTGTAGAAACTGATGCTTCTGACTTAGGATATGGAGGTATTCTGAAACAAAGAAGTTCTTTAGAATCTCCCGAACAATTAGTTCGTTTTACTTCAGGAATCTGGAATTCTGCTCAAAAGAATTATTCTACTGTTAAAAAAGAAATCTTGTCTATAGTGCTATGTATCACAAAATTTCAAGATGACTTAATAAACAAAGAATTTTTATTAAGAGTTGATTGTAAATCAGCTAAAGAAATTTTACAAAAGGATGTTAAAAATTTAGTGTCAAAACAAATATTTGCTAGATGGCAAGCTCTACTATCTAGCTTTGATTTTCAAATTGATTTTATAAAAGGAGAAAATAACTCTTTACCTGATTTTCTAACAAGAGAATTTTTACAGGGAAAAAATGAGGCCTTTCAAGCCTAATACTCCTTCGAAAGAAGGAAATCCTATGGCGAAACCATTCGTCTTACCTCCTTTAACACCGGCAAAAACCCCACAAAGACCGGTATTTGATAATAGATTTACTATGCTAGCGGACTATCCAAAATTGCCCGCTCCACCTCCAAATCCTACTAAATTAATACAATTAAGGCCAAATAGACCTTTGACTCCTGGAGCATCAAGTTCTAATGTTCAAACTAAAGACAATTATACAATGAAGACCCCCGAGTCTTTTGCTCAAGCTGTTAAACCTGAATTACCTACTCCAACTACTATCCCAAAGGAAGAAAAATTTGACTTTGTAACAACTCAAATGTTACCCCTATTGGCTCTAGACAGAGAGTATGAAAACCTTGAGGGAATAGAGAGGTTGTATTAGTAAAATACGACAAAATTTATACAGAAGAATAACAAAGAGAGTTATAAAAACTTACAAATTTTTATTTATATGAACATATGAAGAGCTACAGACGGAAGCATTAAAAACATTGAAAGCTTAGGGAATAGAGAGGTTTTCAGTATTCGGAAAATAACTGATGCCCTCTATCGTTGAAAGAGTCTTCCTTTTATAGAATAAGGAATCCCTTTTACAATAATTGAAGAGACAATTCTTTATAGATTGTCAATAGAGGGGTCCAATTCTTTTTGGATTGTCGGTACAGGGGTCCATTACTTTAAGTAAAGCACATGGGATTCCTTTTAGGAATAGTAAGACGTCTCTTTGAATAAAGCAATTCCGACCTTTGGTCTCTGCTTTTTCCAAGAGCCATAATCCTATTCATAATCGGGGTCCACATATGACTGTGCGATTCCTTTTAGATCACACATGTCCCCGTTACTGCTTCCAGATGACGTGGCATCACTGATTAGCTGCATTATCTGAGTTTCAGTATAATCTTCAAGATTATCCATAGCTCTTTTGAGCTTTGCTTTGAGTTCTTCTTTTGAAGCCTTTTGCTTAGCAGGATTGACTGCTGCTAGGTTGATAGTGGGCTTGATTCCGGTTGGCTTAGGAGTCCACCCTTTAATCATTACTTCTTTAGCTAAGAAGCGTATTTTGTCTATTTCTACCTTGGTGAAATTCCAAGAAATAATATAAGAAATTCTTTTTTGAATAAAGAACTTACATAATTTGATATACTCTGGGAGAGTAGATATATCTGTAGTACTTTGGAACTCAGTGAACCTGATGTGAAATTGTTGTGGTAGTATCTGCAGATTTCCTCCAAAAATGTTCCACCATTCGTAGAACCATTTAGGAATAATCGACTTAATTATTTTTGGACAGTATTTAACAAACCAAGTGTGTCTTGGCCTAAGATACATAAAATTGAACCAAGCTGCTTTGTAGTCATGCCAATTATAAGTTTGTGGCTTGTGCGGCATGGACAAAGATACTGGAGTGTGTAAATGATCAGTATACCATTCAAATGGTGATAAAATCCTCTTGATAGTGAATCGAGAATATCTTATAAAGTCAGGATTTTGTTCATCCCTGTTATGTTCAATCTCAATGGATTCTGTGTCTACCAAAATAGCTTCGTAAAACTTTCTGGTCTTGTAAGAACAATCTGTATCAACAAAGTTGCCATTTGTGTAGCAAGGTTTAATAAGAGTTCCAACCTCAAGGTTTTCATACTCTCTGTCTAGAGCCAATAGGGGTAACATTTGAGTTGTTACAAAGTCAAATTTTTCTTCCTTTGGGATAGTAGTTGGAGTAGGTAATTCAGGTTTAACAGCTTGAGCAAAGACTCGGGGGTCTTCATTGTATAATTGTCTTTAGTTTGAACATTAGAACTTGATGCTCCAGGAGTCAAAGGTCTATTTGGCCTTAATTGTATTAATTTAGTAGGATTTGGAGGTGGAGCGGGCAATTTTTGATAGTCCGCTAGCATAGTAAATCTATTATCAAATACCGGTCTTTGTGGGGTTTTTGCCGGTGTTAAAGGAGGTAAGACGAATGGTTTCACCATAGGATTTCCTTCTTTCGAAGGAGTATTAGGCTTGAAAGGCCTCATTTTTTCCCTGTAAAAATTCTCTTGTTAGAAAATCAGGTAAAGAGTTATTTTCTCCTTTTATAAAATCAATTTGAAAATCAAAGCTAGATAGTAGAGCTTGCCATCTAGCAAATATTTGTTTTGACACTAAATTTTTTACATCCTTTTGTAAAATTTCTTTAGCTGATTTACAATCAACTCTTAATAAAAATTCTTTGTTTATTAAGTCATCTTGAAATTTTGTGATACATAGCACTATAGACAAGATTTCTTTTTTAACAGTAGAATAATTCTTTTGAGCAGAATTCCAGATTCCTGAAGTAAAACGAACTAATTGTTCGGGAGATTCTAAAGAACTTCTTTGTTTCAGAATACCTCCATATCCTAAGTCAGAAGCATCAGTTTCTACAATCATAAAATCATTAGGATTAGGGATTCCTAAACAAGGGAGACTCTGAACTAGTTTTTTAATAATAATTACAGCCTGAGTTTGATCATGTCCCCAAGGAACAGGTTTTTTCTTGAGCCTTTTATATAAAGGTTCACAAGTTTGTCTGATCTTAGGAATAAAATCAGCAACGTAATTTAAACTTCCTAAAAACCTTTGTAATTGGGTTTTATCAATAATTTCATCAGGAAATTTAGAAGAGAACTCAATGGCTCTACATATAGGTTTGTAGCTACCTTGATAAAGGTCATGACCAAGAAACCTTATAGAGGTCTGGAAGAGCTTAATCTTTTTGGCACTAACTACTAAACCATTGTTCTTGACAATCTTAAAGAAAGTATTAAGATGCTTAAAGTGTGAATCAATATCATCAGAAAAGATAAGCACATCATCAATATAAACAATAGACATGTAACTATAATCATTGAAAATGTTATTCATGATATTTTGGAATTCAGAAGGAGCATTCTTGAGTCCAAAAGGCATGACATTCCATTCATATTGTCCAAATGGGACATTGAAAGCTGTCTTATATTTATCTTTGTTAGCAATTTGAATTTGCCAAAAACCAGACTTCATATCAAACTTACTGTAAATATTAGCCTTATAAGTTCGTTTTAACAAATCTCTTTTGTTAGGTATTGGGTACCTAATCCATTTTAAAACAGCATTCAAAGGTTTATAATTTATAACAAGTCTAGGTGCTCCTCTTTCTTTTTCAGCACTATTGTTGACATAGAAAGCAGAGCAACTCCAAGGAGATTTAGAAACATTAATAATTTTATTTTTCAACAAATTATCAATTTCCTTTTTACAATAATCAAGTAATTCATGATTCATTTGAATAGGTCTAGCCTTAGTTGTAATAGCTTGTTCATTAAAACCTTCAATGTAAGGTAAATCAACAATATGCTTTTTTCTTTCCCAAAAAGCATTAGGAAAATCAGAGCAAATTTCATCTTCAAATTTTTTGTGAAGATTGGATATTTTAGTAACCATCTCCGAGGTTTTTAAAATTTGCTCAATTTTTTTAATTTTAATTTCTTCTTTGAGAAAATTAACATGCTGAGATAAAGAGTTTATTCGGAAAACCGTTTTTTCTCTGATAAAATTACTTTCATCTTGGGAAAGAGTTTTAACAAAAGGAAAATGTAATTCTTTTCCCAGAATGGAAGTAGTAATACCATTTAGGTTTGTGACAAAAGGTTTTATCTGAGTGATAAAAGGTATTCCAAGAATAATATCTTCATTAATATCTTCAGTAATAATGAAATCATTTGTTAAACAAACATTATTGTTACAAATATGAGCTTTAGAAAGCTTATAATTAATTTTGAGTAACTCACCAGTAGCAGAATATAATTTGGAAGTACTTTTTTCTAAGTACTTAGTAGGAACAATACCTTTAACAATGCAATTTCTATCTGCACCACTGTCAAGTAAAGCGATTTTATTAATAACGAAATTTTTATTGACAACAATCTTAATAGGAATATGATGACTCTGAGGTCTAACAGAGGTAATAACATCGATACCTGGACAAGAGGTAGTAGCGATATTAGGAGTAGGTGTTGCAGAAAGATCAATATTGAAAGGAGGATAATTTAAATTATCCTTTTCAGGGATATCTTCTGTTTCTTCATCAAGATTCTGTTTGGCAATCTCTTTGAGGATTTTATCAGCAATGACATCAGTTTCGACTTTCCCAAGTCTGATTTTAATGTCTTTGATTTCCTCTTTAAGAGTTTTGACTTCATGATGAAGATCAGAAATAGTAGGTTCGACATTTCTTTCAAACCTATTCATGATTTGCTTCATGCTGAAAGGTTCAACCATAGTACGAGCTTTGGGCTTTTCCTTTTGGTTGAGAATAATATTCTTAAGTTCTATAAGATATTTTTTCCTGGCTTCTTCATTATTAATATGTTCAATAATGTTAAAGAGAGCTTCTTTAGAGTCATTGCTAAGGACTTTGACTTGAGGAATTTCATCACAAACACAGAAAGCCTCTGTGCAGTTACAGTTTTTTCCCGATTGGCTAGAATCTGAATCATAATCGACGTTGATATTTTCTTCGTCGCTATATTCATCAGAATTATTTGAAGAATCGGACAAAGGTTCTTCAAGAATAGAAAAAAGCTTTTCTTTGGTTGCTTCGTCTATTTCTAGACTGTTGATCTTCTTCTGTTTACCAGATCTGCATTCACTACCTCTATGGCCAGATTTTCCACATGTCCAACATACATCCTCTTTGGATTTCCTAAAACCTTTATGCTTTCTTCTCCTTTTGGAAGATTTTTTGTAATCTTTTTCAGTAGTCTTTCTAGACTTACTACGATGAGTTTTCTTGTTTTCCCTGTTCTCCTTTCTGATTTTTCTTGAAGGAGGTATTAGAGAAACAAAACCGAAGTCTTGACAAAAACTTCCTAATTCTCTTCTTGTCGAAGATTTTTCCTTTTTAAGTTGATGCTTCAACTTAATGTCCGTACAAAGTTCTAATCCAACAGTGTTTATAACACTAATAAGATCTCCATAAGTCATTTGATCATAAGGAATTTTTCCATCATTCCTATCTTGGATTTTGGTTCTAACTTTGTCAGCAAAGAGTGGTGGAAGTCCACTTACAAATCTTTCCTTCCAAAAGTCTAGATGACAATCTGGTCTGATCATTACCTTTTGCATAAAATTATATTTATACCAGGTAAAATCATCTAAAGAAGGACAATTGATATTGTTGAGGATTTGAAGACTTCTGTCTTGAAACAACTTAGGTTCTCCTATAAAATGCTTTGCTATATGATATAGAAGTGTAGCACAAGCATCTTCTTTGATAACTTCTGTAGGAACTTCATCATTTCCTTCCATTTTAATAACAATTTCAGTAGCTTGAGTATTGTAGATAATTCCTTTAGTTTCTTCAGAGACATAATTATCCCACCAATGTTTTAACATTCCAGTGAATCCTGCAGCAATCATAGAAGAAGCTTCTCTGTCAGAAGAGTTTCTTATTTTATAAGCTGTAATAGCTATACCCATTTCATGGAGTTTGTTGTAAATCTGATGTTCTGCTAAACCATCAATATTCCATTCGGTTATGCTATTTCCTTCATGAGAGGAGGTAGAAAGGAAAGCATTTTCTTCATACTGGACATCAGGGAAAGAAGGTCTTTTATGATAGTTTTTTCGGTTATGAAATCTATCATTGGAGAGTTTTTGGACAATATTTTCCTTGATAGTGGAAAGTATTTTACCACTGGTACTGGTAGAAGTTCTAAAAGCAGCTCTTTTATCAGATATAGAGAAATTGGCTAGTTTCTCATTAATTTTATCCAAAATATTGTCAGAAATATCAAAGGTATTTTTGAGCTTAGGATAATTTTCTCTGGAAAATTCATTGATTTTGAATATAGGGTTTGGGTCTATTTTCTGACTGCTGTTGGTAGAAGATAGAGGGACAGGCCTTCCTGAAAAAGAGGCTCTTTCTTTGGAATCTTCAATTTGTCTAGAAACGACATGAAGAATTTGATTAGTGTAATTATTCTGTTCTATAATCTTGTTGATATCAAGATTAGTAGCAATGACAGAAGGTTTTTCTGAGGAGAGGATTTTAAAAGGGGAAGCTTTTATAATAGTTCCTTGAATAGGGATATTTATTCCTTCAAGAGGGGGAGTGATATCTTCAATAACTTTATTTGAAGTGGTATACCATTTGTTGATGATGACTTTAAGAGAATCCTTCTGATTTTCAATTTTTCCCGTCATCTCAAACCACTTAAAGAAGTCTATTTCGCAACCAATTCTTTTCATATCTATCATCCAAGAGTTTGCAAAATTCTCTCTTTCCTTGAGAGTATAAATATTCTTATACCAATCTCTGTTGATTTGGTTATCAGGATGAGTCCAAGATTTTTGCAAAATCTGAGGATCAGGAATAAAATTCTTTTCAGATTTGAGCATTTTTAAATGATCAGGTATAAAATCCTTTTGATTTGGAGGAGGTTCCATTTCACTGGCTGTAGGACTACCAGGGATTTCTTAATTTTGATGATTCACTGTTAGGAGTTCTCCAAAGTAATCTAGCCGATGGCCCGGTTTACTTTAATTGTTATCCTAATTTTTCAATAGACATTAATGATCCTAATGTCATGGATTCTTTCACACTTAATGTCAAAACAAAAAATCTAAATAGCAAAGCCAATACTCGAGAGATAGCGATTATCTACAGAGTATATTATCGGCTTATGTCTACTACTCTTGCACCAAAGGCTCGAATTGAGAGCCAAAAGGGTGTAACCATGCTCATGGAGGCCAATCATGAGCATAGTTCAATATTCGTTCCTAGATTGATCAATTGGAATGACATTCTGTCTAACGACGAATGGCATTTTGATGCTATCACTCAACCTTTTTCCTCTCACTCAGAGAGATCTCGCATTGAAAGGGTAATTCAATATCCTGATGGTTCAATAGATCTCAAATTCCTTGAGAATTCTTTATCTAGAACTACTTCTAGAAGAGCATTCTCTCTTTCCTTGAGAGTATAAATATTCTTATACCAATCTCTATTGATTTGGTTATCAGGATGAGTCCAAGATTTTTGCAAAATCTGAGGATCAGGAATAAAATTCTTTTCAGATTTGAGCATTTTTAAATGATCAGGTATAAAATCCTTTTGAAATTTCATTCTAGGCTACACTCGGACGAAATCTGAGAAAGTTGAGGTCTAGAGAAATATGGGGAATGGACTTTGTGAAACTTCTTATTAGAATTTTTTTTCCTAGTTGCGAAGACTCTATGGGGTTCGTAGGACCTTTTAGAACTGAATACTACTGAATCATACTCTCGATATCAAACTTGGTCGGAAAAGGGAGGGTTTGGAACATCAAGGTTTTAAGGTGTGTTGAAAAATAGGCTAAATTTTAAGGATTTACGATGTTCTATCCCGTACAAGCTGCTATAACGGGTGGCACACCACTACAACAGTAAAAATTTAATTCCCTCTATGGGCCGTTATAGCTGGATTAGGCCACTATAGCGGTGTTAGTCATTGTAAATGCAGAAGACTCCCCAAAACAACCCATATTCATTGAAGAACATTTTGAGTAGTGCAAGGGAAACCTAGGGCAATTTTCATATGTTTTTTGATAAAATCATCCTTAAAGGTTAGTAAATTACTCCCTTAACTTGATATTTTGATTCTTAGGCCTTAGAATCTTTGGTGATGAGTTTAGGGTATGGTTTGGCTTGACTTAATGGTGATAAAACCCTTGATTTGGTGACAAAATCATGAGGTTGGACTAATGTTTTGGATTAAGTTATAATTTAGAATTGTTTAGGCCAATTGTGATTTATTTTGAACTTTTGTTATTATTTTAGAATGAGACCATACTAGAGCTTCACAGAAGAGGTTAGAAGTTTGTAATCAAACTTCTAAAGCACTAGCTTGGCGCCTAGGTAGGATACGCTTAACTAAGAAGGTACACTTGTCTTAATTTACATAACATCTTATAATTTGTTGGGAGATTTAATTTATAGGACCTTGGGCACAGAGTCTAGATGGTTGAATACAGGGTTAGTTTTTGTTTAGGATGTAATGGACTTGATTATCTAATTTTTACCTAGTTAGTTGGTGGATTTGAATTCTAGATTGAAATCTGTAGGGAAAATTATGGTGTTTATAGAATGGGTAGTCTTAGTGAGTATTTTTGTGATATCTGAGATGTTTGTAATACAAGAGTTAGGCTATGATCCGATAGGAAGGTGATAACACACAACTACACCTATAACGATTCAAGATGTAGGCGGTCGCTAGTAATATAAACCCAACAATGATTTGGGGTCGATCCCTCGAGGAATGGAACTAAGTATAGAATTCAAATATGAAATATTAAAGTGATCTAGCTTTTTGTAGATGTAAACAAGTGAATCGATGCATAATGTAAATCTTTAAAGTTTCAATTGTCAAATAAGAAGGGTTTTGAATGATTAAAATCAACAAACAGGACTTAAAGAGGAATTAAACCAATGAGAAATGGGACCTTAGGGATGTGTGAGTGTTCAACTACCAATTTCACTAAATGAGTCATTACGAATTGCTTAAGTATGCTTAATTATAATGAGTAGGAATGATAACGATCATGATAGCTATTTTACAACCAACTACCATGCTTTCAATTGGGTTTTATCAAACCCCAATAGGCTAAACAATAAAAAACACAATCTTCTACCTTAATTCAACGCACTTTAACAAGCTGGGTAGTACAAGTAAAAACACATACAATTACCAATTGATAATTCCACTCAAATGCATCTTCTACAAGCATACAAAGAGGTATAGACTAGAACTGAATTTGCAACTTCAATTCATAAGATGAAAAAATGAATTAACAACTAAACACATTCTAAATCAACATTTAATTTGGCAATCCATAAGACCCATAAGTTAATTAGGCATTTGACCACATAATCACACCTCTAAGACATTGGGGTTTTAGCCAATCATAGTGAGAATGAAGAAATAGTTACCAAAAACATTAGCCATTAATTTCACAAGTCGTCAAACAACAAATACAATGAACTAAAAGTACACCCAATGTTTGATTCCCAAAAACTCACAAGAATAATTTACCCAATTAACTCTAAGTATTCAAAAATGCAATGCACTTTGTTCTCTCAATACAATGTTATCCAACTCTCCTTCTCTCTTTTATAAATTTCTATTTACACTCCTACAAAATTTCCCACAATTTTGAATTTCAGGATCACTCTGCGGTGTAAGTCGGGTCTGCCCTTCAACTCGGTGATGCGCCGAGTTGCTCGTTCTCGCCTTTTATATTTTGCCTTCCGCACTGATTCGCTCCTGGAACTTTAGGCGGTGAACGTTGGGCTCGCCTTTCTAATCGGTGACGCGCCGATTGGTTCTTCAGCTCGCCAACTTGACTTTAATCCTCTCCTTCACTTCTAGAACATTAGGCGATAAGAAAATCCACTCGGTGAGTCACCGAGTTCCAACTTCCTTTTTCTTTACATTGTGTAACTTTCCAGTTCCTCTTTGCGTTATCTTGTACTTTCCTTATTCCAAAACCTTCATGCTGCACACAAATTATTGAACATTAGTTATAGGTACAAATTAAGCATTAAGGACACAAATTTGGCATAAATGAAGCTATAAATGAGTCAAAACTACCGACTCATCAGCACCCCCAACTTATACTTTTGCTTGTCCTCAAGTAAAAGAAGAGATCAATGAACTCAAAAGGGATTTCTACAAATTTTTCTCCTTCAGAACTCACATGAAAATGCACACAGGGATCAATCTAAGATACAAGGATCAAATGTACACTAAAAGCGTAAAAATCTGACTAGCCATCATCAGTTAAAGTCTATGCTCACAAGTGCTGACCTAAAACACAAAGTTATGCTCACAAAGTTATTTAAATGCCCTTACCCCAAAAAGGATTTATCTAACTTGCCCAAATAAAATTGAAGATCAATATTTTGGAATCAACACAACACTCACACTCTCAAAAGAGAAAGTGTTTGCACAACTTTGCCTATAGGCTTGCCCGAGTTTTCCACCTAACAATCACAAGGTTCACGCAAGATCAAAACGGACTTTAGAGGCTTGTAATGGGGTTAGGGTTTAAGGTATGCTCAATTTCCGGTTAGAGGCTCTACCTTTATGAAGCATGGTTCCCAAATCACTTATCCTTCCCTTTCTTTCACACTTTTGAATTTCTCAACTTATCTTTTGCCACTTTGTAGCACACAAAACACTTTTAGGAACATCCCCTTTTATTTTTATGTCAATGCACAACAGTACTATCTTATTTGAATCTTTTTCTTTCTTTTATTTTTCTTTTCATCTTCATTTTTTTTATATGGAGGGGTTTCATTTCATTTTTTTTCACAATCTTTTGAACAGATCAAGTTCACGAACCTATAGCTCGAGTTGGCTATTCAAACTAACCAATACTTCACGAAGGTTATAGGTGGGGGAGACACGACATTTTCAAACAAACGGCTAAGGTCTTTGTCTTTGTGTTTCAATCAAGGAAAAGGATAGACTCAAATGGTGCCAAGCTGGGTTCACACCCTCACAAGGTGGCTAACAAAGGTATAGAAATTAGGTTCACCCTAAAAAATATATGCCTAAGATCATTTCCTACATTCACCAATGCTTAGTCAATAGGACTACCGAAGCAAATTCTAGGCATCATCATACACACCTTTCAAGTAAAGCTCACCACACATGGCATTCAAACACAATTGTGGGTCACAACTCTAAGAGTCAAGCTTGTTTACAACGGTCATTGAAAGACTCACCATAGACAATTCGCTAGTCACAACAAGAGGCTAAGAGTTTACACAAGACTATGCAACTCTAATTTACCTCGTTGGACACACACCAACATATTGTTCAATCAAGAGCACTGTTCAAGTCATCGATATTGAACATAATTGACACTCAAAAGTACAAGAGAAAACATCAACAACGATAAGTAAAGAGAGAGATCAAAATGGAGACTAAAGTCACTTCTATAAATAAAAACAAAAGCAACAATCCAAACATACAAACAAACGGGGAAAAACACCACCCCACCAAAAAGATAAAGCAGTGTCCTCAATGCGAAATGAAAAAATAAATATAAAAACTAAAGATAGATAGAGTGCAGTAGAGACCAACATGTCCCGCTATGCCGGAGGAGTGTCATTTGTAGGGGCATCAGTGCTTGGTGAACTCTCCTTGGTCTACCTGGTCCCACTTGGCCCAACCATAGATGTCTCCCAGAGTGAAGCGATAGTGGCAGCTCGGACCATATCATACTCCAAGTCCGCAAGGTCTGCATATACCTCTCGATCATGCATAGCCATATCCTCCTCATGCATCTCAAGTGTATCAGATACCACCTCATCAACAGTCATCGAAACAACAACGGAGGTGGTAGGTGCGGGATGTCAACACTCGTACCCTCTGGCACATCCACACTACCCCAGAGAATAGTGATATCGGTGGACTACAGCTCATCCACATCCTTCCTCAGGCCGACAATGTTGGAATAGATGGCTGTCAACTCTGTAGAACTACCCTCTTGCTGCTCACATGCCTCAACTCTAGCCGTGAGCGCTGCAAACGCCTCCCCATGAATTGTAATAAGTCAGCACTGATCAGCCAACTTTGCTCGAATGGGGTCAAGGGCGGCAGCTAAAGCTCTCTCAATCATGCCAGGGACAGTTGCCTCAGCCCGAGAAGCTCAAACATATGCTGAACGGGTAAGGTGCCCCATCTTAATAAGCGTGACCTGTGTCAAAGGCTGGGGGACGGGAGTTGTAGCTGGTGCGGGG
The DNA here is from genome assembly GCA_018342035.1 of Solanum appendiculatum. Lineage (NCBI taxonomy): Eukaryota > Viridiplantae > Streptophyta > Magnoliopsida > Solanales > Solanaceae > Solanum > Solanum appendiculatum. The sequence continues at coordinate 36,045 of JAGDQO010000571.1, read as the reverse complement.
GCAGAAGTGGGGTCTGGTGTCGAAGCGAAAGTGGAAGTAGCATCAGAAACAAGAACACATGTCGGCTCAATTGCAGGAGTGGGAGAACCCGTCTTCATGGCCTCAACATCCATAGTCGGAAGTGTGTCAACTAGGGGTCTCCTCCTTCTCTCAGCTTCACCCTTCAGGTATTCAGCCTCGATAGTCTAGAGGTCACAAGACGAGGTCAAAGTGACCTTAACATCCGTCTTATCATCCAATGGGAGACTGACCTGCCTACACAGCTCATTAATCAAGATCGGGAATGGGAGTGAGGTATGCTGCTGCTTGGCCCTCATTAACATCTCACTCTCAATGATCATACCCAAATTCAACAACTGCCAATCAATAATACACCCCAAGAGTGCAGCCTTCTAATGCCGAAGAATCGATTCATTCTTTGAAGGCATGAGTGTACTACTCAGAAATCCAAACCAATATCGGGCAATGATGTTAAGGTCCCTTTTCTCGATATTAGTCTCCGCATCCATCCAACGGGGGGAGGCATCACTTATTAACGGAGCCAACCACCTCTTGAGATCGTCCAAATGAAGCTTTCGCTTATCAGCCAACGAATGCCACCACCTATATGTGCAACCCAAGGAAGCATTAATCTCGGTTTGGCTGCATTTGACCTTTTTCTTGTTCACCATCAAAAAATCGATAGGTTTCATCAACTGTGCTTGCTTCTTGACTCTCGAAATCAAACCGGAGTAGGCGGCATAGAACTCGCCGAATCGTGTAGGTACATACGGGTTTCGGGGCCTTGTGAATATCTTGAATTTATGAGCCTGAATTGTCTCCCATACTTGGGGATATTTGTCCACCACCCCATCGGTGGACATTCTCTTTTCCTCGAGGATCGTTCTTGAACCCTCGACTTTAAACATGTTCATCGACCGTACAATCTGAGCTTGGGCGGGAATTGGAGGTAGAGCAGTGTGGGCATGAGTAGAAGTTGCCGGAGACTCAAGTCTTGCAGGAGTAGTGATGACCCTAGCCAATGGGTCATGAAGTGCCTTAGACAGCAACTCGGCACTGGTCCATTTTAAAATCTCACAAATAGGAGTCGCGGAGTCCTCACCTCAGAACTTTCGAATATTTTTGACGTGAACTATATAGATTGTTTCGCATTCTCCAAAGAGGACACCTCAAGAACTTTTTGCCTGCCTTTCCCCTTTGATTGGGGTTGTTGGGGTTATTGTGTTCGTGGTTGAGCAACCTTCGAAACTATTTCAATCCCTTTAGCTTTCTTTCGAGGAGGTTTGTGAGAAGCAACCTTACGACGAGGAATATCTGTCAAAAAAGAACACAAAGATCAATCGAAACGGGGTAGAGGATGCATTCATTGAACCTTCATAGACATTATTTCCTTATTCCATAATTTCCTAATATCCCGATAAAGATTGCTAACAGCTCATCTTCGTACTAAATGTCCTTATCTAGCAAGATCAAGTCCTACTGGGTACTAGTCATAGTCTTTTTTTCTACTCTAGGCTACTAACAACTTGATTTGGATACACCTCACCTTTCCCTGAGCTTCCCTTAACAAGCTAATGCATAGTGTATTTACATCGCTTCCTCAACCACCATATGATGATCTACATCCCCTTCCATAAAGTGCGTTGAATGGTTCCCTATCTATATGGGAGTGATAACTATTATTGTATTAAAAAATCACACAACAGTAAGAGGTGATCCCAATGGAACTCCCAATCAAGATAAACTACCCATGCTGACCATATCCTGGCTCAATGTGTTTTCCACCATATTGGCCTACCCAGTTGGTACTGGTTGGTCTCATCGTAATCCTTCAACAACTCCATCAACCTCTTCTTTCTCATGTTAAAATCATTTTGTGTATGCAGATGTTGTAGGCTACAATTATTTGTGAACTCTTCATATTTTACATAATAGAGAAAGTGTCACTAGATCTTAAGTGCAAAAACTACCTTTACACAAAATCACTTATGTATAACACTAGAAAGTTGTTCATCACATCCCATTCACGCTATTTTACTCGAATAACGTTTTTCCCCATATTTCTCAACCAATCCAAACTGTCCTGAAATTAGAGTTTCCCTACCATCATAACTCACCCTTGTTCCGTTGCCGAAGGTAAACACATGCCCAAATATTTTAACATTAAAGATAAGTTTAATCACAGAGCAATTATTCACCCATAACACATATCAAAGATTTGACCTTTTCCTAACTACGATTGCACAATCATAACAGAAATTACACTTCAAACATTTATAGTTATCTAGGTAATACAACGCATAGAATAACAATCATCAATCTTTATTACTATAACAAATCATGGTAATTTACTTCTATTTGTATCATCGATGATCACCAACCAACCATTATACCTTTACATGACCCTTAGGGATACATAGCGATTTGAACCTATTCAGTTCAAACTTCCCTTTCTTATGTCCCTTTGGCCGTGACAATGGCGTCTAATTTACCTTGTTGAGATACATATTGAACATAAGTCATACCACAAGTGACAATCCACAAGAAAGGAGTGAAGAACTAGCATAATTTCCTAGAATGCTTCATAGTTTCATCTAGATTAAAGGTGGACATTAACACACTAACCGACATAAATCTATTTGACATTTACTCTTGTATTGGGAGATCAGTAACACTAGCTATAATAACAAATTGTAACGACCCAAAGAACAAAGCCACACGAGCACCTAGTATATTCCCAAGATAGTAGAACCCTTACTACCAAAGTAAAACTAACACACACAGATATACAATAAAGTTAACCACATCACTTATTTAATTAAAAATACAAATTTCCATCATTAATAAAATACAATTGAATTTAGAAAAACACATGAGAACCCTCCCTAGTAACTAGTGTAAAAAGGTACAAGAACTTTTAAGAATAGGAACAATATGAAAATAGACATAGCTCCCACCATAAGGAATAAAATACTAGAAGCTGTTGGAGATAATCACCATCTTCACCCATGAAACAACATCAAATCCAACAACCAAACTATGCCAAATGCCATAAGAAGAGTAGTATCAGTACAAACAACATGTACTGGTAGGAATCATCGGCCTACTAGAATTCACCACATAACATCATATAATTCATCATTAGAAACATGCAACTTGATATTAAACAACCCTAACATTTTCACCGTAGCCTGTTATACTAGATATCACCACCTCTGAACTCATACACCATGTCCCAAGACACCCCACCCCATTTTAGCTTCCAACTCTACCACCAAGTTTATTACACCCTCCTATCAGATCATAGTCTAACCCTTAAATCACATATAGAGTTTTCAAAACCACCCAATCTACAAAAATTAGAATTTTCTCTACTTATTTTAATTTGCAATTCAAATACAACTACTAATTCTATTAACTTGTCTATTTTCTCACTTGTAACCCTCTCTCAAAAACCCTAGCCCTTGGCCACTTACAATTAAGTGGATCTCCTAGAAAACTTTTACTTAACCACCTTGACTCGAATCTCCCCTATCAAATACATCCAAGACCACCCTGATTGATAAATACAGTGAAATCTAATGAATAAGTAGAACTTAGTCAATATGACTTACATCCATAGACACATGCATAAAAATATAGACAATCACCCACAGATGATTCACCATGCCTTTACAGTAACCTAGACCACGAAGGATCCCTATGACATCATCTACAATGTTTAACATGTAGTTCTTGTCTATACCAGAACTATGTCAGCATTTATATGCACCACTTCGACCTCTCAGGGACCAACATATAAAAATCACATTTATTAAGAGTAAATCCTTTCACTCGTGGAATCCACACACAAGACAAATGTTAGCATATACCGGCGTGGTACCCAAGCCAACCATATATGGATATCATGTACCAAGCTTAGTACCTGAGCCAACCATTAGTATTAACCATGCATGGTACTTGAGCCAACCAAAAGATATTTTTTACTAGGCATGATACTCAACCCAACCATTAATATGAGCAAGGCATTGTTGTAAGACCTCAGAAATTCATAAGTTTAGTTGGATAGAAATATTGCAGAAATGCTCCTGGTGCATAATTTTACAACGCCACCTACGGGCCATACAAAGATCTACGATCCTTAACAGGGAAGTCATGGTTTGAGCTTGTAAAAAATTGAAAATTCTAAGTCTCAGTTGAAGGTCTACAGACCAACATGATGGTCCATAGAAACCTTTACGGGCCGTAGAAAGTGCTCGTAGGTGGAAGATCCAATCTTGGTGTTGTTGGGTGCTTCAAGTGTACAGACGAGGGTACGGACCATACAACGTCCTCGATCTATACACCAGGGGTCGTGAAATGATATTGGTACTTGGAAGGATTTTTTTTATTTTGGTTGTACGGTTGTGGCCTATGGGCCTTGTAGGGGTCGACAGACCGTGGAAGCTTGCCCGTAGATGTTGGACATAAATTTGGTTACTAGTAATATAGTCTAGGGACAACCTAGACGACCCGTAGCTCATTGTACATACCATGCATGGGTCCATTTGTAACTCTGGTAGTTTTTAGCTCAGGGTTAATTTGGACTTTTCCTATCTTTTTAACACCTAAAGTATGTTGTTTCTAGACTTTTTTATGTCCTATAACTGAATTTACGCTTAAAATTTTACCCATTTCCTCTAATTAACTCAAAACCTCCAAAAGCTCTCAAGGTTTTCTCATTAAATTTTCTTCAAAGATTCAAGGAAAATCTAGGGATCTTCAAGCATTGAGCTTCCTTCTCATATTCAAAATCTAGGATTAATCAGGGTACGTAGTAAATTAATCAATGGATCCTTTTCCATCCATTGAGGGCCAAGAAATTCTCTATTTTTCTTCTATGATTGCAACTCAAATTTTAGGGTTTTGTATGTTTTCTTATGGTTTCAATTGCTTATAACTAATTTTTTATATTCAATATTAGTATGCATTAGTTGATTATAATTACATGTTTTCAATGTGCTCACATGAGCCTATGCTATATGCGTACTTTATGATTATGAATTATATTATGAGATTATGTATGCATCATGAATTAAAGAAATTTATGAATCAAGGATGCTTCTAGATGAAGTACATGTTTTTATGAAAAGGTAACTTCCAGTTGAAGTATTCCCATTATGAAAGATAATAATAATTTAGAAGTTTTCAATAAGTGTCTTTACAAATATATTATGAAATCATGATTTTGAAATGAGCTATTTTATGATAGGAAGTTTATGATTGGATTAGTATTAGTAGATTCTTACCCTTTTAGGATTATGATCATGGTCTGATTATGCTTATTTTTGTTGAGAGTTTACTTAGCACTGAGTAGACTTGGGGATGGAGGCTCACCCTTAGTAGAGGTGGAGTTCTTTAGTAGCAGTCCCCTTGTCCCATAACTATGTGCCCCCATAGGACGTTGTCTTAGAAAGACAATAGCTAGTGGATCCACCTAAACATAAGAACATGGTCCTTGCCTTAGAAAGTAAGCCACTCTCTTTTTGGTGTGGGAGTAGAACACCGGACTCCATGTTATAGCTCTCACGATTTATGTTAGGTAAAGTAAAACATCCCGAAAAGATTATGGATTTCTCAGCAAGTTATATTTTCTTCAAATGATTACGATTTAAGCTTATGCTATGATTTTCAAATATTGCATTGACCTTGTTATGTAATTTATAGTTTTAGCTTATCAAGATTTTATGTGTTTTAGTTGGTCATGCATTATTATGTTTTCAAACTTAGCATGCTTCATGTTTATGTTTATGCATATTCCCTATATTCAGTACATTCACAGTACTGACACATATATCTCTTGTGTCTATATTGATTGATAATATAGGGTACGACATTCCTCCATCCGGTTGTGGGTAGTGGATTGATTCATCTTGTCTTAGCTTGTGTTGAGTAATTATGGTTCTAGGGCATGATCACAATTTTATGACTTCCTTGTCAATTTAAGTGTTTTCAATTTTCAAACTTATTTCATGAGCTAGGGTTTGTCCTAGCAACACCTATGAAATAGAGGCTTATGTTAGACCTAGTATGATTCTGCATTTTTATTCTTTGTATCGAGATTCTTGTATGATGAGATATTAGTTTCGAGACTTATCTTTCTACTTTTATGTTTCATTTAATTTATGTTGTTATCTTAATGTCATGCTTATGTCAAGTGGCTTATTTAGGGTGTCTCGAGATCCTATTCGTCATGTCACATCTACGGTGTTGTTTGGGTTATGACAAACTTGGTATCAGAGAATCATATTTATAAAAAGTCCTAGGAGTTTGGCAAGCTGCATTAAAATTAATCTTATCCCTAAGTGTGAAGCAAACCACATCTATTAATAATAGGCTACATGGAATTTAAGAAACTTCACTTCTTTCATTACTCTAAAGTTGTGCGATAGAGTTGAAGTCTATAAAGTTCTTCTTCCTAACTCTTGTTCTATGCATTTTCATAATTTGCCTTCATAAAGTATCCCTTGAGAAGAAATGTGAATGAAAATATGAAACCTGAAGTTCCTCATGTTTCAGTTGATCCTTTGGCTGGAGAAGTATCTAATGCAGAGTATAGGGCTACTTTCCAAGTGTTGACCCAAGCAATGACCACACAAGCTAATATGGAAGTGGTAGCTCCCATGAACCCAAATGTGGATATGATGGCAACACGGGTATGACACTTCATGAGGATGAATCCTCCAGAATTCCATGGTTCAAAAGTTGATGAGGATCCGCAAGAGTTCATTGAGGTAATCCATAAGATTGTGGACATTATGGGAGTGACTTCGGTGGAAAAGGAGGATTTGGCTGCCTATCAATGAAAGAGGGTTGCTCAAGTTTGGTTTTATCAATGGAAAGAAGAAAGGGCATTAGATGCAGGGCTCTTTAATCGGATCAAGTTAAAAGGTTCATTTCTCGATTGGTTCTTTCCCCTCGAGGTAAGGGAGGCAAAAGTAAAATAGTTGATAAGTCTAAGGCAATGGAACAAGAGTTTAATGGGGTAGTCATTGAATTCCTCTCAATTATAGAAGTATGCTCCAACATTGGTTGCTGACTCTAGAGGATGAATGAGTAAGTTTGTTTGTAGTGTGTCAAAAATGGTGATCAAAGAATGTAAAACCGTCATATTGATCAAAGAGATGGACATCTCATGGTTGGTGACCCATGCCTAATAAATTGAGGACGAAAAGCTTAAGGAGAAGGCTAGAGAGTCTAAAAGGGAAACTATAGACAATGGTGATTTCACACACTCAAGGTCTGTTGGGAATGTACGTTTTAAGTTTTAGCAAAAGTTCTCTTTTCTAAATTAATCTACTGCTTCGAATCAATGGTTTAGCAAAGATAAGGTTCCTTACCCAAAGCCTCAAGGAGGTGGTTCTAGTGGATATTTATTCCCCACTTGCAAAAAGTGTGGAAAAAGTCATCGGGGGAGAAGCTTAGCTGGTACTAGTAGTTGCTATGGTTGTGGTAAGAGTGGTCACAAATTGAGTGATTGACCTTCAGTTGTTGGAATGGGTAGAGATGGTCATCAGGCTCAGCCTAGTGCTTCTTCGGGTCACCTGTCCCAATAGGATGCTTCTTCTGGTTCGGGTGGTAGTAAGCATCAGAACAAGTTCTATGTTGATCATACTACACATGATTATGAGGGTTATCCAGATGTTGTGACATTTATGTTGAGAGTCTTTCAATTTGATGTTTAAGAATTTCTTGACCCAAGTTCTAAATTGTATTATGTGACTCTTTATGTGGCTATTATGTTTGATGTCAGTCCTAAAATTCTTTTCAAACTTTTGTTCAGTCTCTACACCTATTGGTGACTCCATTATTGCTAGACAGGTCTATAGAAATTGCCCAATTTTTCTTTCTCATAAAGTCATTCCAATTGATCTTGTAGAGTTAGACATGATAGATTTTGATGTTATTCTTAGAACGGATTGACATCCTTCTTGTTATGCTTCCATAGATTGTCGAAACCCAGTGGTCACATTTTAGGCTCCGAAAAAACCTATTTTAGAATGGAAATGTGGAAATTTGACACCATGTATTATTTTGTTTGGGTTAGGGATACAGATTTTGAAGCCCTTGCTCTTGAAATAGTTCAAATTTTTAATGAGTTTATTGAAGCGTTTCCCGATGATCTTCCTGGTGTTCGTCCCGTAAGGGAAATATAATTTGGAATTGACCTTCTTCTAGATATGCATCCTATCTTTATTCCTCCTTATCAAATGGCTCCGGTAGAACTTAAAGAGTTAAAAGATCAGTTGAAAGAATTGTTTGATAAGGGTTTAATTAGACGGAGTACATCACCATCGAGTGCTCTAGTTTTTGTTTGTTCACAAGAAGGATAGTTCACTTCTTATATGTATTGACTATCGACAATTAAACAAGGTCACAATAAAGAATAAGTTTCCCATTCCAAGAATTGATGACTTGTTTGATCAACTTCAAGGTGCTAGTTTCTTCTCAAAGATTAATCTTCGATCGGGGTAACATCTGTTTAGGGTAAGAAAAAGTGAAATTCAAAAGATGGATTTTCGAACATGGTATGGTCACAATGAGTTACTAGTGATGTCATTTGGTTTTACAAATACCCCGACACCTTTCATGAATCTTATGAGGAGAGTGTTCAAGTAATACCTTGACATGTTTGTGATTGTGTTTATTGATGATATTTTGATTTATTCATGGAGTGAGTATAAACAAATTGATCACGTAAGGATCACTTTACAGATACTCAAAGATCATCAGTTATTTTCTATGTTCAACAAATATTACTTTTGTTTAAGTTTGTTGCATTCCTTGGTAATTTTTTTTCCACTGAAGGTGTTCGAGCCGATCCTAAGAAGACCAAGGCAATTAGAAACTAGCACAGACCTTTTTCCCCTTTATGTATTTAGAGTTTCTTGGGTTTGACTAGTTTTAATAGAAGGTTTGTGAAATGATATTTCTCTATTTCTTCGCCTTTGACTACATTAACTGAGAAAAAAGAAAATTTTCAATGGTAAGAAGCTTGTGAGAAAAGTTTCCAAGAATTGAAAAATCGACTTACTTCAGCCCCAATGTTGACATTACCAAATGGATTTGATGGGTTATCTTTTTATTGTGATGTTTCGCGAATCGAGCTTGGTTGTAGTTTGAAGCAACATTGTAAAGAAATTGATTATGCTTTGAGGAAATTGAAGGTTCATGAAAAGAGTTATCCAACTCATGATTTGGAAATAGCATTGAAGAATTAGAGACATTATCTCTATGGTTTTCATATGGATGTATTCACAAATCATAAGAGTTAGTAATATGTGTTTTAGCAAAAGCATTTGAATATTTGCCAAAGGAGGTGACTTGAGTTGTTGAAATATTATGTTATAAGTGTTCTTTATAATCTGGTTAAGGCAAATGTAGTTGCTGATGCTCTTAGCCGATTGTGGATGAGTAGTGTTTCTCACAGTGAAGATGGTAAAAAGAACTTAGTGTTTGATGTTCAAAGACTAGCTTGATTTTGTGTTCGCTTGGTTGATTCCTTTGAGGCGTGTATCATTGTTCAGAATTGCTCAACATCATCTCTTGTTTCAGATGTGAAGGCTAAGCATGATCTTGAAACGACTATGGTTGAGTTTAAGTAGATAATTTCTAAAAAATCCATTGAGTCTTTCTCTTAAGGGAGAGATGGTGTGCTTCATTACCAAGGTCGTTTATATGTTCCGAATATAGGAAAGTTAAGGCATCAGATTCTATCAGAAGCTAAAAATTCTTAGTACTCTATTCACCTGTGAGCCACAAAGATGTACCGTAATTTATGGGAGGTCTATTGGTGGAATGAAATGAAAAAGGATATTGTTGAATTTATGGCTAAGTTTCCTAATTTTCAATAAGATAAAGTTCAGCATAAAATTGAGAGGATTTGCTCAAGACATTAGCATTCCAACTTGGAAGTGGCATAATTTGAACATTGACTTCAATAGAGGTTTACCTTGTACTCATCAACAATATGATTCTATTAGTGTTGTTTTAGACTGAATGATTAAGTCAGCTCATTTTCTTCCCGTGAGGACACGGCCCAGGGTAGCCCTTAGATGTAACACGGCGTACAATGCCTCGAGAGGCATCACACAAGAACTTAGCATACATAACATACAACATAATAGAGAAATAAGAGTTCAAAAGAGCATTTTATAACAAAACTTTACTCAAAACAGCGGAAGTCTACAACTTATGTCTCAAGCCATCGAACATAATAGAATAGAAATGAAGGTTTGGGACGCAGCCCAGTACAATATCCCAAATAATGAAAAGCATGAAAATGTAACAAGGTTAGGGCCTTGGACATAGGAGGCCTCACCAAGTCTTCACGATAACTAGAACTGACTAGCCACGAGTGGGATGAGAGGAGCCGCCAAGCCCTACATCAATAGAATCAATCTAGGTAAGAGTATGCGTTAGTACAATCAAGTACCAAGTATGATAGCAATGCACATAGGGCATATAAAACATGCTAGAATGACATATAATCATGACATGCTATGGACAAGCTAAAACATGATAGAACATAAGAAACATGAAGCATAAACCATGGCCAAGATAAGCTATTCCACTTTCCTTTACCTTACATCATACTAAGAACACTTAAGTTAATTAATTATGGGGAAATAGCCTTAACCGACATATGAGACCATGTGAGCTATCAACATGGAATCCGGTGTCTGTCCTTCACCGAAAAAGGGGTGTCCTACTTGCCAAGGTATGACCATGAACTTCTTAGCTTATGTGGATCCACTAGCTAGTGTCTATCATGGACCATCATCCTATGGTGGCACATAGGTTATGGGACATGGGTAATCGCCACTTGTCCACTCGATACTAAGCCTACTTCCCACAGATTAATCATAGTTCATTATTAGTAGACATGGGTAATCGCCTCTTCTCTATCCTTAGTCATAAGCTCATTATTGGTAGACTTGGGTAATCGCCGCTTTGCCTACATTAGGGTACATGGGTGATCGCCTCTTGTCCCTTCCTTCATGATTTCATTAATAGTAGATATGGGTAATCGCCTCTTGTCTACATTAGGGAACATGGGTAATCGCCTCTTGTCCCTTCATAGAATAGCTTCTTAATCGTGGATTCAAGCTTAGTTGAGCAAACCTTTCAACAAGTTATGAATCAATACGTGTGAGAAAACCTTTCACATTCATAGGTTTAGCATTACATGAGAAACCCTTTCATAACTCAACATTTCCATTAACATATCATAAACTTCATAAAGCATACATGAGTTCATAAGATTCATATTTACATAGCTCATCATGCTCTTAACTCATAAATCATGGGTTCATAAGCTTCACCTTAAAACATGCAATTCAATGCAAGCTAATACTAAGAAAGCCATAAATCAAGGCAATTTAGTCATAATTGAGGGAACCCACATAATAGAGGAAAATCATAGATTTTGATTGAACATGCGTCTTCTCATAAAATAACCTCTTTTCATCATTCATAGTCTTACATGAATTTCATAGCCTGATAATCATAATCCTTAACTCAATTCCTAAAGAGTTCATGCAATTCATTTTTTTCTCAATTCAACCCACAACATAAGCATAATAAAAAATTGGAGGAACTTAGCATGGACTCATGGGGTTCGTCAAGTTGCATGTAAATCACGCTAAATCGTGCACTAGCATACTTTACCACGCTAGATCGTACACTATCAACCATAACATCAACAATGGGAAGCATAATGAAGAACCCATAGGAATTTGTCAAAACCCTAGCTCTCTTGGGCAAGACTAAACCTTCAAAACCTTAAGGAAAAGAGGACCCATTGGAGGAAAGACTCTAAATGGTGAATACTATTTCAAGGAGGATTGATGACCTTGATGAGAACCCTAGCTCTCATCTTCTTCTTCTAGCTCTTCTAGAGGGAGGAATATTTTTGGGAGAGGAGAGTTGGAATTAAAGGATTAGGGCTTAGAAAGTAGAAATCGGGCCAGGGTTAAGGGTCAAAATCATCTAGGATAGGGAATAAACATTTAGGGAAAAGTCCAAAAAGCCCTTAAATAATACTGTCGGAGCCAATCGACGGACAGGATCTACGTTCCGTACATCCATTGATGGACCGTCCTGCTCTTCCGTCAATCAATTCAGAAAGTTCATTTTGGACTAAAAATTTTGCTAAGTCAGGGAGGCATCTATGGAACCCATCTACGGCCCGTCAACCTAACTACGAACCGTCCTGCTATTTCATAGGTCAAGGTTCAGAAACTCAAAATTCATAAAGTTAACAGGGCCATCGACGGTTCCCATATATGGCCCTTCACTCCACCTATGGTCCGTAGATGGCCTCCGTCGTCACTGGCATCAGAAAAATTTTAAAACTGCATTTTTTTTTCTTTCTTTTCAAAAATTGGGGTTTTACAATATCTCTCCCTTGGGAACAATCGTCCTCGAATGGAGATAAAGCTTTCAAGGGAAGGGTGAAAGACACTTACTATCAACCCAACCTATCACATAATTCATATATCCGAGGAGGAAACATCAACTCCAAGCTAAAGCATGATCAACACATCATATCATGAAGACTTTATGCAACCCATACTAAATGCACATAATCATATAAGACTCTTCATGAACATATATAATCAAGGAATCATGGAAATCAACTATGACACATGAAATCTAATAATGAACCATGAGGGACTAGGTACCTCAAGCTAGAGGTGGATCGGTAGAGAAAAGATGAGGGTAATGGGACATCATATTGGCCTCGGCCTCCCAAGTAGCACCCTCAACTAATTGATTCCTCCATAACATTTACACGGAAGCAACTTCTTTATTTCTAAACTTCCGGACTTGCCAGTCTAGAATCTCAATCGAAATTTCTTCATAAGAAAGGCTATCCTTAATGCCAAGATCTTCTAAAGGCACTATAGTCAACAGATGGCCAATGCACTTATTTAGTAAGGAGACATGGAAACCTGGATGCAGCGATGCCAAATCATTTGGCAAGTCAAGCTCATAGGCAACCTTACCAACACGTCTCAAAATCTGATAAGGGCCCACATAGCGGGGACTAAGCTTCCCTTTCTTCCCAAATCTCATTACGCCCTTCATGGGTGAGACTTTCAGGTAGACCCAATCATCAACATCAAATTCTAATTCTCTTCTTCTAACATAGGCATAGGACTTTTGTCGACTTTGAGCCGTTTTAAAACTTTCTCTAATAAGCCAAACTTTCTCCATAGCCTCATGCACTAACTCCGTGCCTATCGAAGTAACTTCCCCAACTTCAAGCAAACCTATAGGAGATCTACACCTCCTACCATAGAGGGCCTCAAATGGAGCCATACTAATACTAGAATGGTAGCTATTATTATAAGCAAACTCAATCAAAGGAAAATGATTATCCCAATTACCCTTGATGTCAATTACACATGCTCTCAACATATCTTCCAAAGTTTGGATTGTACGCTCCACTTGCCATCGGATTGGGGATGAAAGACCGTGCTAAGCTTGACATGAGTACCAAGGCCCTTCTGGAAAGATTTCAAAAACTGAGAAGTAAATTGTGTACCACGATCGGAGATAATGGATAAAGGCACTCCATGCAACCTAGCCATCTCCTTCAAGTACAATTTAGACTAATCCTCCGCCGAATAAGAAACCTTGACGGGAATGACATGAGTTGATTTTTTCATACGATCTACAATCACACAAATCGAATCATATTGTCGCCGAGTGCGCGGCAAGCCAACAATAAGGTCCATGTTCACATCTTCCCACTTCAGAGTAGGGATATCAATTTATTGGGACAAACCTCCCAGCCTTTGGTGCTCAACTTTCACTTGTTGATAATTAGGACATTTAGCCACAAATTTCGCAATATCCTTCTTCATCCCATTCCACAAATAGAGATCCCGCAAATCACGATACATCTTTGTAGCTCCCGGGTGAATGGAATAACGAGAATTATGGTCCTCAATCAAAATTTGTCCTCCTAAGTCATTTACATTAGGAACACACAAATGACCTTGATATCTGAGCACTCCATCTCCCCCTTGAGAGAAAGCCTCAACGGACTTCTTTAGCACCACTTCCTCCAATTCGACTAGGTTCGGGTCAAGATCTTGCTTAGCTTTCATACCATGTACATAAGATGATTCTGAACCATAACACCACCTTTGGAGGAATCAACCAATCAAACAATGAAACGGGCCAATCTATGAACATCTCGAACTAGTTCCTTCTTACCCTCCCCTATATGGACAACACTGCCCATTGACATCTTACTTAGAGCATCTGCCACCACATTAGCCTTGCCGGGGTGATAGAGGACATTCATGTCATAGTCCTTTAATAGCTCAAGCCACCGTCGTTGGTGAAGATTTAGATCCTTTTGCTTAAATAAATATTGCAAACTCTTATGGTCGATAAAAACGTCAACATGGACACCATACAAGTAATGCCTCCATATCTTCGAAGCAAACACAACCGTCGCTAACTCCAAATCGTGAGTTGGGTAATTCTTTTCATGCACTTTTAGTTGCCTTGAAGCATAAGCAATGACTTTCCCACTTTGCATAGGTACACACCCTAACCCAATTCTTGAAGCATCACAATAGACCATAAACCCATCGGACCCTTTCGGTAGGGTCAACACCGGAGCCGAGGTAAGTCTATCTTTCAACTCTTGAAAACTCACTTCACACTTTTCGGACCAAGTAAACTTAGCCTTCTTTTGAGTTAGAGCCGTCAATGGTGAAGTAATTGAAGAAAACCATTCAACGAACCATCGATAGTAATCGGCTAAACCCACGAAACTATGAATATCCGAAGGTGATAAGGGTCTAGGCCAATTCTTAAGTGGATCCGTCTTCTTAGGATATACCTCGACACCTTTACTGAAAACAATGTGACCAAGGAAAGCTACGGACTTTAACCAAAACTCACATTTCTCGAACATAGCAAAGAGTAGTTGGTCCTTGAGAACTTGCAACACAATCCTCAAATGATCAGCATGCTCACTATCAATCCCTGAGTAAAAAAAGATATCATCGATAAACACAATGACGAACATATCTAGGTATTGTCTAAACACCCGATTCATCAAATCCATAAATGCGGCCGGAGCATTAGTCAGCCTGAAAGACATCACTAGAAACTCATAGTGCCCATATATGGTCCGAAAAGTCATTTTCAGGAAGTCGTCTGCCCTTACCTTCAATTGGTGATAGCCAGAACAGAGATCAATCTTAGAGAAATAACTAGCCCCTCGGAGTTGGTCAAACAAATCATCAATTCCCAGGAGAGGTTACTTATTCTTGATAGTAACCTTATTCAATTGGCAGTAGTCAATACACGTACGGAGTGAACCATCTTTCTTTTTAACAAACAAGACCGGAGCACCCTATAGAGAAATACTTGGTCGGATTATCCAACAAATCTTTCAATTGCTCTTTTAGTTCCTTAAGTTCTGCCGGAGCCATTCTATAAAGAGGAATAGAGATAGCTTTCGTACCGGTGGGAAGGTCAATACCGAAGTCTATTTCCCTCTCGAGAGGAACACCGGGTAAATCATCGGGAAAAACTTCCGTAAATTCGTTAACAATGGGGACCGACTCGAGAGTAGGGGTCTCATAATCTATATCCCCCACCTTAAAAAGATGGTAAATGCACCCGTTTGAGATCATCTTTCTAGCTTTTAGATAAGAAACAAATTGACCTCGAAACATAGAATTTCCTCCCTTCCACTCTAGGATAGGCTCATTTGTAAACTTAAACTTGACCATTCGGGTCCTACAATAAATAAAGGCATAACAAGAATGCAACCAATCCATCCCAAGAATAACATCGAAGTCTGGCATATAAAGCTCTACAAGATCAACATGAGTGACTCTATGAAATAAAAAGACGGAACAATTTCTATAGACTCTCTTAGCCACAATAGATTCACCGATGGGAGTGGAGACATGGAATGGATATAGCAACACATCCGGAACAACATCAAACTTAATAGCCACATAAGGCGTCACAAACGACAAAGTAGCACCGGGATCAAGCAAAGCATAAACATCAAAGTGGAAGATTTTCAACATACCGGTAACCACATCGGGAGAACCCTCTAGCTCATGAAGGGCTTGAAGTGCATAGAATCGGTTTTGCTTTTGATTTCCATTAGAACTTGCAAGATTTTGGGGTTGAGCCCTTCGATGATTTTCTCCTCCCTTCTTATTAGCCAAGGGAAAATCCCTTACTTTATGACCCATCTTACCACATCCAAAATAGGCATTCGAACTGGCTAGACAAGTACCCTCATGTTTCCTCCCACACTTGGCACAAGTAGGCAATGAGGAGCCACTACCATTTCCTCCTTGAGACTTAGGGTGAGACACCCTTCCTTTGTTGAACTTAGGAGGAGCATTGGAACAACCTTGATTAGAGAACCTTTGCCCAAGCTTAAAACGACCATGTCAATCAGACCTTGAATGAGAGAAACCACCATCACCGGTCTTAACCCTCTCTGATTCCCTAGACCTTTCCTTGAGCTTCTCCTCCTCTATTTGTTGTGCATGAATCATGAGGTGAGAAATATCCATATCATTAATAAGCATGGTGGTACGACACTCCTTGACTACCATTTTGGACATTCCCGAAACAAATTTGCTCATTCTTGCCCTAGGATCGGCAACAATAGAAGGAGCATATCGAGCCAATTGTATGAACTTCAAAGCATACTCTTTCTCACCCATACTCCCTTGCCGAAGGTTGATGAACTCAAGTACCTTAGCCTCCCTCATCTCAACTGGAAAGAATCTATTGAGGAAAGCACCCTTGAATCTATCCCACTCTAGAGGACCCTCATCAACCGCCATCTCACTCTTCTATTAGTTGTACCAAATTTGAGCGACACCTTTGAGTTGGTAGGCGGCCAATTTTACCTTTTCCATCGGTGACACTCCCCTGATCATCAACACTTTATAAACCTCATCAATAAACTCTTGAGTATCTTCCTCCACTTTAGAATCGTGAAACTCCGGAGGGTTCATCCTAGTGAAGTCCCACACTCTTGATCGTGCACTATCAACCATAACATCAACAATGGGAAGCATAATGAAGAACCCATAGGAATTTTTCAAAACCCTAGCTCTCTTGGTCTAGACTAAACCTTGAAAACCTTAAGGAAAAGAGGACCCATTGGAAGAAAGACTCCAAATGGT
This sequence comes from Solanum appendiculatum, assembly GCA_018342035.1. Classification (NCBI taxonomy): domain Eukaryota; kingdom Viridiplantae; phylum Streptophyta; class Magnoliopsida; order Solanales; family Solanaceae; genus Solanum; species Solanum appendiculatum. The sequence continues at coordinate 18,811 of JAGDQO010000571.1, read as the reverse complement.
GAAAACTATCATACCTTAATGCCAATGCCTTGAAATAAAAGGAGGATTGATGTCCTTGATGAGAACCCTAGCTCTCTTCTTCTTCTTCTAGCTCTTCTAGAGGGAGGAATATTTTTGAGAGAGGAGAGTTGGAATGAAGGGATTAGGGCTTAGAAAGTATAAATAGGGCCAGGGTTAACGGGCAAAATCGTCTAGGATAGGGAATTAAAATTTAGGGAAAAGTCCAAAAAGCCCTTAAATAATACTTTCGGGCCAATCTACGGTCCGTACAACCATTAACGGACCGTCCTGCTCTTCCGTCAATCGATTCAGAAAGTTCATTTTGGACTAAAAATTTGGCTAAGTCTGGAAGGCATCTACGGAACCCATCTACGACCTATCAACCGAACTACGAACCGTCCTTCTATAACGTAGGTCAAGGTTCAGAAACTGAAAATTCATAAAGTTAACAGGGCCATCGACGGTTCCCATCTAGAGCCCCTACGGTCCGTATATGGCCTCCTTCGTCACTGGCATAAAAAAAAAATTTAAACTGCATTTTTTTTCTTTCATTTAAAAAACAGGGGTGTTACATTTTTAGTGAAAGACTATGCTATGCTCTATATTTTGAAATGGTGAAGTTGCATGGAGTTTCTTTATCCATTATCTCCGACAAAGGTACTTAGTTTACTTCTCTTTTTTGGAGTTCATTTTTGAAATGCAATTGTACTCAAATTAATCATAGTATGACTTTTCACCCTCAGACCGATGGTAAGCTGAGCGTACTATTAAGAATTTTAAAGATGTGTTAAGATCTTGTGTGATTGACTTCAAGAGTAATTGGGATGATCAGTTGCCTTTAATTGAGTTTGCTTAATGTAATAGCTATCACTGAAGTGTGCAAATTGCTCCATTTGAGGCTCTCCATGGTAGGAGACAAAGGCCTCCTATTGGTTGTTTTGAAGTTGGTAAGATTGCTTTGGTAGGACCTGAGTTGGTGCATGAGGCTATGGAGAAGGTTCCACTTATTAGAGAGGTTGAAAATGACAAACAATTGACAAAAAGACTTATGTAGATGTTAAAAGAAGAGAGCATCAATATGATGTTGATGATTGAGTTTACTTTAAAATCTCACCTAATAAGGGTGTGATGAGATTCAGAAAGAAAGGGAAGCTTATTCTGAGATATCTAGGCTCATAACAGATATTGAGGTGCTTCATTAAGGTAGCCGATGAGTTGCATTTTCCTTCAGAATTGGCGTCGGTGTATCCGGTGTTTCACATTTTGTTAATGAAGAAGTGTATTGGTGTTCCAACTTCAGTTGTGCCATTGGAGAGTATTGGTTGATATAAGGCAAAAAATATAAATTTTTAATCATTATTTGCCTCATATTTAGTATTTTTATTTTTTCTTTTTAAGCATGGATTTTAAGGATTCTCCTAAATAGTTTATTATATTTTTAGGATCAAATTGGTATGAAGATGAAGAAATTTGAAGCTACAATGAATTAACGATGAAAGATTATAGAAGGAAACCAAGTAGACTGCTTAATGGATTAATGTTAATATAATAATATATTTATATATATAAAAATGCAGCCGAAGAAGAATTTCAATTATAATAGGCCATATGCCATGTGTCAAGTGTTGAACACTTAAAGACACCAATGAATTGTTAGAGTCGGCTAGTATTTCACACGCAATCCAATTCCTTTAGATTTTGGGTTCCCAATTTGTTTTTGACTCAATTATTTTATATAGGGTTTTCTATATGTATAAATATTCCATAACAATAATTCTTGAAGGGAGGAGAAAACAATGTAGACAATAACTTTTGATCTAGGGTTTCATATTTTCTTCCTTTTTATTTATTTTACATCATTTCTTTGAATGATTCGTTGTAATTGCTCTTTGTCTATGTGGAGTTAAAACTTCTCATTCTAGAATTATATTTATTTACAAAGTGATTGCTTAGTGAATCATGATTCGACATATTTATTTCTCATATTGGTTGTTCCTATATTCTTGTGACTACTATTTTTATGCTTGATCACTATTAGAATAAATTTATTATCTTCTTTTGAATTTGGAAGAGGAATAGAGGGATAGAACGTGAAATATAAGGAGCATGATCTTTTCTTGCATATCACTTAAATTGATTTGTTTCTAGGAGAGGGATATACCTAGGTGCCGTGCTTGGTTCAAATACGAGAAGACAACGTAATGCTCCATAGTTGGTTCAATCTATCCTCGTTCAGCGATGTAGTTAGACTTTCAATTGTGGTAGATGGTTAGAGGTAGGGAGATCATGACCATATTATCAACCCCGTGCATCAACAACTAGATAATCAAATAACTTGATGAAATTGATGCTAAATGTGATAGTTAGTTAAATCATAATCTTCGATCAATTCGTTCATTGATTGTGTGAAGAATCTATTTTTTCATGGTTAATTGTTTCTTAGTTATTTTATCTTTATTTTAAGCTTAGTTAATATATATTAATCTTTGAAATCCTTCACTTGAATAAATAATCAGAATTAGTATAATTTAGTAAATAGTTAATTCACAAGTCTATGTGGGTTCGACATCCGGTTTCTAGAAAGAACAACTTTATTACTTGGACGACCACGTACACTTGCGTGTGCAATTGGGAGCAATAAGTTTTTGGGGCTGTTGGCGGGGACTTAGATATTAAATATTTTTCTAGGTTATAATTCATTTTTTTATTTAATACTTTTTAAAAAAATTAAAAATTAAAAATAAAACAAATAAAGAATAAAACAAAAAGTGGTGAACTTAGTTGTGTCGTGCCGCGACATTAAATCAGGCGCTTATTGGGAGGCAATCCAATTTATAGTTTAGGTTTTTCTATTTATTTTTTATTTTTAGTGTCTTTTTTGTGTTTTTTTTCCTTGCAGATTAGGAGATTTCTGAGTATCCAAAAATTTAAAGCAAAGGAGCACGTTTGAGCTTAAGTGTGGGGTGTGTACGATCCTTGATTAAAATTGACAAAACATGCTACTAGCTAGGCTTAGAGGCCTCACTGAGTTTTCCTTAACCCTTGTTTTAAATTTTAATTTATGCACTGGGGACAGTGCCTTGTTTTAAGTGTGGTGTGGGGGAATGAAGTCCTAAATTTACTATTTTATTGAGTCTTTTCTTTTTTTAGGATGGGGTCTTTGGTGTTTGTTTTCGGTTCTTTTCCTGATGATAGTCCCTTTGAAGCGATTATCTTTTATTTGATAGGGAGTAATTTTTTTTCTTTTTTTTGTAGAGAAAAAAGAAAAAACCCCTTTGACTTGTTTGATACTTGCTATTTGGGCATAAATTTTAGTAGTACTTTCTTGTGAATGCTTGATTGCTAATGAAATTGTAGACTCTTTGACACAGAGGTTCATGGTTGTGACTTTGTATATAGCTTATTTTATTTTGTAGTTTGTTATGACTCTGTCTCTCTTAGAAGTTGAATTGATCCATCTTGATTGATACTTGTGGCATGTGTGGTGAGAATTTTTTTATTCCATGGTTTGCATCTTAGTCTAGAACTTACCCTGCCTGTTATTGAAGTGAAATAAAAAGTGTTACTTTGTTTAGGAGAAGATAATAGGCTTTCTTTAATTTGTCTTGTAAATTTTAGCCTTTTCAGATATTATATCACTAGTAGCCCCTTTGAACCTGTAGACTTTTGTTGGTAGCCATATTTTTACCTTGACTCTTTTGTTGAATCCCTAATTTTTGCTCCTTGCTTTCTTGAACACTATAGCATAAACTTATTACAATTTTTAAATCTGAATAAAATGGGACGATGGTCGAGTGAAAAAGATAATTAATGATAGCTAGAAAGTGATTAAAAAGCTCTCTTTGAAATAACGTGACATGAAAAAAAAAAGAATAAGAAGAAGAGAAAAACAATAAAAAATCGGTGGGAAAAAAAATGATTAAAACATTCTTGAGACTATGAGATTTACTTCTGAAATAATTAGAGAGGGCCGAAAATAAAGAAAAGAAAATAATGGGTGATGACGTCTGAAAGTGCAAAGTGCTTAGGGAAGTGTAAGTCACTATTATATAATTTTGCTACCCGTCCCCTAGCCTACATTACAACCTGTTAAAGTCATATTTGATTCTATTAAAGCATTCTTAATTAGTAGAGATGTACATAATGGGCAAGCCTATGGTTCTTTGTGCATACATGTGAATTTTATTTGTGAGTGTGAGAGTTGTTCTTGATGCTATGTCCTTAATTTATATTCAATGTTTTGAATTGAGTGTGTGGAGTGTTTCTTTTTGTGAGGGCACTTGTTTCATGATAGATAGGTAATGTTATTAACTTTCTTTGATGATAGTAGGTGAGTAAGCTTAAATTAGATGAGGTAAGAGTCCTTCCTTGAGGTTAGGAGGCGAGAGACTTGTTGTTTAATTGTACATCCTACATAATGATTGAGAAGTGTACTTGATGTGTTTAAATTTGTGTATGGCCTAACTATTTGTATCAACAAAAGTGATGGCATCCCTAGTTTGAATTTTTGAGATGAGCTTTAATGTTTGCTCGAGGACGAGCAAAAGTTTAAGGGTGGGCTTTTCGTGTTAATGATAGTCTCTCTTTTGAAGAGATTCTAGTTGAAATCTTGGATCAACAAGTCAGGAATTTGAGAAATAAAGAAGTTGTTTTCATGAAAGTCCTTTGGAGTAATCAATTAGTTAATGGTGCTACTTGGGAGGCCGAAGCCGATATGATGTCCATGTATCCCCATCTTTTTCCCTCTATTTCAGCTATAGCTTGAGGTATCAGTTCATCATGATTACTCTTTCAGATTCATGCGCTTTAGCTATTCTCATGTTTTCAAATGCATGCATGTTCATGAAAACTTCATTTGAGTTTATGTTTTAGCTTGGAGTCGATTACTCTTTTGTTTTATGCATTTTTATGTTATTTGTATTCATTTTAGGTTGATAGATCTCTTTCCCTATTTTATTCATGAAAGCTTGAGTCCAATTAGAGGACGAATATTCCCAACGAGGGAGATATTGTAAAACCTCAAAAAATAGTATGTGGTGTTGGATAGAAAAGTTGAAAAATAGTGCGGGTGCATAATTGTACGGTGCCACCTACGGATCATACAAGGAGATATGGTCTGTAGAAGGGTAGTTGTGGTTTGAGCTTTGGAAGAGTTGAAATTTTGAAGTCTCAGTTGAAGGTCTACGGACCAAGAGGATGGTGTGGAGGAAGTGCTCGTAGGCTAAAGATCAAGCCTTGGTGTTTTTTTGTGCTTCAAGTGTATGGATGATGGTACAGACTGTACAAGGTCCTTTGGTCAGTAGCCTGATAATGCTCAAATTACTCATAAAATAATTTAATGAATAAGTGATCGTTAGCAATATAATAATCCAATGTATGAGGTCGGGGTCGAAATCCACAGGGAATGGTATATGAAAAATTTTAATTATGAAGTAAAATTGTGATCTAATCTACTCTAGTTAGATGGTAACAAGTGTGGATGATTCCAAATATCAAATTAAGATGATTTAGTAACCAATTTTGACAAGAGTAAACTAAACCGAGTGTTTTGCAAGTGGGGTGACAGTCTAGAAGTGTGCAAAAGTGGGTATTCATTTCAAATAATAGATCGATGTGATTGCTCAATAACATTAGTAACCCATGGATAGGCTAGATTAATCTCAGACACATATCATATTTCTCAATTACAATATGCTTATAATAGTAGGTCCTTCCAAAGTCTCCCATGTAAAATGTACTAAATAATACATTGCCTTAAAATATATTTTCTCTTTCAAGCAAATCCAACACTTACAAATGAAACCCCAAATTCCTTTTCTCAAGCAAACAAGGAATTCAAATCTAGTATGGAAGAATCAAACTAATTATTCACTTCATGTAACCCTTTTCAAGCAATACATGAAAATCTAAAGTAGAATCAAGTTTACAACCTCCATTCATAAATTAACTCATGAAAATAAGTTTGAATCCAGAGAAACTACTATAAAACAAAGTAATACACAAAATTCCACTAAATTAATTAATACCCGATTTCATTTGCAAACCCCTGGAATCGTGATTTTAGCTAATCATACTGAAATTAAAAAAAAATTATACTAAAAACATTCTTAGCCATCTGAATTGTTGAATTACAACTTCCCCAAATTTTACAATAGATGGATCACAAGATTGCTTAACACACAAAATATTGGAATGTTCTTCTATTCTCTGATTACATAAAGTGTAAGATGAGTGTTTCTTTCATGTCAGCTATTGATACTTTCTCCAAAACTCAGCCAAAATTTCAGGTCGTTACCAGTCGATTAGATTAGTCAGGCTCACCGACTCACTCGGTCAGTCACCGACTTGTACTTCTTCTCTTTTCTTCCTTGGCTTCAGGCTTTTGGTGTTTGAGCCACACTTGGCGAGCCTGATGGACGTCTTTGTTAACATTCGATAATTCACTGACAATCACCTACACTTGCCTTTTCATCTTGCTGATAGAGTTTGGCGAGTCACTGTTTGTTACTTTTTCTCATCGACTTGCCTTGAGTTTTTTAGTAGAATACTCTGTCATATTGAAAGAGGCTTAGCACTTTTTGTGAGTCACCAAGTGCCTTCCGCGAATGATGAGTCAGAGATCTTGACTCATTTGACACCTTTTAGTCAAAAAAATAGCATTCTCAATGCCTTTTTATGTCCATATCTAATAGTTAATTGTTGTTTTGTATCTTGAAGGCTTAAGGATAAGGTAAGGATGAAATCATGCAAAGAGATCCAAAAACATAGAAAAAGAATCAAAAAGTGAAGCTGATATTCACTGAAGGCACTTTGTTACTCGCAAGATGTGCCAAACCCAGTCGAAAATGAAAGAGTCTTCTACTGTAAAACTAAAGGCAGGTCGGCTAGAAGAAGGAACAAATAGTGATCCATCGAACTTTGTTGTTAAGATAAATGCTGCTCACAGAGATTGATAGAATAACTTGGCTAATTTGAAGGCCGAAAAGGTGAGCGTAGGTAATAGTCAGTGAGTCAACGAATGAAATGGTGAGCTCCATCGAGCTCGCCAACTTCAGTTCAAACACCTGAATCTTGAAGCGAAGAAAGAAAGGGTGAGAAGAAGAAAATGTTGGCGACTCATCGAGTGAGTCGGTGAGCCCATATAACCTCCGCAACTGAGTCACATATTGAAATTTTAGCTGAGTTTTGAAGAAAGTATAAATAACTGAGAAGAAAGAGAAAATTCAGCTTACACTTTCCGAAATTTGAGTACAATAGAACATTCTAATATCTTGAGTGCCAAGAAAGCATGTAATCAACTTTTTTGTTGAACTTGGAATTGGGTCTCTAGATTTGAATCTTAAAACAAACAATTTAGATGGATGAAAATATTTTTGGTATAATTTCTTTTAATTTCACCATGATTAGCTGAAACCCCAATTCTAGGGGTGTGCAAATGAAGTTGGTTTTTGATTAATTTAGTGGAATCTTGTGTTTTTCTCTATTTTACAATAATATCCATGGATTCAAATTGGTTTTAAATTTGTTAAGTTTGGAATTGAGATTGCAAAATTGATTCTACTATAGATCTTCATGTATTGCTTGAAAATAATTACATGAAGTGGGTAGTTAATTTGATGCATGCATATTAGATTTGGAATCCTTATTTGTTTGAGAAAGGAATTTGGATATTCATCTCTAAATGACTTGTTTGAAAGAGAAGATCTATGTTCAGACAATGGATTGTTTAGTAGATTTTACACGGGAGGCCTGCAACGAGCTCTTATGATAAGCATATCGTGATTGAGAAAAATAATATGTGCTTGAGATTAATCTAGTCTATCCAAGGATAATTAATTTTACTGAGGAATAATATCGATCCACTATTTGAAGTCAATATCCACTTCTGCACACTACTAGATTGTTACTCCGCTTGCTTAGAAAACACTCATTTTAGTTTACTTTCTAAAAGTTACTTACTAAATCATCTTAATTTCATATTTGGAATTTATCCATTCTTGTTACCATATTAGTACAATGGATTAGATCACAATTTGACTTCGTGATTGAATTCTTCCATATACCACTATATGTGGTATTTGACCCTGACCTCATACGTTGGGTTATTATATTTCTAACGATCACTTACTTATTTAATTATTTTATGAGTAATTTGAGCTTTATAAAAATTGCACCATTTTTGAGAAGTGGTGCTTCAAATTCTTTTAGTGAAGTAATTTCCTGAACGAATTTAATTTTACTAGAATAGTCTTACCATTTGTTTTAATGTTGTGCTCTTGGTAGGTGATGATATGGGTGTCATTGGGAACAATGGCGCTTGTCAAAATGGGCAGAATGATGATGTTTGAGATTCTGACAACGTGAACTTTAACGCAATAGGGAGTAATGTACCTATCGAGCTACCCCCAACTGTGGAGAATGTTATATTTCAATTAACCAGAACCATGCTTCAATTACTCAAAATAAAGGGAATGTTCAGGGGTCTAGCTCATGAAGATCTCCACCACCACATTTGCAACTCTATGGATGTATGTGACTCATTAACTTTAATGAATATCAATCAAGATTCTATTCAGTTGTGGTTGTTCCCTTTCTCTCTAATGGGGGAAGCATGGAAATGGTTGGCTGAATTACCAAGGGACTTAGCTACTTCGTGGGAAGAGCTAACCGAGGTGTTTTTTTAAAGATTGTTTCCTCCTTTGAGGATGGAAAAACATAGGGACAACATAAAAAATTTCAAGCGAGTTAATGGTGAACCTATCCATGAGACACCGTTGAGGTTCCAAAAGCTAGTGTTACAATGTCCTAATCACAAGTTAGCAAATAAAATATTGTTGCAATATTTTTCCCAAAATCTTGATATCGTGAACAAAGGGATAGTTGAACAACTCATCCTAGGTGGAATCATGAGACAACCATTTGAAGTGTCTTCAACTTTACTTTATGAGATGACCAAGATCAATCATACATGGCATACAAGGAAAGATCAAGTGTCTCCTCTCAATTTGGGTTTGACTAAAGAGCAATTAGAAAAGAAACAAGAGCGGGATGAGAACATGGGTAAAATAATGACCCACCATGCCCTGTTTTAGAAGCATGTCATGGGGTTAGATTCAAATTGGTGAATTCTATTGGTGCTCGTAGTGGGTTAAGACCATAAAATTTCTTTTAAAGCTATGGATGATAAATAGGTCCCATTTTTAGGCAACCAAGTGAGGGGTTCTCGCTTGAGGTATCCAAGGTCGGGTGGAAGTCAAGGTTGGAACAAAGATCACGATAATAGTTGGAGTGACCATTAGAGGGATTGGAGTGATAGAGAAACAAACTGGATGGAGCGTAAAGGTGATAAAGATAGATATGTTCCACCTCATGGACATCCTAAGCCAAAGGAACAACAAGCGAATCAAGAGGATTTTTGGACTGAAGATATGTTGGCAATAATCTTTGACAAGGTAGAGGGTTCCGACAAGGTGTTGAAAGAATTAAAAACTGATTTTTCCACCTTGACCCAAACCATCACTTCTCACTCAATGTCAATAAGCAACATCAGGCTCAAATGTGCAAGATTTCAACTTATTTAAATTTGAGGCTACGAGGAAGTTTTCCAAATAATATGATTGTCACAAAAAAATGATGCTTGAAGGCATGTCCATGTTGTACCATGATGTTAATAATGTGCTTCTTGGGAGGCAACAAAAGTTTATAGTGTTTTTCAATATAGTTTGTTGAATGTGCAAGTGGAAATAAAGTCCCAAATATTAAGGAAGATTGGCGAGATGCATGCCTAGTTGACGAGTCATCAAGTCGACTTGGCAAGCTTATCTACTCTGCCCTTGTCGGCTAAAAAAAATTGAAAATGGTTTTGTCAACTTCGATGAGCAAAATTGCATTTGGGGTATCGGTTATCTACTTTGGTGAGATGAATCAGGTTCGCTAAGTTTAAATTCAAGTATGGTGATTCGAACGAAGATATTTTGCCGAGCATGAGATCCTTCAGTGAGTCACTGAATTAGTTTGGTGATATTAACTGCATCTTACCAAAATGGTCATCAGTTGAAAGGCCAAGGGTCTTTTGGTCTCTAAGATCAAAGTCTTTTGAAATTGCTCAACTTTTATTCCTCCTCACTCTTTAATACGTAGTTCTATGTACTCTTTTGGCATTTTACCTTCAATTTTGTCTTTTGGATTGTGTATTTGCAGAGAATCAATTGTGCAAAAACCCTTGCTCCCTTTGTCTACTCCTTCTTTATTACAGAGATTGGTTTTCGATTTAAGCTTTGTTACCTATAGTATTTCAAGCTTGATGAACTAGATTATCAATATATTGAGATTGTTGTTGCATTTTTTAGTGTTTAATCATATTGGGTGTTTGTTTTAACGCAAATGTTTGATGCGCAATGTCTTTAAACATCAAATCATTGCTTTTGCATTGAATTTTATGGGTATAAGGGGTTGTAAATTGAAAATAATAATTAATTACTTGGGGGACTTTGTTATTTATTGTGTGGGTGATGTGTGATTAACCGATCTTGACAAAAAGGCCTAAATTTTCGTATTGATAGATTGCATAATGTCATTCTTAAGGGAAAATCATCATTTTGTTTGGTATTGCTGAAATTGAGGGGAAGTGTGAGTACCCAGAATTTATTTACGTCTTGGGTAGCTATAATTTTGTGCAAATATGTGTGGGTATTGATCGGTGTTTGAAAATCGAGTAGAATTTTGAAAATTGGGTGAAGGGGTGAAGTTACCTATTCGTCGAGCTCCATCGAGCTCGTCAAGGTGGATCATCAAATCCCCATGTATGTCCTAGCTCAACCTTTTATTTGAGAATTTTGATCTTTTGTACTGACTATATTAGTGAGCTCCCTTTAGCTAGATCGCCGAACTGGTCATGATCTTGTCCTTTGTGCATGAATATTGATGTTTAGCTACTATCACTTTTGGTGAGCTCATTTTATCTCACCTAACCTATTCGGTGAGTTGCCGGCCTTGTTGGTGAGCCTTTGGATAGGTTTATGTTTAAGACTGCACTTTGATTATTTTCAACTAAGCGTTCACCCAATATATGTTTTGAGATGTTCTGTAATGTAGGTATTGTAAGACCAAAGATGCAAGTTACCTGGAGGGCTCCTCCAAAAGATTCTCCTTCTCCTCCACCTTGAAAATTACAATAGTAGATATTGATATCAGAACAAAGTAAAAGACCACAACCCACTCAACATACTTCTATTAGTGGGAGTGAAAGGACTCAAAAGAACACCACAGCATCTACATAATTTGCGGGGAAAACAAAATTTTAGGGTTGAGGTTCTGATAACGACACAATTAACTTTGCTTTGACAGATAATGAGGTTCATATTTAAAGAGTACCAACCCAGTCCACGCTCTTCAGTTGCATTTCCAGATAGCCAAAAGGTGGCAAAATGATATATTCTCGAAGACAATAGATTACCCATAGGCTAATATCGTGCCTCATGTATTGCCATTGATTGCTCTACATGCGATGAATAGGTTGAAAGTTATTGGGTTGCGTACAATATAAGAGAAGAAGAGGTTATAAACTGATGGTTTGATGAGTGAATACCTAGCTTTTTTGGACACGATCAAGTATCACACGTTTGAGTAGTTCACCCGAGCCCAAAAATCCTATGTCCCACTTGGGTGCGTGAATTTTATGAGACATATTCCATGGTACTCTCGAGAGAGAGAAAGGGAGTTACTTATAAGCCTGTCAATGAAGTCGAGGTTCAAGGAAAGATGTTCTAGTATGGGGCCAAGTAAATTAATGATATCTTGGGTTTTGGATACTGAGGCACCACTTTTTACAAGGAGACAATGAAAGACCCTCTCGATAATTTGAGGGGTTTGTTGGCTCCATTGTTATTGGATGCAACATGCTCCTGGATTCTGGATTGATGAGTGGTGGATTTCCACTCATTTAAGGCTCTTTTCTTATTAGTTTTAGATGGCTTTAAGTTAGAATTGGAGCTTTTAATGTGATTTTCTTTATATTTACAACAAAATGAAATAGAGAGCTTATTTAGATGACATTTGCAGAAACCAAGTGGATTGAGGCAAAAAGAGGTCAAGAGTTGAAAATGTAATTTTTGGCAAGAAAAGTGTTCTCTGTGAACGCAGTCAAACGACCCACAAATGTGGACTCATAGTCAACAAAATGCCATGAACGTGGGTGATTTCACCCGGGAACGTGTCCTTGAGGTCAAATGAGGATCAAGAAAGTGACAATCTAGTCAATGTACTTCCGCGAACACGGACAAATTTCCCCTGATGCGGATAGTCGCTTTTCTAGGTGCCCAGAGAAATAGGAAATTTACCGAAATTGATCCCAAGAACCCTTTTTACACTGACCAATAATCATTCTTTAGATGAACCATCCTTCAAAGAATAGAGAGTGGTTTATCTTTTGGAATAGAGTAGAGAGAAAACCTTGTAGATTTCATATTTCGGGGTTGAAACTTTGAAGGTAAGTTGCCTCATAATTCATCCTTTGGATAGAAGATTTTGGTTCATATAGTAAAATTTCTTATCTTATCTTCTCTGCCTTGCTTTATATTGCATGAATTTTGGGTGTAATTGCTAATTGATGTTGTGGTTGTGGTAGAAATAGAAATTTCTTTGGGTCTTTTATTTCTCATTCTATTGCTTTTGTATTTGATTCCATGATTAAATTTTATAAAATGGGTTTAATCTAGTTTTCATGATTAAATTTATGATTCGAGAGTGCACGCTCAAATGTAGCTTCCTGCCTTTGTGGGTTGCTCAAAAGAGAATTGATGAAGTGGAGAATTAGATTGGCAATCACATATTAGCGTTGAATCTTGAGTTTGTTCTAAATAGAGATTTAGGTTTTCATTGTTAAATTCAAGGCTTTCTCAAAAGAGAGGTCTAAATTAAGGTATTAGGTTTTTTTTTAATTACATGAATGAGAACGAAAGTAGATTTAATGATATAGCAAAATGAGATCAAAAGAAGATTTATGTTCTTAAAGATGACCTAGTCTATCTATGATTGAATTAGCACGTGTTGAGATTGCAATGAATAATTGAATGAGTTTTGAGTTCTAAATTTTAAAACTCCCAACTATCCCTTGCTTTATTGGATCTTTTCCGAATCTTAACTGTGTTACCTAAAACATATCATAGTGATAATTGTGTATTTTTAAGTTTAGGTTTAAACTAGTAACTTGTAATTCTTTGTCTTTTACGTTGCCAAAAAATTAATCCTTGTGGGATTTGACCACGACTCTCTTGTTGGGTATTTTTATTGCTAAAAACCATTTACTCTTTAAACTCTTTTGAGGGTAATTCTAGCGTTATTAAAAATGGCGTCATTGTCGGGGAGTGATGGCTAAGAATTCAGTTTGTGAAGTTAGTTTGTAAACTTGTTTAGTTGTAGTAGATTGTTGTTTTGTGTTGTTGTCGTGCCCCAATTGCATGTGGGAACATGAATGTAGATTGAGGTGACGGTGCTAGTCATTATGGGAAGAACTACTAAATTGAGGACATGGGTGGCATAAATTACGATGTCATCAATAGTTGTGGAGCAGTTCAGTTACCCCCAACTTCGGGGAATGCAACATTTATTGTAACTGAAGCATCACTGAAGCTGCTCCAAATGGTAGGGATGTTTGGAGGTCTATCCCATGAAGATTCCCATGACCATCTCCAAAAGTTTGTGAATATTTGTGGCCCTTTTACTATTGAAAGTATTATGGTACAACCAATACAGTTGAGGCTATGTCCTTGCTCCTTAGTGGAAGAAGCAAAAAATTGGTTGTCTGAATTACCACAAGATTTGATCACTTTGTGGGAGGACCTCACTGAAGCGTTCCTTGGAACGTTTTTCCCTCCCTCGAAAATGGTGAAGTTGAGAGATAGTATTGAAAATTTCAAGAGAGTAAATTGTAAGCCCATTCGTGAAACATGGCTGCATTTCAAAAGATTGACATTAAAATGTCCAAATCACGGTATTCTGGATAGGTTATTGCTACAATATTTTTAGAAAAGTCTTGTCATCGTGAACAAAGGTTTGGCTGACCAACACATTCAAGGGGGAATAGAACGACAACCATTTGTCGTGGCTTAAAGGATGCTTGATGAAATGACATAGATCAATCGAGCTTGGCATACAATTGAAGATCAAGTGTCTCCTTCTCAAGGAGGTTTAATAAAAGTACAAGAATAGAAGAACCGATAATGTGATGAGAACATAGATAACATGATCGTCCAACTTGAAATGTTATCGGAAAATGTTATGGGAGATGCTAATAGATTCATAATTATGGTTGGTATGAGTCGAGATATGAATCATGTGAATGCTAGATTTTAGAGCATATATAATGAAGATACTCAATAAAGAAGCGGCCGAATGGAGGGTTTTTGTCTAAGATATCCAACACAAAATGAAAATCAAGGCTGAAATTGAAAGGGCGATAGTAGTTTAGAAGATGTTGATTTATATAATAAAGATGAATATTGGGAAGGAATTTAATCTGAGAAGGGAAAATATGAAGCATTTCTTGAACTATGAAAAACAAGGAGAATACATATCAACCTGGAGATTGCTTGAACCAAAGAGTTGCTGGCCAAGATTTTTGATAAGTTAAAGGGATCTGATATGATGTTGCATGAGATGAGGAGTTATTTTTAATCATTGACAAGTATTGTAACTTCTAATTCATCATCAATTGAGCTACTTGAAGAGAAAATGAGCCAGCTTGCCGTTATTGTGTATTCAAGTTTCAAAGAAATATTGGCTCATCATGTGGTTGTCGATTCAAAGAGTGACACCCAAGTGTCGGCTATAGAAACTAAGAGAGGTAAGGTTCTGCGCAATGAGCCTTTGGTTGACAAATTAGGTAACAAGAAGGTTGTTACCAATTATGAGCCACTTAAGCAAGGGATTGAACCCTAAGTGGATGATGTTGAAAATGATCCAAAAGGAAATAATAGAGATTGTGATAAGATAGCTCCAACTATTCAAATACCAATCAAAATAACTCCTCATTTCCTCAAAGATTAAGAAAAAAACCTGATAGCACATTTTAAAACTTCATGGGGGGTAGTCAAAGATTTGTCGGTAAATATCCCTTTAGTGATTGCAATGCTTTAGATTCCTGGTTATGCAAATTTCATGAAGGAGTTGGTCATAAAGATGCGGTTAATAGAATGTGAAACTATTTAACTCCCTCAAACTTATAGTGTCATTATGACCAACAATGCAATTGTGAACAAGAATGATCCAAGAGCCTTCACCATTCCTCGTACCATTGGAAAGCATCAATATGCCAAGGCTTTATGTGACCTTGGGGCGAGCATCAACCTAATGCCTTTGAAGGTGTTCAATCAACTCTGGCTCGAGGAACCAATGCCCACTAATATGAGACTACTAATGGCAGACCAGTCAATAAAAAGGCCGGTAGGGGTGGTGTATGACATGCTTGTGAAAGTGGACAAATTTGCATACCCAGTCGATTTTGTAATTTTTGATTGTTAGATTGACATGGAAGTTCCCATCATATTTTGTAGGCCATTTTTGGCTATCGAAAAGGCCCTGGTCGATATTGAAGAGGGAGGGCTGAAGTTCCAAATAAATGAGAAAGAAGTTCATGTCAATATTTGCAAGTACATGAAGTACCCAAGTGAAATGCATGTGGTCTGTCATTTAGACCAAATTGATGAAGCCATGGCAAATATTGGTGAAGCCGCTTATAGTGGAGAATCACTGGATGCGGTCTTGCCCAATTATGATGAAGAAGAAATAAGTGACTATGATGAGGTAGTTGCTTCCCTTGTAGGTGTGGGATCTTTCACATCTAATCGAAAGAAATTAGACATTGATTTGTCTGATCAAGAAGCGCCACCAGCCAAGCCACTCATAATTGAACCTCCAAAATTTGAGTTGAAAGTGCGTCCTCCTCATCTTCGGTATATGTTTTTTGGGGCTGACAATACATTGCCGGTAATAATTATTAATGATTTAGAAGAATGGCAAGTGAAACCGAAAGCATGCTGCAGCCCTGGAATATTTCCTTAATTTATTTAAAACACCGAAATTATAGTTATCCTTGTTAGTTAGTTTATTAATTAAATTGTTTTTAGTAGTACTTACAACAACCATCTTATATCGATAATACGTTCCTTAACTATAGACTTTATCGAATTGATATACATTAATCATAAGTCCCTTGGGTGCAACAACTCGATTCTAAAAGAGCCATTTAGTACTTCTGCGACCACGTACACTTGTGTGTGCATTTGGGAGCAACAAGGTTTTTGCGCCGCTGTCGGGGACTTTACAATTAATTTGTATTTAATTCTTTTAAGTCTACGAGTCATTTTTCAAGTTCTAATAACTTGATATTAGCTGTTTTTTATTGCAGGAAATTGGCATCTAATAGTCTGGCTTGAAAATGTGAACTAGTTGAACCAGAAGACAAACCTGAATGAGCCCTTTGACAAAAGAAGAAAACCTGGTGGACTTCCAGGTGACACGGATCCTAACCCAAGGCAACTGAATGCGGTGAGCATAACGAGTGGATTACAACTGGAGGAACTAACTCAAAAGAAAAGTACTTCTGAGGTTGTGAGAGAAATCTGAAGTGATGGTTCAAGATGCGAATGTTTAGAGGGTTATCCCTCAAGTAAAACCACCCCTCCTTTTTTTAAAAAGTTCAAAAAGCATAAAGAGGATGAATACTTCGGTAAGTTTCTGTCTCTTCTTAAACAAGTTCATATTAATCTACCTTTGGTTGATGTTATGTAGGGAATTCCTAAGTACGCCAAGTGTATGAAGGTGATAGTGGCAAACAAAAGGAGATTGACTGAGTATGAAACAGTGGCGCTCACTGAGGAGTGTAGTTCTCGAATCCAAAATAGACAACTTAAAAAGTTAAAGGATCCTGGTAGCTTCACGGTGAAAAACATCATTGGTCAAAGTGTTCATGCCCGAGGTTTGTGTGATTTGGGTGCGAGAATAAACCTTATGCCGGCATCTTTGTAAAAGAAACTTGGGTTGGGTAGTCCAAAACCAACCACAATTATCCTCCAACAGGAGGATAGGTCCGTGGCGAGGCCAGAAGGAGTAGTAAAAGATGTCTTGTTGGAGATCTCAGGTTTGAGGAGATCAAAATTGGTGATTACCTTATTATTTTTCGCATAGTAGATAAACTTCCACCTTCTTGGAAGGAATTTGAAAAAATTATGCCCGACAAATAAAAGGAAACCTCTCTTGAAACTTTGATAATGAAAATTCGCATACAAGAGGAGGCAAGGGGAGAAGATACACTTTTACAATCATAAGAAAGCAACATCACAATGAAGGTCAATTTAATTACTTCAAATAATGCTACTCCTGAATCTCACAAAAATACTTCTATGAAGCTTAAGAAGAAAAAATTCAAAAAAAATAATGGTAGACCTCTCAAAAAAAATAATGGTTGAAATAACCAAGCACAAAATGGCGAAATGGTGTGATGGACCCTTGTACTTGTACGTGTTTGCATTATGGACCCTTCTACTTAACTCTTTATCAACTTAACCCTTAGACTCAATCAAAAGAAGATTTTTAAACTAGTACAAGTACAAGGGTCCATAATACAAACGAGTACAAGTACAAGGCTCCATCAGACCATTTCGCCGCACAAAATCAACAAGTTCAAGATAAGGGACCATGCTTTGTTTGTTGCAAGAGTAGGCATATTTCTCTATTTGGAAGATTCAGAAAATGTGGTCCTACACCTCAGGCAAACATTACCAAAGAACCTTTTGTGGCGGTGATTACCGACATAAATATGGTTTGAGAATGTTGATGGTTGGTGGGCTAATTATGTGCAAACCGTCATTTTTTTTATGACAAAGATTGATTTAAGAAATATTACTCATTTGAGGAACTCATAAAGCATCATGCTGGATTCTCACACTACTCAAGTGCTTGGAATAGGAGATGGCATAATGTGTTTTACCTCTTGAAGGGTGTTAACTTTGAAAGATGTACTTTATACTCCTTCTATGAAAAAAATTTGATATCTAACTTTCTTCTTAATAAAGCAGGATTTAAACAAATTATTGAATATGATCAATATGTAATTGTAAAAAAAGGTATTTTTTTGGAAAAATGGGAAATCTTGTCATTGGATGTTCAAACTGAATTTTGAAATGAATAAAGTTTCTAGTGCAGTGTATATGCTTTCTTTTACAAATTTTTGGCATGCTCATTTGTGTCATATTAATGATCGTTATGTTCGAATCATGAGTAGTTTAGGATTAATCCCAATGATTAAAAATAATTTTGAAAAGTGTGAGACTTGTTCTAAGGCAAAAATCACTAAAAGACCTCATTTTCAAGTTGAATGAAAATTGATTTATTCGAATTAGTTCATACTGATATTTTTAAACTAGGTAAATTTTTAACTCATGGTGGAAATAGATATTTTATCACTTTCATTAATGATTTTTCTAAGTTTACATATGTTTACTTAATAAAAAATAAAAGTGATGCTTCTGAAAAAATTTTAATCTATCTCAATGAGGTTGAAAATCAGTTTGGAAGAAAAATAAAAAGAATTAAAAGTTATAGAGTTAGTGAATATGAGTCAAATGAGTTATATTCTTTTGTTAGATCATTGGGAATAATTCATGAAACTACACCTTCTTATTCCCCTTCATATAATTGTGTAGCGGAAAGGAAGAATAGAACTTTTGTTGAATTGATGAATGCCATGCTTATTGAGTCCCATGCACTTTTAAATTTATGGGGTGAAGTTATTTTGACTACTTGTTATGTGTTG
>JAGDQO010000570.1:1310000-1634501 GCA_018342035.1 Solanum appendiculatum | reverse complement strand
ACAACAATTGAATCACACCCAATGTCAACTTCACCTGATCATTCACATACCAAGTTTCAACTACCATTCTAAACCATCACATACCTCATGCCAAACCTCAGAGAAATCCGTAGTCACTCCAATAAATCTATATACTATAAGCTCAGAATCCTTATTTACCATCCAGTATCTATGTAACACATCACATCAGTCTGTGTAGTCCCATTTAAAAGAGTAGTTTCAATCCCCTCCCAAAAAAAAAAAATCATCAATAAATATGTCCATACCGTAGCGCATCCATAAATCACCTACCATAATTTAAATAATCTAACTCCTCATAACAACGCAAAATCTTCCACACATCTTTGTTTGTCACCCAAATCAAAATTCAATCTTCATAAAAGTCACTTATAAACCCCTAGTAAGTCTGTGCCAAACTAGCTCACATTGCATAGTCATTTTTAAACTCAAAGGTGAGAAACCCTACTACCTTCAACTTTGAACCAAGGATCTATACGAGATGTCTTATTCTTTCACCTTTCTTATATTCTTCCCGTGACACAAATTTCAAATACCTTAAACTCTTCAATACACCAGACTCTTATTCTTTTCGATAGCTCGCTTACCAATCTTATCCTTTGACAACCAACCCATGACATTTTACCTTATCCTCTAAATCAAACCATAAGTGAAACCCTTCCTTAAGTCCTTTAACAATCAAAAATAACAAACTTTACAACTCAAACCATGCATAAGTCCTTCCAAATGCTCAATACCCTATAATGGATCATTCTTACCTTACCAATCCATACCTAGATAAAACATACTACCACGATCGTAGACTGAGAATGAAAAATCGGAATTGGGATTCCAAGAGTACCAGTTATCAAACTAGAAAACACAAAACACTTATTACCACACTTAAATCGAATGCCTATAGACTTCTTTCTCAAATCTTATCCAACAATTTGTAACTTATATGAACGACACGTAACACTATCACCATAATCATAACAAAACAGATGGAACCGTTTGTCTCTGAACCCAATTCTCTACTATCTCTGAAGATACATTTTTGGCCCTTGCAATCAGAGTAAATATTCTTGTTCTCGCCCCCTTTCGAAGGCTAAACTACATTCTACTAATTTTTATTTCCATTTATGACTCTAGCTCCTTTCAATTCTATTCAAGTAGTGTCTCAACACATCCTAAAATTTTCCTTACAACCACGCTACTCACCAAATAATAGAAAACCACAACTTTAAATACCGCAAGTCGTTATTACAATATAAAAATTTATTCAACCAACAATCCTTATCATATAATTGCATCTCAATCACAATCCATCGCAAACTCTTAATACCATCATGCTCATTTACCCATTGTCATTGTCTATAAGTCGACTTTATCATCGACATAACACCTTAAACCCAATTATACCAACCAAATTCAAAGGACTAACCCAAATTTTATACGCGCTTTCTTACTAAAATCCTGAATTACCTTCACACATGTATACTCATTAGGACTTCCTCTACCCATAAGCTTGTCATTTCATTATCAATTTATTCCCTGGGAGCTTACGATGAAATCACCTATCCTCATTTAGAATTCTCGAGATACATTTCCCAACTTAAACGCTTTAATACCTTACCAAAGATCCACCACTAAAAGCTTCCTTACAAACAATGCTTAACTCAAGTGTTCGTAGTAACAAAATAGTTGGTTTCTCAAATGTGAATGCAATATCAAATTTTATTATACGAGCATGTGATACAACTAATAACTCCTCAAGTAGTTAGTATTTTCACTTGACAATCGATGTATCCATTTTCATATACCACTAGTACCATACCGTGAAAGTCCTTTAGGTCGACTACTAGAACACATCATATCTATCGAGAAGATCGTACCCAAATAGTCCACACATTTCTACCCATTAAGTAACTACAATACACTACCAAATCCGTTCAGTCTTTCGTCCAAAGTGGTATGCATTCCTTCGTAGATAAGGTCGATAGCATGAGTAACACACTCCATAACTCTAACCAAGTGAGAATCGGTACCATTATAGTAGTCATATCATGACCTTCTTTGATATACACTCAATATATGAAACCGTAGTAGAGATTCTGACCTTAATTGGCGCAACATCATTCTCATCATTCACTAAGCAACCCATACATATTATGACAACTTTACTAACTGTATTTTTCAAAGTTACATTGTTCATTATCTAGCCATCCCTTTAATTATTACACTTCCAATTGTCGAACCACTCCAGATATTGTCTATACCGCTCAAGTACTGTTCCCTTTGTTGGGTAACTAACCTTACTCAACCCCTTCGAATCGTTGAACATTTCTAATCTGACCAAACATTCTTTTCATAAGTCTATCACTTTTACGTTAATATTAGGTCTAACATCAAACCCACATGACACCAACTACTCGCATAAAGAACCACGCACGAGCCATCATTACAAGTGAGAGAGTGGAATGAAGCGATAGGGAATCAAATCAGACCAAGGACGCACGATAGAGATACAAGAAATGAAGATTTTTCCTAAAAGTCACCATAGCCTCTCGAAGATAAGTACAGACGTCTTCGTACCGATCCTCGAGACTCTACTTAGACTCAGCTTGTATACACGTGAGACCTATGAACCTGGGGCTCTGATACCATTTTGTCACGACCCAAAAATGGACGTGATGGCACTCGTCTTATCCCACCAAGACAAGTCAGCCTAAGACCCAACTAATACAATAAATGCGGAAGAAAAACCAGAAAAAAAAAAGACTAACACCATCTAATAATGCGGAATATAAAGTCAACTTATTAAAACCCCCAAAATCTGGTTGTCACGTGCACAAGCCTCTAATGTATTACAATGGATTTGAAAGAAAACACAAGTCTCAAATGACATTGTTTCTAGAATAGAACAAGATCATAAATAAGGAGTAAGAAGGTCTGCTGAGATGACAATCAGCTACCTCACAAATCTCCATAGGAAGCCTCGGACAAGAAAATAAGACAGGGTATCAGGAAGATCCGGGCTCATAACCTACAAAAAATTGTAGAAGCAAGGGGTGAGTACCAAACCACACGGTACTCAGCAAGCAAACTTCTAAACACAAGCTAAGGGTATGGAATATGGGTACTCCTTACACCCCAACCAAACCTCCACAACTACAACCTGCATAAAAACCAGCCCAACCTAATAATTCACAATTTACATAGCACATAGTTCAACCATATCACTTCAACAATTACAGATCAGCAACACACAAGATAAAGTTCACCAATCACGAGTTCCACAGAAAAGTACTCATAAGTTCACAAATGATAAAGATGCACAATGCAATGAAATGCAATGTCAAGTATAGTGATGCATGTCTGACCTAACGATACACACCCGCTGTCTCTCAGTCCGGGACCCATGGGGGACATATATGTCCATGCATCCGTCGCGGCGTGCGACACGACCCTCGATAATGAAATCCGTCGCGGCGTGCGACACGTCCCTCGATAATAAAATTCGTCGCGGCGTGCGACACGACCCTCGAATCATAGTTTCCGTCGCGGCGCGCGACACGTCCCTCGAATCATAATATCCGTCGCGGCGCGCGACACGTCCCTCGAAATGGTACATCCTCTTTAATTTCTTATTCTTTCTCAGTTCACATAACACTTGTCACAACCATGTCTCAGAACCAATGCAAATAACATGTTCACATAAATAATGAGGAGATGACCATTTTCATAAAAATGCACACTTCACAACAACACAATCGTGATACAACACCAACAATGAATCAATAAGCCTTTCAAACCATTCTCAACACATCACACACCAATAATTAATCACATTGCCTTTTATTACCCCTTTTTCATCATTAAAATTATTCAATATGGACAAGTCAACCCATCACCAAGTCTCATTACTCCCCAACACATACCACAAGGAAAATACACGAATTCTATACACTTAACAAGGGTTGAGAAATCCACTTGCCTCAAATAATCGAACAATCACTCCGGGACTTGAGCCTTCCCCTTTCATTGGACTTCCAAATCAACGCAATCTATTCAAATGTACAATATTCGTAAGCAAACAAGTCCATAGACACCCATATTACTATACTTCTAGCCTAGATCCCAAAACTCACTCCAAAGTTGAATCCATGTCCACAAGGACATAACTGAAACTTTATTGAAACTAAATTACTCATATCATAGACCCCAAATTTATAACACGTAAACAAATTATAGGAGCAAAATTGCTGGACCATTGCCTTGAAAACATATGGACATTAAGCATAGAGATTTCCAGATCCTAGCTTTAACCCATTTAATAAGGAATGTACTACTATTTATTAGAAAAAGATCACAACTAAAAAGAACGAATCTGCCATGTATTTCCTAAAATTATAAAGTATCTACTCCCTTAGTATACATACATCCTTATAATACAAATATATATTAAAGTAACTATCACAAAATCCTATAGTACCTAGCTCTTAAACGAATCCAACACTGTCATCTAACATATCTTCTAATTTTTATATTTAATTGCTTTTGGTGTTAGTATCTATTAACCAATCAAAACAAAATTATTCAAGTATTATAAAAGTAATGATTATAACAATTCCTTACTTGAAGCTCCCATGATTCCTCTTCAAATTGTATGTCCGCCGCAGGTAAGTTCTTCCGGCTATTCTCTCCTTTTCTTTTTCTTTTTTTTTCCCCTAAAATAAACCCCACTAACTTGTTTTAATTAATATGGGCCAAGTGGTATGACATCTTAAATAAATTTCAGACTTGACCCATTATTATCAACTAAATAAATTAATTATTTAATAAATATTCGTCAATTAAATAACCACAATTATTCAATAGTTCAAAATTTCTAAAAATGACCTTCCGGGTCATTACAATATGATAAAAGAATGAGTGTACAAATAAGTAGTCCCAATCCTATAAGGACAATATATTCCTTTTTCAAATCTATTAGGACAATAAATCTCCTAAATCAATAGGGATTATGAATTTCGTAAAATATATAAAAGAAAAAATTCAAGACATAATTAACAACTAACATATATATATATATATAGGAGACCATTTCCTCGAAAAAAAGTTTGACATCTAGCTCAAACCAAGCGATAATACATTGTTTAGCTCAAACTAAAATGTTCGTTATTTTAATCCAAGAAAATTTTGGATGCATTGTGTATGACCCAACAATACTTTTATTGACTCTACCCATTTTTAATCCGTTCAGATTCAAACCAACTTACTCGATCATTTAAAAATGAAATTAATAGTATGAAATATGTACTATATTTTTTTTACAGATGGGAAAGAGGTGGTAGCAAAGGAGAAAGTTGAAGAAATAGATGAAGAAAAGAAGCTGATTAAAAAAAAGATAATTGAAGGAGATCTATTGGAGGATTACAAATCATTTTACATCACTGCTCATGTTGAGACAAAGGATGAAAACAACTTAGTTACTTTGATTTTGGAATATGAAAAGAAGAATGTCAATGTGCCAGATCCACACACGTTCATGGAAGTATGCGTCAATGTAACCAAAGGTATTGAGACTCACCACATCAAGTGATACATAAATATTATACCTATGTTGCTGGGACTCTTTGAGAATGTCGACGAGTGTATGTCGGATTCTTTAAAAGTAGTGCATTTTGAAGAAATCGATATGAATACGGCAACATTTTTGAAAAGTCGAAGCAGTGTATACCAAATGCTTGGATTTAAGCTGTTGTCTCAAGTCTTGTAATAATGTCTGTTGTTATAAGCGGGTGTGCTTTGAAATGTCTATTATATATATGTACAAAAATAAAAAGAGTGGATATCTAATTTCTAATTTCGCTAAGACCTGTTGATTGGGTGAAAACCTGAGTCGATGGGTATTTAAAAATAAAAGTTGTTGTTTGGATTGCATTACAGTTTTTCATTTTTTTTTTTATATAAGTCATCACCATTAGGTTGTGAGCCTAAGGTGTGGGCGGTTTGGCTTGATCTCTGCCATGTAGAATTGATAAGAAAGCAATCTATAGGAATGTTACAGTCCAAAAATGAACGTGATGGCACTTGTCTATTCCCACCAAGACAAGTCAGCCTCAAACTAATGAAAACGAAAGAAAAACGGAAATGAATAAAGCAAGAACAAGACAAAGGCGGAAAACTTATTCATTCTAAACAACACCCCAAAATCTAGTTGTCACGTGTACAAACCACTACAGTAAATACAGAATTCGAAAGGTAAGTACAAGACTCAAATGTCTTTGCTTCTCAAATAGAACAAAGCATAAATAAAAGAAAAGAGGGCCCGCAGAGATGACAAGCAGCTACCTCTCAAGTCCTTGCACGAGTCTCCAAATCAGGAAAAGGAGAAAGAGATCACACCGGTCCGGGCTCGGAACCTGCATAAGTGTAGAAGCAAGGAGTGAGTACCACCAACACGGTACCCAAGAAGAAACCTAATAAACTAGGCAACCTAGCTAAATCGAATACTCCTTTCCATCCCAACCGAACCTCCACAAACTACAACATGCATAGGAATCAGCCCAACCTAACAGTTCTACAATAAATAAGTCTAAAGGCTCGAAGATTACAGACCAAAAGTCACATTGCAACAACCGACAAGTATCAAATCATTTACTCTCAAGTACAAGTATTTCAAATCACAAATATCAAGTATTCAACTCACATATCAAATACTCAATCAAACACATCAACTAGCTCAATCACATACATCAAATAAGTCAAATATGTGCATCATGTAGATTGATCTTAAAGTCAACATTAGCCGTAACCATTTTCCTTAGGCACAGTGTCACTAGCCGGAACCATTTCCTTTCGTCTTTCACATTAATTCACTTGACGGAACCATTTCCCTTCGGCATTTGGATCACTAGCTGGAACCATTTCCCTTCAGCTTTCACAGTAATCACTTGTCGGAACCATTTTCCTTTGGCATTTGTCAAGTGTCTCATCACGGTGTTCAACAATCAATGCACACAAGTAATATAACACCACACGGAGAGACAACAATTCACATCATTCAAGTAATTCACCAATCAATCAAATAGGGGCCACAACAAGGCAATTCACAATTTATCATTATCATCAAGAAGCCTATTCATTTTTCTCCTTTTTATTGGTTAACGCTAATCAAGTAGAACAAATAACCCTTCACCTCATTCCCGATTACTCCCCAACACGTAGTCAATGAAGAGAAGTAAACAATTCAACCAAATTATAAAGTTTAAGAGATCACTTGCCTCAAATCAAACAATTAATCACTCCAAGAGTTGAGTATTCTCCTTTCAAATCACATCCAAAGCCACACAATCTATAATAATCAAGTATTCACCATCACCTTTCGGAAACCACAATACCCACATCAATCATTCAAAGAAATGGGTCAATCATCTCAAAACCCAATTTCAAAAAGGAGGTTTGAATCCGAAATTTAATACTTGAAAACATTACTCAAGGCTTTAGGAATTCATTGAGAAGAATCATTTTGAAAAAGAACTCAAAAACAGCTCAAAATCTCCATTTTAGTTAAGAACTTGAGTTCTTGAAAAAACTCATCATTCACCAATCAAAATCTCATATTTTGATGTTAAAACCCATAACTAATCAACGGGAAATGAAGGTTTTAGGATTATAAAAATTTTGTCCTTTGCCCAAATTATATTTTGACAACGCAGAAGGGTCCAAAACACCCCTCCATTATGCAAAAAGAAGCATTTATATCCTCCGTTATACTTTCTGGCCATTAATACAGCCACCGACATAATAGAACTGGTAAAACAGTATCCCTCCGACGTTAGGGTCCTCCACCATGGCAACACTATACTACGTGGGTAACGTGGCGTGACATTTAGCTATGTATATGTCACGTGGCATGCCACCTCACAAAATATTATTTTACCCCTTTCCCTACTTCTTCCTCCACCACTACCTCCCTTTTCATCGAACCACCGCCACCAAATACTTGCGAGGACAGTAAATATATGAACTTAAAATACATCCATAAGAAAAGATTAATTTCTAGCTAATAAGCCATTGTTGGATCAAGAAAACAGAATACAGAATATCATTTGTTACTTGTCTAATGATGAATATTAGAGCCTCAATTCATGAACTAAAACACTCCTCCCGTTTCAATTTATCTGTCTTACTTTCATTTTTTGTCCATTTAAAAAAGAATGTCTTTTTCCTTTTTTGGCAACTCTTTAATTTAAACTTTCTCAACATGTCATGTTTAAGACCAAAAGATTAAAAGATATTTATTACATTCTTCGTATCTTTAATTTAAGACCACAATATTCAAAAGCATTCTGTAGTTTCTTAAATATGGTGCCAAATCAAAATCAGACAAACAAATTGAAACCGAGGAGATTAGCTGAGTTAAAAGCAAGTTTTTAGAGTACAAAAAACAAGTTGTATAATGTCACTAGAAACACAAGTACATTAGTGAACTGAAAACCGAACAATTACATAAACAATTCTTATATCACATAAATAATCTTTCCAAAAGGAAAGCTTCAAATACATTACACATATATGATCACAAAACACAATTCATTTTTAACAATGCTGCTTCGTACGGTGAGTCAAAGAGAATTTCGTACGCCTCACCCTCAATGTTTTTTAGGCACTTGAGGAATTTCTGGCTTTGACAAAGTTTGCAATTCAGGCTTAGGAATGACAGGAATCTCGAGTTTTGGCAACGTTGGAAGTTCAGGTTTTGCCAATGGTGGAAATTCCGGCTTTGGGATTTCTGGAAATTCAGCCTTTGGCAGAGTTGGCAGCTCAGGTTTCGGAATTTCAGGGAATTCAAGCTTAGGCAAAGTTGGGAATTCAGGTAAATGTGGCAGTTCGGGCTTAGGAAGCTCAGGGATAGCTACTTCAAGAAGATTGCGCGCTTGTACTTGAATCACGTAAGTGCTTGCTAAAAACAAAGTGACAAATAATAACAAGAAAAAAGACGGGGTATACTTATTAGCCATTGTTGAAAGGTGATATAAAGGTAATTTATGGTTTGGTTGATTGTGCATTATGCTTCACTTCAAACAAGTTTATATAGTTATGTAGATGTGGAAAATAAAAATTGGAGAATTAGTCTTTGGTTGTGGTTTGGTAGGAAAAAAACTCTGTTAGTTCATCTTCTCAACAATAACCTCCTAATTAATCTAACATGTATAACAACTTTTACCTATTTTATGTTAATTGATCTTTCTTTAAGTTCGCAAGTGATCTGTTTCAACTACTTAAAATTTAAGCCATTATGTTGTTTAGTTGATTGTATGTTTAATAAACATCCCTACATATGCCCCCAATAGTGGTAAAATTGGTTATTCCGAAAACTCGGGGCTAAGAATTCCAAGCAGCCTACTGTTGAAGTGTTGTTAGTTGTGTAACAAGATCCCTGAAATCTTATATTGCAGTTTTCTTGAAAGCCAGTGAGAAACTTTCGAAATTAAATATATTTAATTCCATATATGTATGCAAGTCTGTAATGAAATCGATAATATTCCATTAGTTAAAATCTCCGAAAAGTAACAGTGGATTGCTTGTAAGTCCATTTCTATGTGAGTTTGGGATGAATCAGAAATACCGCATTCACCAGTGTTAGAAGATTATGTGACTCGTAACAGAACATTCACACTGGAAACAAGTATAGTAGTGACTCGTAATAGAACAATCACACAAATATATCTTAGCCTCAAAACTCGAGGCCTTTTAGGTACTTGAGGGATTTCTGGTTTTGGAAAAGTTGACAATTCCGTCTTGGGAATGGCAGGCATCTCGAGTTTTGGCAGCGTGGAAGCTCTAAACCAAAAAATTGTAGGAAGATTAAGTTGTTCATGAAATTGCAGATGAATGTGTGAAGTAGATATTCAGTGGCAATTCTTAGTTGATTTCATATCATTTAGATGTGCAAGGAACCTACAACTATTAGTCCTTAATATACCTTCTCTGTATAGACAGCATCTACTATAAAAATTTTCTTTCTTTTTTTACCATTCTCAATTCCAGCACCGATATCCATACCCCGATTTACAAATTTAAATTATGAAGAATCCAACCTCTAAATTCACACCCTTATCAGACTCACACCCGAATCCGAGCAACTTAGTGTACCGTGGTCCATGTGGCTAAGGTCTCGCAGAATCATAACACATCTGAGCACAAAATTATCCGTAAGAAAAGATTAATTTCTAGGTAATAAGCCATTGCTGGATCAAGAAAACAGAATACAAAATATCATTTGTTACTTGTCTAATGATGCATATTAGAGCCTCAGCTCATGAACTAAAACATTCCTCCCGTTCCAATTTGTTCGATTTACTTTCATTTTTAGTCCGTTTAAAAAAACGTCTTTTCCTTTTTTTGGCAACTCTTTAGTTTCAACTTTTCACCTGACATGTTTAAGATTACAAGATTAAAAAACATTTTGATACATTCTACATATCTTTAATTTAAGATCACAATATTCAAAAGTTTTCTTTACTTTCTTAAACTGTATAAAGTCAAAATCAGACAAACAACTTGAAACGGAGGGACGTGTATAATGTCACTAGAATCACAAGTACATTAATGAAGTGATAACAGAACAAAATACATAAACAATTCTTATACAGGAAGGAAAGTTTCAAATGACAGATTGTATAGCACAACAAAGAAATACATATATGATCACACAACACAATACATTTTTAACAATGCTGCTTCAGTGAGGCAAAGAGAATTTCATACGCCTCGCCCTCAAGGCTTTTTAGGCACTTGAGGGATTTCTGGCTTTGACAAAGTTGGCAATTCAGGTTTAGGAATGACAGGAATCTCGAGTTTTGGAAATTTTGGAAGTTCAGGTTTTGGAAATGGTGGAAACTCCGGCTTTGGGATTTCAGGGAATTCAGGCTTTGGCAGAGTTGGTAGCTCAGGTTTCGGAATTTCAGGGAATTCAAGCTTAGGCAAAGTTGGGATTTCAGGTAAATGTGGCAATTCGGGCTTAGGAAGCTCAGGGATAGTTACTTCAAGAAGATTGCGCGCTTGTGCTTGAATCACATAACTGCTTGTTAAAAACAAAGTGACAAATAATAACAAGAAAAAAGATAGGGTATACTTATAAGTCATTGTTGAAAGGTGATAAATGCTTCAAGACTAGTAATTTATGCTTTTGTTGATTATGCATTATACTTCACTTTAAACAAGTTTATATAGTGAAAGAAAAAATTAGAGAATTAGTCTTTGGTTGTGGTTTGGTAGGAAAAAAAACTCTGTTAGTTCATCTTCTCAACAATAACCTCCTAATTAATCTAAAATGTATAACAACTATTACCTATTTTGTGTTGATCTTTCTTTAAGATTGCAAGTGATCTGCTTCAACTCCTTATAACTTAAGTCATTATGTTGTAAACATCCCTACATATGCCCCACACTGGCCTTCATAGTCGCTCAACTTTGTTTTGTCTTTCAAAAGTCACTCAACTTAGCCAAGTTAGCTTCAATAGTCATGATTCTCCAAAATATTATTTTCGGTACCTATTTAATGACGTGTCAACTGTAAACTTATATTAGTAAATTGATGGCAGAACAATTACATAAATAACCCTTACAAAATAGAGACCCGGAAATGATTGTATCACAACAAAGGAAAATATATATGATCAGTGTTACTTCAATAAGGCAAAGAGAAATTTCATATGCCACGCGCTGAGGGATTTTTAGGCACTTGAGGGATTTCTGGATTTGATAAAGTTGGAAATTCAGCCTTAGGAATGACAGGAATCTCGAGTTTTGGCAACGTTGGAAGTTCAGACTTTGGAAATGGTACTGGAAACTCCGGCTTTGGGATTTCTGGCAATTCAGACTTTGGCAGAGTTGGAAGCTCGGGTTTCGGAATTTCAGGGAATTCAAGCGTTGGTAAATTTGGGATTTCAGGTAAATGTAGCAATTCGGGCTTAGTCAATATTTAGTGGCGACCTACCCAATTGTTAAGTTATTGGAACTGTTTTTGTAGAATAAATATTTCTAGCAGCAACCATTATCGCCACAATAGGAGTTTTTAGTGGCGTCCTTAAGAAGTCGTCATAAATAATATTTAGTTTTGAAACTACTTGCTAGTTTCCACGGTGCTCAGGTCTCTATTAAAATGACTTTGTTTCGACTTTTTCGGCTTCAGTAGCGACTAGTCTCCACTGAAAGCTCAGTTTCTAGTAGTTGCATCATTAATGAATGAGTTTCTATTGTCAAAGCATTAGATGATAGCTCACACTAAAGGCAATCCCTCTTTTATTGCTATTGCTTCAGCACAAAGATTAGTAGTTTTAGGGATATATAGTATTAGCATTGGCATGGACAAGGTCCCCTCTCTAATTCTAATATAAAACATGTCTATAATTAATCTCAACATAAAATTTGCAAAAGAGATATAGTGTTTGGTTGGGGTGGGGGTAAGCATTATTTCTTTTATAAATAAGTGGTTACGCGTAGGGTGATAAAATTGATAATAAAGAAATAATGTATTTGGTAAAATGTTGTTAATATATTTTAATCATATAATGTCTGAATTAATGTTGTTAAATCTATTTACAAAATAAAAAAATTTAAAGTATTTTCACATAGACAGGACAAATGACAGAAATAAAATAAAGAGATAATTCAAAGTTATGTTTTAGGAAGAAAATTTTATGGAGTACAAAAGGATAGTAAAGGTAAAATTGTAAAATGATTTGTCAAATTAAAAGTGCTTATAAACTGTAAAAACATAAATTAGAGATGACCAAGTTATGATTGATTTCGGTTTATAAACACTTTTAGTGTTTGCCAACTATATGATAAAGCTTAAAAAATATGCTTATGAACTAGTTTGAACAGCTTATAAACTTAACTAAATACCTTCTTAATATAAAAGTAGCTTATTGGGTACTAGTACTAGTTATTACTAGATATAAGCAAGAGTCTAGACATATGGGCATTGCCTATCTATAATAATTGTGTGTAATTACATATACACACCTAATTATGTATAGGCAAAACAAAAATACAAAACTTTAGTCTAGAGTCTAGACATATGGGCATTGCCTATCTATAAAAGGGCAGAGCTACTCATGTAATGATGAACCACGCTTGTTATTATAACTTTGTGATATATCATATTATAGAATAGAGATGAGTCTTAAAGGAAAGTTGGTTTCTGTGATAAACATCAAGTGCGATGGAGATGTTATCTATGAGATCTTTAGGCATAAACCACACCATATCCCAAGCATGTGCCCTGGTAAGGTACAAAATGTGAATATTCATGAAGGTGAATGGGGTACTGTTGGCTCTGTTAATTTCTGGAACTTCATCCATGGTAAACTTGTATTATATTTGGTTTCAATATTTATTGTTGGCTCAACTAATCTAAATTTTCGTTACATATCACTCATTAAATTAAGGACTAGGGTCCATTAGTTTTATAGTCTTTACAAATTTGTTTTTAGTTTTTTTATTTTTTTACACAAGCGCAGAAGAATAATATTGCGAAAATATCGTAGGTTCACTAGCACACAAGCACAAATAAAGAAAATAGAGAACAAAATAACACAAAGATTTAGAGGTTCGGCTAGACCTAGTCCTCCATGTAAATGTAAAGAGAGTTTTCCACTATAAAAGAAAAGAAGAAGTGTGAAATGCTTTAGTATCCTCAACTACATTTCCTATATTTAGTTCCCAAGTAATCTCAGGCCTATAAGCAAAAGGTTCTAAGATTCTCAATCTTAGAAGGACAATATATTCCTTTGGGAAATCTATTAGAACAAGGAGTACTCTCCTAAATCAATAGAGATGATGAATTCAAAAAATATATAAGGGAAAAAATTCAAGACATAATTTACAAATACTCCCCTTGGCTTGAATTTTCTTCATCCAAAGGACTAACGTCACTTACATGAGTATAAGCATGATAACCAAATATCTTTAAATTTGAATAATCAACTGACGAATTGGAACAGACCTCAAAAGGTGTTTTGAACTCAATAGTTGTGGATGGAGATCTATTGACCAAATAACAAGTTGTGTTGATTGTTTTAGCCAAAAATTCTTGCTAAAACATGAGTGTGAAAGCATCTTCCGTATCCTATCACAAAATGTTCAGTTCATACATTCTGTAATATCATTTTGTTGTGGTGTTTCAACACAAGTGTGGTGTCTCACTAAGCCCTATCTTTTGTAGAAGTTATTGAATTGTGAGTTGCAAAATTCCAAGATATTGTCAGTTCAAAGACATTTAACTTTTTTTTTCAATCTGCTTCTCAACCATCGTCTTTCATTTAGCAAATGTTGAAAATGACTCATTTTTTGTTTTTTAGAAAATAAGCCCGTGTCATTTTTGAGTAATCGTTAATCAGAAAAAAAAAAAAAAAGTAATCATTAATCCAAGTTATGAAGTACCTTGCACCACTTTTGGAGGAAATTATGTTTGGACCCCACAAGTCTGAATGTATATAATTTAACTTGTCTTTGGTCTTGTGCTTTGCCTTCTGGTTGAACTTCACCCTTGTTTGCTTATCAAACACACAATTCTCACAAAAATTCAAAGTTTGATTTTTGTAACCATCCAACAAAATATGCTTGTTCAACAAAGACAATCCCTTGTCACTCATACGACCAAGTCGCAAGTACGTGCCACAATTAAAACTGATTCACCACACTCTTCCTAGAAGCTATAATTATTTCCCCTTCAACTACACTGACTTGAAGATAATACAATCTAGAATGAAGATTACCCTTCATGAGTATCACGGATATTTTACACACTTTAAGTGTTCCACTCTCTAAGTGTCCAAAATCGAAAGAGAAATCAAATTTCCCTTCATTTGAGGAAAATGCCAACACTTTATAATATTTATGATAATGCATAAAATATTCTCAATTTGATATTACGAATTCCCTATACCTTTAAAGAATTATCCTCACCTAGGTAGACAATTTACTCGTCTGCTTGTAAGTTGTAATTCGATTCTTGTGAGGATATATATGAAAAATTGCACTAGAATTAAGAACCCAGAAATAATGCCTATGATCAGAACTTAGAGCACAAACTTCTCATACATAGTCACTATCATTAGAATTATTACCAGTATCAACAATATTTGTTGAGTAAAGAAACTTTTTTCCTTTCTTTTTCTCCCTTAGTTTAGGACCATCTCTTTTGTAGTGACCCAGCTCCTCGCACTCATAGTAGTTCTGCTTCATTTCTCTAGTCTTCGATATGCATTAGACTTTTTCCTATTAAATATATTTGTTATGTTCTTCCCCTACTCACGAGACCTTCACCCTTAGTTTTGTTATCTGAAAAGCTCTTCTTCAACTTGTTAGATTTTAGTGCATTACTAACATCATCAAGTGGGATACTATCCTTTCCATATCAGTAATTTTCCGAAGCATGTTATTTGTAATGCTCATGAAAATCGCACTCAAAGCCCTCTCCATCAGGTCTGCTTTGTTTCATTCTTTCGACTCTTCTGAAAAAGTCTCCTCAAAAGCCTTTCATAATCCTTGTAACACCAAGGACGATCTCATTTTAATCTTCCACAGACTGAGACTAGATCGTCTATTGAATTTCTCTATTTCATATTTTGTTGAAGATGATGAAGACATCTTAACCCTGTATTATGTGCTGAAGCCCTTACCAAGCTATACTACCAATTGTGTCGAAAATATTGTGGGTTAACTAGCACACAATCACAAATAAAGAAAATAGAGAAGAAAAATAACACAAGGATTTAGCAATGTTCATCTAGGTCTAATCATCCAATCAAAAACAGAGAGATTTTTCCACTATATGATAAAAGAATGAGTGTACAAATAAGTAGTCCCAATCCTATAAGGAAAATGTTCTCCCAATCCTATAAGGACAATATATTCCTTTTTCAAATCTATTAGGACAATAAATCTCCTAAATCAATAGGGATTATGAATTTCGTAAAAAATATAAAAGAAAAAATTCAAGACATAATTAACAAATAACATATATATATATATATATATATATAGGAGACCATTTCCTCGAAAAAAAATTTGACATCAAGCTCAAACCAAGTAATAACACATTGTTTAGCTCAAACTAAAATGTTCGTTATTTTAATCCAAGAAAATTTTGGATGCATTGTGTATGACCCAACAATACTTTTATTGACTCTACCCGTTTTTAATCCGTTCAGATTCAAATCAACTTACTCGATCATTTAAAAATGAAATTAATAGTATGAAATATGTACTATATTTTTTTTACAGATGGGAAAGAGGTGGTGGCAAAGGAGAAAGTTGAAGAAATAGATGAAGAAAAGAAGCTGATTAAAAAAAAGATAATTGAAGGAGATCTATTGGAGGATTACAAATCATTTTACATCACTGCTCATGTTGAGACAAAGGATGAAACAACTTAGTTACTTTGATTTTGGAATATGAAAAGAAGAATGTCAATGTGCCAGATCCACACACGTTCATGGAAGTATGCCTCAATGTAATCAAAGGTATTGAGACTCACCACATCAAGTGATACATAAATATTATACCTATGTTGCTGGGACTCTTTGAGAATGTCGATGAGTGTATGTTGAATTCTTTAAGAGTAGTGCATTTTGAAGAAATCGATATGAATACGGCAACATTTTTGAAAAGTCGAAGCAATGTATACCAAATGCTTGGATTTAAGCTGTTGTCTCAAGTCTTGTAATAATGTCTGTTGTTATAAGCGGGTGTGCTTTGAAATGTCTATTATATATATGTACAAAAATAAAAAGAGTGGATATCTAATTTCTAATTTCGCTAAGACCTGTTGATTGGGTGAAAACCTGAGTCGATGGGTATTTAAAAATAAAAGTTGTTGTTTGGATTGCATTACAGTTTTTCATTTTTTTTTTTATATAAGTCATCACCATTAGGTTGTGAGCCTAAGGTGTGGGCGGTTTGGCTTGATCTCTGCCATGTAGAATTGATAAGAAAACAATCTATAGGAATGTCACAGTCCAAAAATGAACGTGATGCCACTTGTCTATTCCCACCAAGACAAGTGAGCCTCAAACTAATGAAAACGAAAGAAAAGCGGAAATGAATAAAGCAAGAACAAGACAAAGGCGGAAAACTTATTCATTCTAAACAACACCCCAAAATCTGGTTGTCAATTGTACAAACCACTAAAGTAAATACAGAATTCGAAAGGTAAGTACAAGACTCAAATGTCTTTGCTTCTCAAATAGAACAAAACATAAATAAAGGAAAAGAGGGCCCGCCGAGATGACAAGCAGCTACCTCTCAAGTCCTTTCACGAGTCTTGAAATCAGGAAAAGGAGAAAGAGATCACACCGGTCCGGGCTCGAAACCTGCATAAGTGTAGAAGCAAGGAGTGAGTACCACCAACACGGTACTCAAGAAGAAACCTAATAAACTAGGCAACCTAGCTAAATCGAATACTCCTTTCCATCCCAACCAAACCTCCACAAACTACAACATGCATAAGAATCAGCTCAACCTAACAGTTCTACAATAAACAAGTCTAAAGGCTCCAAGATTACAGACCAAAAGTCACATTTCAACAACCGACAAGTATCAAATCATTTACTCTCAAGTACAAGCATTTCAAATCACAAATATCAAGTATTCAACTCACATATCAAATGCTCAATCAAACACATCAACTAGCTCAATCACAGGCATCAAATAAGTCAAATATATGCATCAAGTAGATTGATCTCAAAGTCAACATTAGCCGGAACCATTTTCCTTAGGCACAATGTCACTAGCCGGAACCATTTCCTTTCGGCTTTTACATTAATTCACTTGACGGAACCATTTCTCTTCGGCATTTGGATCACTAGCCGGAACCATTTCCCTTCGGTTTTCACAGTAATCACTTGTCGGAACCATTTTCCTTTGGCATTTGTCAAGTGTCTCATCACGGTGTTCAACAATCAATGCACACAAGTAATATAACACCACACAGAGAGACAGCAATTCACATCATTCAAGTCCACTTTCATGCATTCAAGCAATTCACCAATCAATCAAATAGGGGCCACAACAAGGCAATTCACAATTTATCATTATCATCAAGAAGACTATTCATTTTTCTCCTTTTTGTTGGTTAAGGTTAATCAAGTAGAACAAAAAACCCTTCACCTCATTCCCGATTACTCCCCAACATGTAGCCAATGAAGAGAAGTAAACAATTCAACCAAATTATAAAGTTTAAGAACTTGAGTTCTTGAAAAAACTCATCATTCACCAATCAAAATCTCATATTTTGATGTTAAAACCCATAGCTAATCAACGGGAAATTAAGGTTTTAGGATTATAAAAATTTTGTCCTTTGCCCAAATTATATTTTGACAACGCAGAAAGGTCCAAAACACCCCTCCATTATGCAAAAAGAATCATTTATATCCTCCGTTACACTTTCTGGCCATTAATACAGCCACCGACATAATAGAACTGGTAAAACAGTATCCCTCCGACGTTAGGGTCCTCCACCATGGCAACACCATACTACGTGGGTAATGTGGCATGAAATTTAGCTATGTATATGTCACGTGACATGCCACCTCACAAAATATTACCCCTTTCCCTACTTCTTCCTCCACCACTACCTCCCTTTTCATCGAACCACCGCCACCAAATACTTGCGAGGACAGTAAATATATGAACTTAAAATACATCCATAAGAAAAGATTAATTTCTAGCTAATAAGCCATTGCTGGATCAAGAAAACAGAATACAAAATATCATTTGTTACTTGTCTAATGATGCATATTAGAGCCTCAACTCATGAACTAAAACACTCCTCCCGTTTCAATTTATCTGTATTACTTTCATTTTTTATCCATTTAAAAAAGAATGTCTTTTTCCTTTTTTGGCAACTCTTTAATTTCAACTTTCAACATGTCATGTTTAAGACCAAAAGATTAAAAGATATTTATTACATTCTTCGTATCTTTAATTTAAGACCACGATATTCAAAAGTTTTATGTAGTTTCTTAAATATGGTGCCAAATCAAAATCAGACAAACAAATTGAAACCGAGGAGATTAGCTGAGTTAAAAGCAAGTTTTTAGAGTACAAAAAACGAGGTGTATAGAGTCACTAGAAACACAAGTACATTAGTGAACTGAAAACAGAACAATTACATAAACAATTCTTATATCACATAAATAATCTTTCCAAAAGGAAAGCTTCAAATACATTACACATATATGATCACACAACACAATACATTTTTAACAATGCTGCTTCGTACGGTGAGGCAAAGAGAATTTCATACGCCTCACCCTCAAGGTTTTTTAGGCACTTGAGGGATTTCTGGCTTTGACAAAGTTGGCAATTCAGGTTTAGGAATGACAGGAATCTCGACTTTTGGCAATTTTGGAAGTTCAGGTTTTGGAAATGGTGGAAACTCCGGCTTTGGGATTTCAGGGAATTCAGGCTTTGGCAGAGTTGGTAGCTCAGGTTTCGGAATTTCAGGGAATTCAAGCTTAGGCAAAGTTGGGATTTCAGGTAAATGTGGCAATTCGGGCTTAGGAAGCTCAGGGATAGTTACTTCAAGAAGATTGCGCCCTTGTGCTTGAATCACATAACTACTTGTTAAAAACGAAGTGACAAATAATAACAAGAAAAAAGATAGGGTATACTTATAAGTCATTGTTGAAAGGTGATAAATGCTTCAAGACTAGTAATTTATGCTTTTGTTGATTATGCATTTACTTCACTTTAAACAAGTTTATATAGTGAAAGAAAAAATTAGAGAATTAGTCTTTGGTTGTGGTTTGGTAGGAAAATAAACTCTGTTAGTTCATCTTCTCAACAATAACCTCCTAATTAATCTAAAATGTATAACAACTATTACCTATTTTGCGTTGATCTTTCTTTAAGATTGCAAGCGATCTGTTTCAACTCTTTATAATTTAAGTCATTATGTTGTTTAGGTGATTGTATGTTTAATAAACATCCCTACATATGCCCCAGTTGGCCTTCATAGTCGCTCAACTTTGTTTTGTCTTTCAAAAGTCACTCAACTTAGCCAAGTTAGCTTCAATAGTCATGATTCTCCAAAATATTATTTTCGGTACCTATTTAATGACGTGTCAACTGTAAACTTATATTAGTAAATTGATGGCAGATCAATTACATAAATAAATTAGTAAATTGATCGCAGAACAATTACATAAATAAATTAGTAAATTGACGGCAGAACAATTACATAAATAAATTAGTAATGATGATTCAGACCTATTGATTGGGTAAAAGCCTGAGTGGATGACTATTGTTGATAAATATAAATAAAAGCTGTTATTTGGATTGCATAACAGTTTCCTTTTTCTTTTTATCTATGCTGGAAATTAGCCAATATATGTGCTTTCCTTTCAACTGTACCATTTTTTATAGAGGGGACTTAAGAAGAAAAATAGTATAAAAATAAAAAAATATATCCTATTGTACTTTCTTCTATAAAAAAAAGAGGAAAAACTAACTATAGTTATACAAGACATCCCTATCATATCTACTAAATACAATTATATTTTAAAAGAAATATATAATTAAAATATATCTAAAAGAGATAGATTCAAGTATCTTGGGTCTATAATTCAAGGAGTACGGACATCGACGATGCTATCACACACCGTATTGGTGCGGTGTGGATGAAGTGGTGACTTGCCTCTGAAGTCTTGTGTGATAAGAAGGTACCACCGAAACTCAAAGGTAAGTTCTATATAGTTTCTTTTTAATCCGGTCAAATAAGGAATTTTTTTTTTTTTTAGTTATTGGACCGACATTGTTGTATGGGACTGAATGTTGGCCAGTCAAGAACTCCCATATCCATAAGATGCATGTTGCAAAGATGAGGATGTTGACGTGGATGTGTGGTCTTACTAGGAGCAATAAGATTAGAAATGAAGATATCCGGGATAAGGTGGAAGTGGCCTCCGTGATGGACAAGATGACGGAAGCGAGATTGAGATGATTTGGAGATGTAAGGAGGAGATGAATAGACGCACCAATGAGAATGTGCGAGATGTTGGTTATCAGAGGCGTATCCAAGATTTCGAGATAATGGGTGCACTATTACGAAAAGGTGGATCTAAGATATAAATTTGATCGGTTTAACATTTAGGTTCTTATCACTGAAAACCATTAAAATTTTAAAATTATGGTTCAAAATTATTTTTTATCTATCCAAACCACTTAGAGAGGCGTTACCCAATTTTAGAAAGGAAATAAAACAAGATAAATAAAAGATTCAAATTTCTAAGATCACTTATAGAGGTGCACCCAATCATCATCGCACGGCATTATATGTTACTTTAAGTGTGGGTTCACACATCTATATTTAAATATTTTAAAAAAAATATAACATTACTATATATGATTTCAGGAGAGGAGCATGGGTTCACGTGAACCCGGTGACCCCCTCCTGGAGATGCCTCTGTAATGGTTATAGAGGGTACAAGGAGAGGCAGAGGTAGGCCGAAGTAGTACCGGAAACAGGTGATAAGACAAAGATTTGACGCAAGTTCAAGTTACCGATGATATGACCCTAGATAAGAAGGTGCGGAGGACACGTATTATTATAGAACATTAGTAGTGATAGGGAACTACAAAATTTTGTTAAATAGGATTAGCGATAAACTTTGTAATTTAGCAACAAAATTTGTCCATCGCCAATTTTAGTTTTTTTTAAGTAGTGATAGGGAACTACAAAATTAGCTAAGGTAAAAGCCACCTCAAAGATTTGAAGTTTTCAGATAACATAAACACGAGAACATTATATTAGTGAACTGATGACAGAACAATTACATAATCAATCACATAAATAATCCTTCCAAAACACAAGAACATTATATAATGATCACACTACATAATGAAGTGTGACATTTTAACTATGTCACTTCAATAAGGTAAAGAGAATTTCATACTCCACACGCTCAAGGCTTTTTAGGCACTTGTGGGATTTCTAGTTTTGGCAAAGTTGGCAATTCAGGCTTAGGAATGGCAGGAATCTCGAGTTTTGGCAACGTTGGAAGTTCAGGCTTTGGGATTTCTGGAAATTCGGGCTTTGGCAGAGTTGGCAGCTCGGGTTTTGGAATTTCAGGGAATTCAGGCTTAGGCAAAATTGGGATTTCAGGAAGATGTGGCAATTCAGGCTTAGGAAGTTCGGGCAGAGTTATTTCAAGAAGATGGCGCGCTTCTGCTTGAATTACATAGCTGCTTGTTAACGACAAAGTGATGAGTAGTAACAAGAAAAAACATGGATTGTGGTGATAAGCCATTGTTGAAAGTGATTTTTTTTTTTTTAATGCTTTAATTCATATGACTTATGCTTCAGTCTGAACAAATTTATATAGATGTAAGTTGTGAAAAAAATGAAAATAGGAAGAAAACTTTGGTTGGTGGTTGGTTAAGAAAAATGTCGGTTAGTTCATCTTCTCAACAATAATAGTCCTAATTTAATCTGCCAAAAAACTTTCCATGTGTGACATCTAGCACATAATTTTATATTGATCTTCCCAAACAATGGATTGCTCCCTAGTATGCCATTTCTGTAATCTCAAGGTCACAGAAGGAACTCGTAAACTTCAAATTTTAAATTTACCTTTGGCTAGAATCAAGAAAACAGGACACAAAATATCGTTTGTGCAGAGTACTTATTTTATGATGCGTATTAGCGCCTTAGCAAATTAATGAAATATCAGATTTAGCAGTCATAGGAGATTACAATGTATGTGAACTACAATGTTAGCTTTACTTGCCATCAAACGAAGAGCGGAGAAAAGTAGGAAAATTCGAGCTTTTTAGGCACTTGAGGGATTTCTGGCTTTGATAAAGTTAGCAATTCAGTCTTAGAAATGACATGAATCTCGAGTTTTGGCTACGTTGGAAGTTCAGGATTTGGAAATGGTGGAAACTCCAGTTTTGGGATTTTTGGCAATTCGGGCTTTAGCATAGTGGCAGCTCGGGTTTTTGGAATTTCAGGGAATTCAAGCTTTGGTAAATTTGGGGTTTCAGGTAAATGTGGCAATTCAGGCGTAGTCAATATTTAGTGGCGACCTACCCAATTTTTAAGTTTTTGGAACTGTTTTTGTTGAATAAATATTTACTAGTGGCAACCATTATCGCCACAATAGGAGTTTTTAGTGGTGTCCTTAAAAAGTCGTCACAAATAATATTTAGTTATGGAACTACTTGTCAGTTGCCACGACGCTCAGGTCGCTACTAAAATGATTTTGAGGCGACTTTTTGGGCTTCAGTAGAGACTTTAGTCACCAACTAAAAGCTCAATTTCTTGTAATTGCATCATTAATGAATCAGTTTCCATAGTCAAACTCATTGGATAATAGCTCACACAATAGGCAATCCCTCTTCTATTGCTCTTGCTTTAGCACAGAGATTAGTAGTGATAGGGATTGTATTAGCATTGGCATGGACAAGGTCCCCTCTCTAATTCTAATACAACATGTCTATAATTAATCTCAACATAAAATTTGCAAAAAAGATATAGTGTTTGGTGGGGGGGTGGGGGTGGGGGTGGTTAGGCATCATTTCTTTTATAAATATGTGGTTACGCGTAGGGTGCTAAAATTGATAATAAACTAATACTCCCTCCTTCTAACAACAGTTGTCCGCTATACTATTTTAGTATATGTCCAACAATACTTGTTTACTTTATGAAATCAAAGGATAATTTTGCACTTAGTTCCTAATTTACCCTTATCATTTATTATAGTCATTTTCCTATTACATTTTTCAAGACATTATATTTATTATATTTAAAGGTGATATAGTAAAATTACCATTCTATTTATAGTTTTTGTTAATTATGTCTTGAATTATTTCCTTGTATATTTTAGGAAAATATAATTCCTATTAGTTTAGGAGACCCTTTGTCCTAATAGATTTGGAAAAGGAAAATATTGTCCTTGTAGGATTGGAAAACCTTTTCCTTATAGGTTTAGGATTAT
The DNA here is from genome assembly GCA_018342035.1 of Solanum appendiculatum. Lineage (NCBI taxonomy): Eukaryota > Viridiplantae > Streptophyta > Magnoliopsida > Solanales > Solanaceae > Solanum > Solanum appendiculatum. The sequence goes on along the minus strand of JAGDQO010000570.1, from coordinate 1,610,484 downwards.
TTGGGATCTATATATAGGGGATATAATTGGGGATTCTAAGAGATAGTACATGATACACAATGTAGTCCTAAGGGCTTGAAAGCATTGTAAAACTTGTTCTCTTTCTTTCATAGTGGAAAACTCTCTGTTTTTGCTGGAAGGAGTAGGCATAGCCAAACCTCATTAAATCCTTGTGTTATTCTTCTTTTCTATTTTCTTTGTTTGTGATTGTGTGCTAGTTAATCCACGATATTTCCGCAACAGTTTCTTAATAAGTGTGCAAAATCAATAGTGAATAAGTATTGTTGGACAGAGGGAGTAATGTGTTTGGTAAAATAATGTTGATAAGCTTTTTATCAATTAAATAATGACTGAATTAATGTCGTTAAATCTATTTACAAAAAATTTAATTTTTAAGTATTTTCACATAAAAAGGACAAATGACAGAAATAAAATAAAGGGATAATTCAAAGTTATGTTTTAGGAAGAACATTTTAGGGAGTACAAAAAGATAGTAAAGGTAAAATTGTAAAATGATTGGTCAAATTAGAAATGACCAACTTATGGTTGATTTCGGATTATAAGCACTTGAGTTATAAATACTTTTAGTGTTTGCCAACTATATAATAAGCTTTAAAAATACGCTTATTAACTAGTTTGAACAACTTATAAACTTAACCTAATACCTTCTTAATATAAAAGTAGCTTACTAGGTACTAGATATAACCAAGAGTCTCTTTCTGTAATAATTGTGTGTAATTATATGCACACACCTAATTATGTGTACGCAAAAAAAAAATACGAAATTTATCATCTAGAGTCTGGACATATTGACATTGCGTAACTATAAGAGGGTAGAGATACTCATGTAATGATAAACCACACACTTATTATTAATTTGTGATATATCATAAAAGAGAAATGAGTCTTGAAGCTAGAAAATTGGTTTCTGAGATAGAAATTAAATGTGATGGAGATGTTTTTCATGAAATATTTAGGTATAGACCATATCGAATTTCCGGCATGTGTCCTGATAAGATACAAAATGTGGATATTCAAGAAGGTGAATGGGGTACTCCCGGCTCTATTATCTTTTGGAAGTTCACCCATGGTAAATCTATTTCATCTTTGAATAATTAATCATTTAGTTTCAATACTCACTAGCTCGATTATTCTAGATTTTCATTGCATATGGAGTATGGACCATTAAAGAGGGGGAGGGTGGGATCCATTAGTTTTAGTCTTACATTTTTATTTTTAATTTTATATTTTCTTACATCAACACATATAACTTACATACAAGGATCTTTGTAGGTCATTTTTCTTGTTCAAATTGTAAGCAAGCTGTAGGAGACCATTTCCTCAAAAAAAGTTTGACATCTAAATTAGGTCTCATTTGTTTGCACTTAATGGAGTTCTGAATCTGAATGGTTTATACGATAAGTCAAGTGCATTTATGTATATAAGATTGAAGTTCTTATGTGGTCTAGATAGGTCTTAATCATTAAGATCTTTAATAAAATCTAAATATCATTAAAAAGTATTTTTGTGTGGAAAATTTTCACCACCACTCTATCCACAATCACCAAGCACTAATAACCATCTTTGTCATAACAAGTACCACTATTATTGTGAACCATCATTATCGTCGTCAACCACCAACCACCTCTGTCATCTCAACCACCACTGACAACTACCACTATTGAGAATCACTATTGTTAGTCGCTACCACCTCCATAATTATAATATATTAACCGATGTCACCACCCATGTTATCACCATCAGCCACTACTATTAGTGCAGTCAATCTCTACTATACCAACTAACTCCACCATCACAACTAGCAGTATTATAGTCAACTACCACCAACATATCGTCAACCACCATACACGCATTCTTCTGTCACCACTATCAAAACCACCAACTACTAACATCAACCAACTTCATCATCACCACCACTACCGACTGTAACCATCACGTCAGTTACTACAACACAATTCACCTCCATCATTATAACTATCATCACCACTATTACTTGTCATTGACACCAACCATCTCCACTGTCACTTGCAAATGTAAATGTTTCGACTTAATGAAAATAAAGAGGCTTTTAGTGTCAAATCATTTAATCTTTGTTCTGCCACATGTTGAAACCCATCCTTAAGCATGCTGCCTTTTTCTGAATAAAACAGACAACATATAGGGTTCAAATTTAACACATGAAAATATAATTTGATTGACTCACCCAAATTTAACACATGAAAATATTTGATATTTTCTTTGTTTGCAGATGGGAAAGAAAAGGTTTCAAAGAATATAGTTGAAGCCATAGATGAAGAAAAGAAGTTGGTTAAATTCAAAGTGATTGGGGGAGATATATTGGAGGAATACAAATCATGCTCTTTTACAGTTTTTGTTGAGAGCAAAGGTGAAAACAACTTAGTTACTTGGATCATGGAATATGAAGAGAAGAATGCAAATGTTCCAGATCCACACACATATATGGAACTTCTTCTCAATATGTCCAAAGATATTGAGACTCACCAGCTCAACTGATAAATAAATATACTTATGTTGCTTGGACTCTTTGAAAATACTGACGGATGCGTGTTGTCTCACATGGACGCGACAACATTTTTAAAGAGTACGAGCAATTAAATAATGTGTGGTGTGCTTTCTAATGTCTACTATATGTAATATTTAATCTTTTTGTGGATTGAACAACAGTTTGTAAAATTCTGCTTAATGATGACTCAGCCTGAGTCTATGGATATTGATAAATAAAAATAAAAGATGTTATTTAGATTGTAATGCAAATGTGTGTATAATGCATGCCACTTGAAACACAAATACAATAGTGAACTGATGACAGTGTAATTGATGATAGAATATTTCCAAAATGAAATTTTCTAGAAAAACGCATGACCCTATGACATAATAATGAAGTGTAACATTTCAAGAATGCTGCTCCAATGAAAGCAAAGAGCATTCCTCAAGGCTTTTTAGGCACTTGTGGGACAAAAAAGTCAGAGGCGTATCCAGGATTTCGGGATGATGGGTGCATTATTATAAAAATGTGAATTTAAAGTATATATATACTCTGGAGGGTTCATCCTAGTGAAGTCCCTCACTCTAGATGCCGTCGAACCCACATTTGGGTTCATGGGGACCACAGCTTCCATATTGGCCTGAGCCGTCCATTATGCAAAAAGAATAATTTATATCCTCCGTTATACTTTCTGTCCATTAATACAGCCACCGACCTAATTGAACTGGTAAAACAGTATCCCTCCGACGTTAGGGTCCTCCGCCATGGCAACACCATACTACGTGGGTAACGTGGCGTGACATTTAGCTATGTATATGTCACGTGGCATGCCACCTCACAAAATATTATTTTACCCCTTTCCCTACTTCTTCCTCCACCACTACCTCCCTTTTCATCGAACCACCATTACCAAATACTTGCGAGGACAGTAAATATATGAACTTAAAATACATCCATAAGAAAAGATTAATTTCTAGCTAATAAGCCATTGCTGGATCAAGAAAACAGAATACAAAATATCATTTGTTACTTGTCTAATGATGCATATTAGAGCCTCAACTCATGAACTAAAACACTCCTCCCGTTTCAATTTATCTGTCTTACTTTCATTTTTTATCCATTTAAAAAAGAATGTCTTTTTCCTTTTTTGGCAACTCTTTAATTTCAACTTTCAACATGTCATGTTTGAGACCAAAAGATTAAAAGATATTTATTACATTCTTCGTATCTTTAATTTAAGACCACGACATTCAAAAGTTTTATGTAGTTTCTTAAATATGGTGCCAAATCAAAATCAGACAAACAAATTGAAACCGAGGAGATTAGCTGAGTTAAAAGCAAGTTTTTAGAGTACAAAAAACGAGGTGTATAGAGTCACTAGAAACACAAGTACATTAGTTAACTGAAAACAGAACAATTACATAAACAATTCTTATATCACATAAATAATCTTTCCAAAAGGAAAGCTTCAAATACATTACACATATATGATCACACAACACAATACATTTTTAACAATGCTGCTTCGTACGGTGAGGCAAAGAGAATTTCATACGCCTCGCCCTCAAGGCTTTTTAGGCACTTGAGGGATTTCTGGCTTTGACAAAGTTGGCAATTCAGGTTTAGGAATGACAGGAATCTCGAGTTTTGGAAATTTTGGAAGTTCAGGTTTTGGAAATGGTGGAAACTCCGGCTTTGGGATTTCAGGGAATTCAGGCTTTGGCAGAGTTTCAGGTTTCGGAATTTCAGGGAATTCAAGCTTAGGCAAAGTTGGGATTTCAGGTAAATGTGGCAATTCGGGCTTAGGAAGCTCAGGGATAGTTACTTCAAGAAGATTGCGCGCTTGTGCTTGAATCACATAACTGCTTGTTAAAAACAAAGTGACAAATAATAACAAGAAAAAAGATAGGGTATACTTATAAGTCATTGTTGAAAGGTGATAAATGCTTCAAGACTAGTAATTTATGCTTTTGTTGATTATGCATTATACTTCACTTTAAACAAGTTTATATAGTGAAAGAAAAAATTAGAGAATTAGTCTTTGGTTGTGGTTTGGTAGGAAAAAAAACTCTGTTAGTTCATCTTCTCAACAATAACCTCCTAATTAATCTAAAATGTATAACAACTATTACCTATTTTGTGTTGATCTTTCTTTAAGATTGCAAGCGATCTGTTTCAACTCTTTATAATTTAAGTCATTATGTTGTTTAGGTAATTGTATGTTTAATAAACATCCCTACATATGCCCCAGTTGGCCTTCATAGTCGCTCAACTTTGTTTTGTCTTTCAAAAGTCACTCAACTTAGTCAAGTTAGCTTCAATAGTGATGATTCTCCAAAATATTATTTTCGGTACCTATTTAATGACGTGTCAACTGTAAACTTATATTAGTAAATTGATGGCAGAACAATTACATAAATAAATTAGTAAATTGATGGCAGAACAATTACATAAATAATCCTTCCAAAATAGAGACCTGGAAATGATTGTATCACAACAAAGGAAAATATATATGATCAGTGTTACTTCAATAAGGCAAAGAGAGATTTCATATGCCAAGCGCTCAGGGCTTTTTAGGCAATTGAGGGATTTCTGGATTTGATAAAGTTGGCAATTCAGCCTTAGGAATGACAGGAATCACGAGTTTTGGCGATGTTGGAAGTTCAGGCTTTGGAAATGGTGGAAACTCCGGCTTTGGGAATTCTGGCAATTCAGACTTTGGCAGAGTTGGAAACTCGGGTTTTCGGAATTTCAGGGAATTCAAGCTTTGGTAAATTTGGGATTTCAGGTAAATGTAGCAATTCAGGCTCAGTCAATATTTAGTGGCGACCTACCCAATATTTAAGTTATTGGAACTGTTTTTGTAGAATAAATATTTCTAGCAGCAACCATTATCACCACAATAGGAGTTTTTAGTGGCGTCCTTAAGAAGTCGTCATAAATAACATTTAGTTATGAAACTACTTGCTAGTTGCCACGGTGCTCAGGTCGCTACTAAAATAATTTTGTTTTGACTTTTTGGGTTTAATTTCTAGTAGTTGCATCATTAATGAATGAGTTTCTATAGTAAAAGCAATTAGATTTTATCTCACACAATAGGCAATCCCTCTTCTATTGCTATTGCGTCAGCACAAAGATTAGTAGTGATAGGGATATATAGTATTAGCATTGGCATGGACAAGGTCCCCTCTCTAATTCTAATACAAAACATGTCTATAGTTAATCTCAACATAAAATTTGCTAAAGAGATATAGTGTTTGGTTGGGGTGGGGTGGGGTGGGGGGTAGGCATCATTTCTTTTATAAATAAGTGGTTACACATAGGGTGTTAAACTTGATAATAAACAAATAATGTATTTGGTAAAATGTTGTTGATATTTTTTAATTAAATAATGACTGAATTAATGTCATTAAATCTATTTACATAAAAAAGTAATTTAAAAGTATTTTCACATAGAAATGACAAATCACGGAAATAAAATAAAGAGATTATTCAAAGTTATGTTTTAGGAAGAACATTTTAGAGGCTACAAAAGGATAGTAAAGGTAAAATTGTAAAATGATTTGTCAAATTAAAAGTGCTTATAAACTGTAAAAACATAAATTAGAGATGACCAAGTTATGATTGATTTCGGCTTATAAACACTTTTAGTATTTGCCAACTATATGATAAAAGCTTAAAAAATATGCTTACGAACTAGTTTGAACAGCTTATAAACTTAACTCAATACCTTCTTAATATAAAAGTAGCTTATTGGGTACTAGTACTAGTTACTAGATATAAGCAAGAGTCTTTTTCTGTAATAATTGTGTGTAATTACATACACACACCTAATTATGTATAGGCCAAAAAAAAAAATACAAAACTTTAGCCTAGAGTCTAGACATATGGGCATTGCCTATCGATAAAAGGACAGAGCTACTCATGTAATGATGAACCACGCTTGTTATTATAACTTTGTGATATATCATATTATAGAAGAGAAATGAGCCTTGAAGGAAAGTTGGTTTCTGAGATAAACATCAAGTGTGATGAAGATGTTTTCCATGAGATATTTGGGCATAGTGTTAGAGTGGAAAACTTAACCCCCAATGTGGAGGTAGAGAATATTATATATTGACAAAATATTATCTAAGTATTACATAAGTGGTACAGAAGAATAAGTAAATTACAATATGTGTACAAATAGGTTAAGTAACTCTGAGTCTGCAAAGCCAGGGGGTTGTTCCATATGAACAACTTCATTCAGATGACCATGCAAGAAGGCATTTTTGACATCAAGCTGATGAAGCTTCCAATTGTTGATAACGGCAAGAGATAAGACAATTCGTACCGTAGAAGCCTTAACCACCGGACTAAAGGTGTGGGAATAATCTAAGCCAGGGATTTGAGTGAAGCCTTGAGCCACCAGTCGCGCTTTGAAACGTTCAACAGACCCGTCTGAGTTGTACTTAGTGCGAAAAACCCATTTGGAACCAACAACATTACTGGATTGCGGACGAGGCACCAAAGTCCACGTAGCATTTTGAGTTAGAGCGGACATTTCCTCATGCATTGCAGCCATCCACTGTGGGTGCTTAGCAGCCGACTTGAACCCTCTTGGTTCAGAAGAAGCAAATAAAGCGCTAAAGAGGCGATGAGTTTCAAGATGAGCTAAGTTGGCTTGATGTCGAGTGGAAGGTTTAAAAATGCCTGCCTTGGACCGAGTTACCATGGGATGAACTGCTGGAGTGGACACTGATGCAGGGAGCTGAGGTGGAGCCAAAGAATCACCTAAATCGGCAGCCATAGTCGGCAGAGATGGGGCAGCAGGTTGTTGCGAGGGAAGGCCGACCCGAGACGATGTGGAAGGAACAAGGACTGGCGGCACTGCAGCGGGTGAAACATCAGACGGAGCAGCATGTAATGGCTGGGATACTGCCGGGTTATCACTGTGAAAACCATCCAAACAAGGAGGACATAGAGAAGGCAAATGCGTTGAGGCTGGCGAAGACGAAGAACTAGTGATCACGGAGGATTCTGCCGGCATGGAAGACGGCTCCAAAAAGGTTGAGAGATGCAAGGAGTTTAAGTCCGTTGATGAAGGAACGCCCGAAAAAGGTAAAGAGTGCTCATCAAAACGAGCATGGCGAGTAACATAGATGCGAGACGTTGCCGGATCAAGACACCGATAACCTTTGTATTGAGAGCTATAACCGATGAAGATGCACGGAAGACTTCTTGGAGATAACTTGTGATTTGTATAGTCTCGAAGATATGGAAATACTCGGCAGCCATAGACCTTGAAGGTACGATAATTGGGCTTCTCAGAAAACAAGAGCTCAAAAGGAGACTTGTTGTTCAAAACCTTCGAAGGTAGACGATTGATGATATAAACAGCGGAGCTGAACGCATCTACCCAATAAGAGGTAGGAGCATTTGCATTAAAAAGCATGGCCAAACCAGTCTCCACGATGTGACGGTGTTTTCTCTCAACTCTGCCGTTTTGCTGGGGCGTATACGGACAAGATAACCTGTGAAAAGTGCCATTTTCTTCAAATAGTCGACGAGCAGTGTGATTAACAAACTCTGTGCCTCCATCACTTTGAAAAACCTTAATTTTTCGAGAAAATTGAGTTTGCACAAACTTCATGAAAACAGACAAAACAGCAGCAAATCCAGACTTGGTTTTGAGAGGATAAAACCAAGTGAAGCGAGAGTAGTCATCAACAAAGGCCACATAATACCTATAGTTATCAGTAGATGTAATAGGCGCAGGGCCCCACAAATCACAATGTATTAAGTCCAAAGGATGCAAAGATCGTTTATTATTTAAATCAAATGACAAACGGTGTCCTTTAGAGAGTTGACAAGAAGAGCAAATGACTGGTTTGGGTAAAATAGAAGTAACAGACAAAGAACCTAACTTATGTAAAAGTAAAACAGTATCAAAGGCAACATGCCCTAAACGACTATGCCAAAGTTCATAAGATGCCTTCAAACTTGAATTTGTAGTAGCCGCCAAAGCTTGATGTTCATTATGCAAAACATATAGCCCATTCTCACATTTGCCTCGAGTTAGAACCTGTTTCGTTTTTCTGTCCTGAATCTGAAAAAACGATTTGGAGAACAAAACATCCACCGGATTATCATGTGTTAGTTTACTAATGGACAAAAGATTCTTGGCAAGATGTGGAACAACCAGAACATCACGCAAGTGCAGATTATTAGAAACAGTAGAGGAACCCGTATGAGTGATAGGAAGAGCAGTACCATTTCCAAATGTCACGTTAGCATTGCCGGAGTATGGAGAAGCATGAGGAACACTTGGTGAAGACGAAGTCATGTGATCAGTGGCCCCGGAATCAACATACCAATCAGGGGCAGCAGTAGTGACATGACATTGGGCATTGAACGCTTGAGCCAAGTTTGCGTCACGAGAGGCAGCTTGAGCGGCAAAGGTAGCAAGAGTGGGACAAGCACTTGCATAGTGGCCATCAGTACGACATAATTGGCAGTGAGGGGGCCTGCGGCCACGACCACGACCACCCGAACCACCACCGCCTCTGTTAGAGCGACCACGGCCGCTGACGAGAGAGGACTGCCGAGGCGACTGGGCAGTGAAGGCAGCAGGCAGCGAGGATGCGGCACCATGAAGGGATTTGAGAAAAAGTTCATGACTCTCCGCCTGTGAGAGTAAGTCGCGAAAGGTAGGCGCCGGTTTGGTGGCACGAATGGCAGTGGAGAAAGTCTCAAAAGAGGCTCCTAAGCCGCATAAAAACCAATGAAGTTTATCGATATCATCAACAGGCTGACCAATGGCAGCCAACTGATCACAAACGGATTTAAATTGACGACCAAATTCAGCAACAGATAATGAACCTTTGACCAATTGACGAAGTTGATCGCGCAGATTATGGACGCGTTCAACAGAAGAATTGCTATAGGCAGATTCAAGCGCAACCCAGATTTGGCGGGCTGTTGTGAGACCCAAAATTTCAGAGACCGCCTCTTCCGTAAGGGAAGAATTAAGGATAATGACAGCCCGTTGATCAATGGCAAGCCAGGCATCATAAAGAGGATTCAGAACCTCTTTGCCATCCGTAAGAAGAGACGATGGAGGAGCTACGGAGGACCCATCAACATGATCCAATAAGCGTTGATAAGAAAGTAGGGGCAGCATCTGATTTTTCCAATAGAGATAATTGGTGGAGGAGAGCTTAATTGTAATCATGTGTAAAACAGTGGCAATGGGAAGAGTGGCATCGCTGGTGGAGGAGGCAGCCATGATCGAATGGAGAAGAGGGGAGAGGAAAAGCGAAGGAAGAAGAAGAAGAGAGGAGGCAGCAGCGAGAGAGGAGCGGCGGCGGGAGGGTAGAAGTAGGAAAGATTAGGCTGATACCATGTTAGAGTGGAAAACCTAACCCCCAATGTGGAGGTAGAGAATATTATATATTGACAAAATATTATCTAAGTATTACATAAGTGGTACAGAAGAATAAGTAAATTACAATATGTGTACAAATAGGTTAAGTAACTCTAATACATAGACCACACCATATCTCAAGTATGTGCCCTAATAAGATACAAAATGTGAATATTCGTGAAGGTGAATGGGGCACTGTTGGCTCTGTTAATTTCTGGAACTTCACCCATGGTAAACTTGTATTATAGTTGATTTCAATATTTATTGTTGGCTCGACTAATCTAGATTCTTGTAGAATATGGTCCATTAAACTAGGGGAAGGGATTAATTAGTTATATGGTATTTACAAATTTGTTTTTAACTTATTTCTTACAAGAGTGCATAAGAATAACATATATAGCTAGGAGACCATTTACTTCGAAAAAGAAATGTTTGACATCTAGCTCAAACACAGTAATAACACACTATTTAGCTCGAACTAGTCCGTTCATTAATTTGATTCAAGCAAATGTTGGATGAGTTATATGACCCAACACATTTATTGATTCAAACCATTTTTAACCCGTTCAGATTCAATCCCACTCACTCAATTATTTAAACATGAAATTAGTAGTGTGAAATCTTCACTTATATTTGTTTTGCAGATGAGAAAGAGAAGGTGGTAAAGGAAGTAGTTGAAGAAATAGATGAAGAAAAGAAGTTGATTAAGAAAAAGGTAATTGAAGGAGATCTGTTGGAGGATTACAAATCATTTTAGTTACTTGGATTTTGGAATATGAAAAGAAGAATGCAAATGTGCCAGATCCATACACATATATGGGATTTGCTCTCAATATGACCAAAGATATTGAGACTTACCACATCAAGTGATACATAAATATATGTACTTAGAATAATGTGTGGTGTGATTAATAGGTGTACTTTGAAATATCTACTATATATATGTAGCAAAAATAAAAAGAGTGGATATATATGTAATTTTTATTTTCGTTGTGGACTGAAAATCAATTTGTAAAATTCTGCTTAATGATGATTCAGACCTATTGATTGGGTAAAAGCCTGAGTGGATGACTATTGTTGATAAATATAAATAAAAGCTGTTATTTGGATTGCATAACAGTTTCCTTTTTCTTTTTATCTATGCTGGAAATTAGCCAGTATATGTGTTTTCCTTTCAACTGTACCATTTTTTATAGAGGGGACTTAAGAAGAAGAATAGTATAAAAATAAAAAAATATATCTTATTGTACTTTCTTCTATAAAAAAAAGAAGGAAAAACTAACTATAGTTATACAAGACATCCCTATCATATCTACTAAATACAATTATATTTTAAAAGAAATATATAATTAAAATATATCTAAAAGAGATAGATTCAAGTATCTTGGGTCTATAATTCAAGGAGTAGGGACATCGACGATGCTATCACGCACTGTATTGGTGCGGTGTGGATGAAGTGGAGACTTGCCTCTAAAGTCTTGTGTGATAAGAAGGTACCACCGAAACTCAAAGGTAAGTTCTATAAAGTTTCTTTTTAATCCGGTCAAATAAGGAATTTTATTTTTTTTAGTTATTCGACCGACATTGTAGTATGGGACTGAATGTTGGCCAATCAAGAACTTTCATATCCATAAGATGCATGTTGCAAAGATGAGGATGTTGACATGGATGTGTGGTCTTACTAGGAGCAATAAGATTAGAAATGAAGATATCCGGGATAAGGTGGAAGTGGCCTCCGTGATGGACAAGATGACGGAAGCGAGATTGAGATGATTTGGAGATGTAAGGAGGAGATGAATAGACGCACCAATGAGAATGTGCGAGATGTTGGTTATCAGAGGCGTATCCAAGATTTCGAGATAATGGGTGCACTATTACGAAAAGGTGGATCTAAGATATAAATTTGATCGGTTTAACATTTAGGTTCTTATCACTGAAAACCATTAAAATTTTAAAATTATGGTTCAAAATTATTTTTTATCTATCCAAACCACTTAGAGAGGCGTTACCCAATTTTAGAAAGGAAATAAAACAAGATAAATAAAAGATTCAAATTTCTAAGATCACTTATAGAGGTGCACCCAATCATCATCGCACGGCATTATATGATACTTTAAGTGTGGGTTCACACATCTATATTTAAATATTTTAAAAAAAGTATAACATTACTATATATGATTTCAGGAGAGGAGCATGGGTTCACGTGAACCCAGTGACCCCCTCCTGGAGACGCCTCTGTAATGGTTATAGAGGGTACAAGGAGAGGCAGAGGTAGGCCGAAGTAGTACCGGAAACAGGTGATAAGACAAAGATTTGATGCAAGTTCAAGTTACCGATGATATGACCCTAGATAAGAGGGTGCGGAGGACACGTATTATTATAGAACATTAGTAGTGATAGGGAACTACAAAATTTTGTTAAATAGGATTAGCGATAAACTTTGTAATTTAGCAGCAAAATTTGTCCATCGCCAATTTTAGTTTTTTTTAAGTAGTGATAGGGAACTACAAAATTAGCTAAGGTAAAAGCCACCTCAAAGATTTGAAGTTTTCAGATAACATAAACACGAGAACATTATATTAGTGAACTGATGACAGAACAATTACATAATCAATCACATAAATAATCCTTCCAAATCACAAGAACATTATATAATGATCACACTACATAATGAAGTGTGACATTTTAACTATGTCACTTCAATAAGGCAAAGAGAATTTCATACTCCACACGCTCAAGGCTTTTTAGGCACTTGTGGGATTTCTAGTTTTGGCAAAGTTGGCAATTCAGGCTTAGGAATGGCAGGAATCTCTAGTTTTGGCAACGTTGGAAGTTCAGGCTTTGGGATTTCTGGAAATTCGGGCTTTGGCAGAGTTGGCAGCTCGGGTTTTGGAATTTCAGGGAATTCAGGCTTAGGCAAAATTGGGATTTCAGGAAGATGTGGCAATTCAGGTTTAGGAAGTTCGGGCAGAGTTATTTCAAGAAGATGGCGCGCTTCTGCTTGAATTACATAGCTGCTTGTTAACGACAAAGTGATGAGTAGTAACAAGAAAAAACATGGATTGTGGTGATAAACCATTGTTGAAAGTGATTTTTTTTTTTTGAATGCTTTAATTCATATGACTTATGCTTCAGTCTGAACAAATTTATATAGATGTAAGTTGTGAAAAAAATGAAAATAGGAAGAAAACTATGGTTGGTGGTTGGTTAAGAAAAATGTCTGTTAGTTCATCTTCTCAACAATAATAGTCCTAATTTAATCTGCCAAAAAACTTTCAATGTGTGACATCTAGCACAAAATTTTATATTGATCTTCCCTAACAATGGATTGCTCCCTAGTATGCCATTTCTGTAATCTCAAGGTCACAGAAGGAACTCGTAAACTTCAAATTTTGAATTTACCTTTGGCTAGAATCAAGAAAACAGGACACAAAATATCGTTTGTGCAGAGTACTTATTTTATGATGCGTATTAGCGCCTTAGCAAATTAATGAAATCTCAGATTTAGCAGTCATAGGAGATTACAATGTATGTGAACTACAATGTTAGCTTTACTTGCCACCAAACGAAGAGCGGAGAAAAGTAGGAAAATTCGAGCTTTTTAGGCACTTGAGGGATTTCTGGCTTTGATAAAGTTAGCAATTCAGTCTTAGAAATGACATGAATCTCGAGTTTTGGCAACGTTGGAAGTTCAGGCTTTGGAAATGGTGGAAACTCCAGTTTTGGGATTTTTGGCAATTCGGGTTTTAGCATAGTGGCAGCTCGGGTTTTTGGAATTTCAGGGAATTCAAACTTTGCTAAATTTGGGGTTTCAGGTAAATGTGGCAATTCAGGCGTAGTCAATATTTAGTGGCGACCTACCCAATTTTTAAGTTTTTGGAACTGTTTTTGTTGAATAAATATTTACTAGTGGCAACCATTATCGCCACAATAGGAGTTTTTAGTGGTGTCCTTAAAAAGTCGTCACAAATAATATTTAGCTATGGAACTACTTGTCAGTTGCCACGACGCTCAGGTCGCTACTAAAATGATTTTGAGGCGACTTTTTGGGCTTCAGTAGAGACTTTAGTCACCAACTAAAAGCTCAATTTCTTGTAATTGCATCATTAATGAATCAGTTTCTATAGTCAAACTCATTGGATAATAGCTCACACAATAGGCAATCCCTCTTCTATTGCTCTTGCTTTAGCACAGAGATTAGTAGTGATAGGGATTGTATTAGCATTGGCATGGACAAGGTCCCCTCTCTAATTCTAATAAAACATGCCTATAATTAATCTCAACATAAAATTTGCAAAAAAGATATAGTGTTTGGTGGGGGGTGGGGGGGGGGGGTGGTTAGGCATCATTTCTTTTATAAATATGTGGTTACGCGTAGGGTGCTAAAATTGATAATAAACTAATACTCCCTCCTTCTAACAATAGTTGTCCGCGATACTATTTTAGTATATGTCCAACAATACTTGTTTACTTTATGAAATCAAAGGATAATTTTGCACTTAGTTCCTAATTTACCCTTATCATTTATTATAGTCATTTTCCTATTACATTTTTCAAGACATTATATTTATTATATTTAAAGGTGATATAGTAAAATTACCCTTCTATTTATAGTTTTTGTTAATTATGTCTTGAATTATTTCCTTGTATATTTTAGGAAAATATAATTCCTATTAGTTTAGGAGACCCTTTGTCCTAATAGATTTGGAAAAGGAAAATATTGTCCTTGTAGGATTGGAAAACCTTGTCCTTATAGGTTTAGGATTATTTGGGATCTATATATAGGGGATATAATTGGGGATTCTAAGAGATAGTACAGGATACACAATGTAGTCCTAAGGGCTTGAAAGCATTGTAAAACTTGTTCTCTTTCTTTCATAGTGGAAAACTCTCTGTTTTTGCTGGAAGGAGTAGGCATAGCCAAACCTCATTAAATCATTGTGTTATTCTTCTTTTCTATTTTCTTTGTTTGTGATTGTGTGCTAGTTAATCCACGATATTTCCGCAACAGTTTCTTAATAAGTGTGCAAAATCAATAGTGAATAAGTATTGTTGGACAGAGGGAGTAATGTGTTTGGTAAAATAATGTTGATAAGCTTTTTATCAATTAAATAATGACTGAATTAAATGTCGTTAAATCTATTTACAAAAAAATTAATTTTTAAGTATTTTCACATAAAAAGGACAAATGACAGAAATAAAATAAAGGGATAACTCAAAGTTATGTTTTAGGAAGAACATTTTAGGGAGTACAAAAAGATAGTAAAGGTAAAATTGTAAAATGATTGGTCAAATTAGAAATGACCAACTTATGGTTGATTTGGATTATAAGCACTTGGGTTATAAATACTTTTAGTGTTTGCCAACTATATAATAAGCTTTAAAAATATGCTTATTAACTAGTTTGAACAACTTATAAACTTAACCTAATACCTTCTTAATATAAAAGTAGCTTACTAGGTACTAGATATAACCAAGAGTCTCTTTCTGTAATAATTGTGTAATTATATGCACACACCTAATTATGTGTAGGCAAAAAAAAAATACGAAATTTATCATCTAGAGTCTGGACATATTGACATTGCGTAACTATAAGAGGGTAGAGATACTCAGGTAATGATAAACCACACACTTATTATTAATTTGTGATATATCATAAAAGAGAAATGAGTCTTGAAGCTAGAAAATTGGTTTCTGAGATAGAAATTAAATGTGATGGAGATGTTTTTCATGAAATATTTAGGTATAGACCATATCGAATTTCCGGCATGTGTCCTGATAAGATACAAAATGTGGATATTCAAGAAGGTGAATGGGGTACTCCCGGCTCTATTATCTTTTGGAAGTTCACCCATGGTAAATCTATTTCATCTTTGAATAATTAATCATTTAGTTTCAATACTCACTAGCTCGATTATTCTAGATTTTCATTGCATATGGAGTATGGACCATTAAAGAGGGGGAGGTGGGGATCCATTAGTTTTAGTCTTACATTTTTATTTTTAATTTTATATTTTCTTACATCAACACATATAACTTACATACAAGGATCTTTGTAGGTCATTTTTCTTGATCAAATTGTAAGCAAGCTGTAGGAGACCATTTTCTCGAAAAAAGTTTGACATCTAAATTAGGTCTCACTTGTTTGCATTTAATGGAGTTCTGAATCTGAATGGTTTATACGATAAGTCAAGTGCATTTATGTATATAAGATTGAAGTTCTTATGTGGTCTAGATAGGTCTTAATCATTAAGATCTTAAATAAAGTCTAAATATCATTAAAAAGTATTTTTGTGTGGATAATTTTTACCACTACTCTATCCACAATCATGAAGCACTAATAACCATCTTTGTCATAACAAGTACCACTATTATTGTGAACCATCATTATCGTCGTCAACCACCAACCACCTCTGTCATCTGAACCACCCCTGACAACTACCACTATTGAGAATCACTATTGTTAGTCGCTACCACCTCCATCATTATAATATATTTACCGATGCCACCACCCATGTTATCACCATCAGCCACTACTATTAGTGCAGTCAATCTCTACTATACCAACTAACTCCACCATCACAACTAGCAGTATTATAGTCAACTATCACCAACATATCGTCAACCACCATACACGCATTCTTCTGTCACCACTATCAAAACCACCAACTACTAACATCAACCAACTTCATCATCACCACCACTACCGACTGTAACCATCACGTCAGTTACTACAACACAATTCACCTCCATCATTATAACTATCATCACCACTATTACTGGTCATTGACACCAACCATCTCCACTGTCACTTGCAAATGTAAATGTTTCGACTTAATGAAAATAAAGAGGCTTTTAGTGTCAAATCATTTAATCTTTGTTCTGCCACATGTTGAAACCCATCCTTAAGCATGCTGCCTTTTTCTGAATAAAACAGACAACATATAGGGTTCAAATTTAACACATGAAAATATAATTTGATTGACTCACCCAAATTTAACACATTGCAGATGGGAAAGAAAAGGTTTCAAAGAATATAGTTGAAGCCATAGATGAAGAAAAGAAGTTGGTTAAATTCAAAGTGATTGGGGGAGATATATTGGAGGAATACAAATCATGCTCTTTTACAGTTTTTGTTGAGAGCAAAGGTGAAAACAACTTAGTTACTTGGATCATGGAATATGAAGAGAAGAATGCAAATGTTCCAGATCCACACACATATATGGAACTTCTTCTCAATATGTCCAAAGATATTGAGACTCACCAGCTCAACTGATAAATAAATATACTTATGTTGCTTGGACTCTTTGAAAATACTGACGGATGCGTGTTGTCTCACATGGACGCGACAACATTTTTAAAGAGTACGAGCAATTAAATAATGTGTGGTGTGCTTTCTAATGTCTACTATATGTAATATTTAATCTTTTTGTGGATTGAACAACAGTTTGTAAAATTCTGCTTAATGATGACTCAGCCTGAGTCTATGGATATTGATAAATAAAAATATAAGATGCTATTTAGATTGTAATGCAAATGTGTGCATAATGAATGCCACTTGAAACACAAATACAATAGTGAACTGATGACAGTGTAATTGATGATAGAATATTTCCAAAATGAAATTTTCTAGAAAAACGCATGACCATATGACACAATAATGAAGTAATTTTTGTTCAAATCATGTATTCGTATTACCCTTTAAAATATCCATTAGATATCTAGAAACAGTTGAATGTGAATCTAGTATTATTTTATACTACCTTGAGGTCATAGGAACTCGTAAACTTCAAATTTTGAATTTACCTTTGGCTAGAATCAAGAAAACAGCCATGAATCAGTTTCTATAGTCAAAGCATTAGATGATATCTCACACAATAGGCAATCCCTCTTCTATTGCTCTTGCTTCAGTAAGAGATTAGTAGTGATAGGGATAATATGAGCATTGGCATGGACCAGGGCAGCTCAACAATATTTGTGGCCTAAAGCCAATTTTATTTAGAGGCCTTAAATTATTTAATATAAAAATTAGTTTTTTTACAATGGTGTACAAACCATTCTATATATATTTTGATCGCGTTGTACATATCTTGATCAATCACTTGATTACTTGCTAAATCCCATTACTAGAGATACACATTTAATAACTCTATTCACTAAGACTTGAATAATATTTCAATAAGAAACCTATATTTACGATACTTAAGATAAATACTATAATAAATTCTCATAATTTAATAACTCTATTTTGTACCATAAAGTAAATTGTTCGAGGAGTTCAACTATTTTTTGTATATTGTTCGAGGAGTTAAACTATTACTTCCTTTTATGTGAAGATTTTATATATTGTTCGAGGAGTTAAACTATTTTTTGTTTTTTATGGGAACTTCAATAAATATTTTAAATTGTTCTCTATACTAGCTTGTTATTTGTCGTGAAAATTTTAAAATATAATTTTTTCTAAAAAAATAAAAACTTGAAGAATCTATATATAAATTTATAATTAACGTTAAATATTTTAACCTCGTATTTTAAACTCCTTCTGGTAAATTTGTTCAAAAGTACGTGACTTTTCTATAATATATAAGTAATATATGACATAAATTAATGAGGCCTTAAATTTTGGGGCCTAAAGCAATAGCTTTAGTGGCTTCCCCCTAGAGCCAGCCTTGGCATGGACAAAGTCCCCTCTCCAATTCTAATACAACTTGTCTATAATTAATCTCCACATAAAATTTGCAAAAGAGTTATAATGTTTAATTTGGTTGGGGGGTAGGCATCATTTCCTTTATAAATAAGTGGTTACGCGTAGGGTGCTAAAATTGATAATGAACAAATAATGTGTTCGGTAAAATAATGTTGATAAGCTTTTTTTTCTATTAAATAATATCTGAGTTAATGTCGTTAAATTTACTTACAAAAAAAATTAATTTAAAAGTATTTTCACATAAAAAGGACAAATGACGAAAATAAAATAAAGGAATAATTCAAAGTTATTTTTTAGGAAGAACATTTTAGGGAGTACAAAAATATAGTAAAGGTAAAATTGTAAAATGGTTGATCAAATTAAAAGTGCTTAAAAGTTGTAAAATCATAAATTATAAATGACCAACTTATGGTTGATTTCGGATTATAAGCACTTGAGTTATGAACACTTTTAGTGTTAGCCAACTATATGATAAGCTTAAAAAATATGCTTATGAACTAGTTTGAAAAACTTGTAAACTTAACCCAATGCCTTCTTAATATAAAGGTAGCTTATTGGGTGCTAGATATAACCAAGAGTCTCTTTTTATAATAATTGTGTGTAATAGCTTATTGGGTGCTAGATAGAAATTTTTTTTATATCTAACTCAAACTAAGTAATAACACAATGTATAGCTCAAACTAATCCATTCATGAATTTGATCCAACACTTCATCTATTAATTCAGACCGTTTTTAATCCGTCCAGATTCAATCCAACTCACTCGATCATTAATAAATGAAATTAGTAGTATGAATTTTTTACTATATTTGTTTGCAGATGGGAAAGAGATGGTGGCAAAGGAGGTTATTGAAGAAATAGATGATGAAAAGAAGTTGGTTAAAAAAAAGATAATTGAAGGAGATATGTTGGAGTATTACAAATCATTTTACCTCACTATTCATGTTGAGACAAAGGGTGAAAACAACTTAGTTACTTGGATCTTGGAATATGAAAAGAAGAATACAAATGTGCCAGATCCACACACTTTCATGGAATTGTGCCTCAATATAACCAAAGATATTGAGACTTACCACATCAAGTGATACATAAATATATGTACTTGAAATAATATGTGGTGTGATTAATGAGTGTGCTTTGAAATGTCTACTATATATATGTAGCAAAAATAAAAAGAGTGGATGTGCAATTTCTAATTTCGTTCAGACCTGTTGATTGGGTGAAAGCCAGAGTAGATGGATATTGATAAATAAAAATAAAAGGTCCTTCTATTTTTTGGATCAGTGTGAGCCAAACATGGTTGATCTAGCCCAATAAACTACATAAATCCCACTAGTTTAGGTCTTTATTATTAAGATTCACAGTAGTTTCGAATATTACTTCTTGTACCATATTTCTTCCTTTGGATATATGTACCATTACTCGCCAGATACATGTATCCGACGGTTATAAAAGTCGAGATACATGTTTTAATTATTTGAATTAAATGGTTGTAACTGATTTTCTTAATTAAAGATGTAAGTGAGGATTTTCAGAATATATGGACAATTAATTCTAAAATTTTAAATTAATCAAACCCCTTAATATAAGGAGGAAATCAAGGAGTGTATCTACGTTTAATTAATTTCATTTTATTATTTTTTGAACTAATAAATTCATTAATAATATTAATAAAAGATAAAAACATGTATATCTTGGTCATGTACTTTAATTAGTTTCATTTTATTACTCTTAAAATAATAAATTCATTAATTAATTTGATGTATTTATTTTCAATATATGATGTATCTAACAAACTAAACACTTAGATACATGAGTGAACAGTTGCACATATACATGTATATGTATCTTGAACACGTACTAACCTCTTAGATACATAAAAAACTGATGGGCTGTGATCAGATGGACACAAATACAATCAGACGTATCATGAAGACATATTAATCTATTATTCCATATGAATAAGTAGACTATGATACATGGGGGCACAACTACATTCATATGTTTATATGTATCTAGTATTAATTTGATGTATCAAGCATCAATTTCATACGTTATATCCAAAAACATGTATCTCGGATACATGGTAAGCATATACATCTAATTATGAAATGTAACTGAAATGCATGAATTTAGGAACAAATCACAGCGATACAGTATCTGTCATATCATTAATCCAAAAAAAAGTTTTAAAAAATCAAAATTCTTCCCTTTTTTTCGCATTTGAATTTTTTTCTCATAGATACATATAATCTTAACTCAGATACATGAGCTCTTAACTAGATACATATGTATATTTTGTTAGATACATGTAAACCTAATACCCTTCGTATCTCTCTCCTCTTCAGCAGAGACCAGCGCCACCTCAGTTGTTTGTTTCGTCGTCATCACATATGTCTGTGATTGTAAGGGCGTAAAACATCCAGTGATTTGCAAAGAAAGTGGAAGGGCAATTGTTTCTCACTTCATAGTTGTTGTTTCACATTCTCTTCACAATTTTCATAACAGCCGTTAGGTTTCCGTCCACTTTTCTCTTCTCCTCACCATGAAAAATAATGAAACATACAGTAACAAACCTCTACATATAATGCAGATGAGCAAAAATTAGTTTTGATATTTGGACATGAAAACGTGTATTGAGAGGATGAAGGAAATTGGCAGAGGGAAACGGTTGATGAGAGAAAAAAATTATTAATTGTAATTGGACCATTAATTTTGGTGTTTAAATGTAAAGATAATTAATCAATTCTAGTTTTAATGAATTTGTGTATTTAATTGTATTTTTAAAAATATATGATATAAAATATTAAAAGTGGTAATATATGTAATTGTTTGAAAGTAAAGGTAAGGTTAAAATATATGGTAGGGATGTATGTCTAGTTAGGTAGTTTTTCTTTAATTTTTGGGTATAAATTTCAGGAGATATTCTATTTTGGTCGCCCCATTTAACTAATATATGGTGTATGTTCTCTTTACAAGTATACCCAATATTAGATAGCTTTTAGACAAAAGTATGAACTTCTTTTTAGCTTCTTCTGTTTCTGCGTCTAAATTAAAATTTGTGAATAATAAGATTTATGAAAAATAAGGCACAATCATCAAAAACAATATACCCAGTGGCATCCAACAACGTGGGGTCTGGAGAGGATAGCGTGTACGATGTACGCAGATCTTATCACTACGTCGTAGAGATAGAGAGGTTGTTTCTGAAAGATCCCTAGCTCAAGTATATCAAGCTCAAGCGAAAGAAGAAGAAAATAGTGAAGAAAGCATAATGATAAAAAATAAAAGTAAAATAATGTAATAATCGAAATACAATAAACAACATATGGCCAGAACTACAAGGGCACGACTGATCCTAACATCGGCGCGCCTCCTCTATGCCTAAACCATCTCAATATTGCATACCTCATCTTGTCCGCCATAGAGGTCACTCTCACCTTCTCCTGAATGACCTCATTCCTAATCTCGTCACTCCTTGTATGCCCACACATATCTACCTCAACATCCTTATCTCCACATCATGCATTTTCTGAACATATAAGTTCTTGACTGGCCAACACTCTATCCCATACAACAAGGATGGTCTAACCACAACTCTGTAGAACTTACCTTTAAGTTTAGGTGGTACCTTCTTATCATACAAGACTCTGAAGGCGCCTTCATTTCATTCGAGACATGATACCACTCGAACCAAATAGAGATATTAATACAAAAACTAAATAATTAATGAGTAACATTATAACTTGCCAAATATAAATGTCAACTTGTATTATCTATATACTATGGTTTAAGTAGACTTTGAGTTTGAATTCCTTTTGGTATTTACTTAATTTTAGTATTCTATTTTTTTTTTTATTTGACCTACGAGCTGGTCCAACCCACATTGCTCAAGCCCCACGGACCAACGGACTTACTCTGGTCAGACTAAAAAATCCTATTCATAAACGGGCTCCAAAAATCTTAGCCCAACTCTATCAAATCACGGATTAAGCACGGCTCTAACCAACGTGGACCACTATTGATGTATTGTTGAAAAAAATCTAAACCATCTCTGTAAAGTTTGTTCATGAAGGAGGTATACTTAACCAAAATGTGCTAATATTTTCCATCCAACAAATTGAACCTCAAGAGAGATTAATACCACACACTCAAATGGATATCTCCCCTTTTCTTCCATTCCTTAATCCTCTTCTATAGTCAAAGGCATTAGATGATGGCTCACACAATAGGCAATCCATCTTCTATTGCTCTTGCTTAAACACAAAGATTAGTACTGAAAGGAATAGTATTAGCAGTGGCATGAACAAGGTCCCCTCTCCAATTCTAATACAAAATATGTCTATAATCAATCTCAACATAAGATTTGCAAAAGAGATATAGTGTTTGGTTGGCCATATGAGAAAAAATAATTGATGCATAACTAATATAGGAAATGATTGGCAGTATAAGATAATATTCATATTAAGTTAAGGAAAAATTAATGTAGTGTAAAATCTACTTGTATTCATAATACAAGGAATAAACTATTCAAAGATATAAATGCACGTAAAATATATCTAATTTTTGTATAACAATTTGTTTATCAAACACCGCATAACAATTCTTATATTAGTTATTCTATAATATTTTTTATTATTATTCACAACATAAGCAAATATAATCACTGCATAACTATTTTTATGAGATAATCGGCACCTAATAATAGATCAACAAGTTCTTATAAGTTATAATTATAGACCAAAATATGAAAATAATTTTGATGATTTCTTGGTCTTTAACTAAGCATCCAATAGAAAATATACAAACATTCTTCTTCTCATTTAATTGCACAGTTTTATCTTCAAATGGATCGATCTTTAATTTTTATATATCTTTTAAATTGAGTTAATTATTAATTTTTGCTCTTAAAAACTGAACTTATGTCTCTTTAAGGATACGAGACATAATTTATGAGATATTATATATGATGCAAAAATATAAATTTATGTATTTGTGCTAAAATGCAAAGATTAAAGATAAAACACATAGTAGAGGAAAAAGAACAAATTACCCCTTTCTGTTTGGACCCAATTCCCATGTTCTAGGTAGTTCCTTCATGCAAGTTGGAAACTTAGCCAACGCACAGTAATACTTGAACCTTATTTGTTTGCATTTAACGAAGGTTTGAATTTGAATGATTAAAATATTAGATTATTAAGTGTATTTATTTTCATTAAGATTTAAGTATTTTTTAACAGATTTTAATCATTAAGATCTAGAACAAAGTTTTAGAGTCTGTTTGGAATTGTTGCTAAAAATTGCTTATTTCTAGAAACGCTTTTTAAAAGTAGCTTTTCAGAAAAGTGTTTTTCAAAAAAAACAATTTGTGTTTGACAAATTCATTTGAAAAATGCTTTTGATAAACAATTTGTGTTTGACTAAATTTTTTAAAAAAAGTGCTTTTGAGAGTCAAATTACGAAAAATGACATATATCTTTCTAGGGTAAACTACGGAAAGGAAAAAAATTATTTGTTATCTTTCTAGGGGAGCTGAAATCTTTAATAGTTAATTTTTTAAAAAAATTGCAAAAGTATTGTTGAAAACTATTGAAAAGAAGAATCTTTTTGTTATTTGTTACCTATTTTTTTTAGATTCAAATTTTAGCTATTATATTTTTTTGTATGATACTGAAGTTAAATAAATTTCAAATTAAAATAAAATATTACGTAAATTAAGAAAGAAAATTTTGTTATTTATTACTTTTTTGGGAGGGTTGAAACTTTTAACTGTTACTTTTTCTCTTTTTTTTTAATCCTGCAAAAATATTGTTGTTACCTTTATTTCTAATACGGTAAAATAATACATAAAATAATATATAAAATATAAAGAATAATATATAAATAAAAAATAAAATTAAAAAATTTTATATTAAAAAATAAAATTCTTGAATGAAACTTAACCAAACTTATGAGATATGTTAATTAATTTATAAGGGATATATTGGTAAATATGTATATACGTAAGATATATTTTAGTCTTCAAAAAAATAATTTTCTGCTTCTACTTCTGTTTTTTTTTTAAAAAGCAGAAATTTTTAGCTTCTTCCGAACAGCAGAAAAACAACTTCTGCTTTCATTTAAAAGCAATTTTAAGAATTTGCAAAACACTTGATTTTTCAAAAAAAAATACTTCTTTCCCAAAAAAAAAAAAAATTTTGACCTCCCACGCCTAATTATTCGATACTAGACATAAGCAAGTCTCTTTTTCTGTAAAATAATTATGTGTACTTTCATACACACGCCTAATTATGTGTAGGCAAAAAAAGTAAAAAATTTATTATAATCTAGAGCCTAGAAATATTGGCATTGCCTAACTATAAAAGGGCATAGGTACTCATGTAATGATAAATCACACACTTGTTATTATAATTTTGTGATATATCATAGAAGAAAAATGAGCCTTGAAGGAAAGTTGGTTTCTGAGATAAACATCAAGTGTGATGGAGATGTTTTTCATGAAGTATATAGGCACAGGCCACACCATCTCTCCAGCATGAGCCCTGATAAGATACAAAATGTGGGTGTTTATGAAGGTGAATGGGGCACCGTTGGCTCTGTTAATTATTGGAACTTCACTCATGGTAAACTTGTATTATATTTGATTTCAATATTTATTGTTGGCTCGACAAATCTAGAGTTTTGTTGCATATCACTCATTAAATTGAGGGCTAGGGTCCATTAGTTTTATAATCTTTACAAATTTGTTTTTAGTTTTTTTATTTTTTTACATGAGCGCATAAGAATAATATTACGAAAATATTGTAGGTTAACTAGCACACAAGCACAAATAAAGAAAATAGAGAACAAAATAACACAAGGATTTAGACGTTTGGCTAGACCTAATCCTCTATGTAAAATTAGAGAGAGTTTTCCACTATAAAAGAAAAGAAGAAGTGTGCAATGCTTTAGAATCGCCAACTATACATTTCCTATATTTAGTTCCCGAGTAATCTTAGATCTATAAGAAAAAGGTTCTTCTAAGATTCCCAATCTTAGAAGGACAATATATTCCTTGGCTTGAATTTCCTTCATCAAAAAGAATAACGTAACTCACATGAGTATAAGCAGGATAACCAAATATCTTTAAATTTGAATAATCAACAGACGAATTGGACCAGACCTCAAAAGGTGTTTTGAACTCAATAGTTATGGATGGAGATCTATTGACCAAATAACAAGTTATTCTGATTGTTTTAACCAAAATTTCTTGATAAAACGCGAGTGTGAAAGCACCTTTCGTGTCCTATCACAAAATGTCCGGTTCATACATTCTGCAATACCATGTTGTTGTGGTGTTTCAACACAAGTGTGGTGTCTCACTATGCCCTCTCTGTTGTAGAAGTTATTGAATTGTGAGTTGCAAAATTCCAAGTTATTGTCAGTTCAAACATATTTAACTTTTTTTTCGATCTGCTTCTCAACCATCGTCTTTCATTTAATAAATGTTGAAAATGACTCATTTTTTGTTTTTAGAAAAAATAAGCCCATGTCATTTTTGAGTAATCGTTAATCAAAGTTATAAAGTATCTTGCACCACTTATGGATGAAATTATGTTTGGTCCCCACAATTCTAAATGTATATAAGCTAACTTGTCTTTGGTCTTGCGCTCTACCTTCTTGTTGAACTTCACCCTTGTTTGCTTATCAAACACACAATTCTCACAAAAATTCGAAGCTTTATTTTTGTAACCATCCAACAAAATATGCTTATTCAACAAAGAATATCCCTTGTCACTCATATGACCAAGTTGCAAGTGCCACAATTGAAACTGATTCACCACACTCTTCCTAGAAGCTATAATTATTTCCCCTTCAAGTACACTGGCTTGAAGATAATACAATCTAGAATGAAGTTTACCCTTCATGAGTATCATGGAGATTTTACACACTTTAAGTGTTCCACTCTCTAAGTGGAACTTATACCCTTGATCATCCAAATCGAAAAAGAAACATTTGAGGAAAATGTCAACACTTAATATTTATGATAATTAGGGGTGTGCAAAAATTGAACCGACCAATAAACCGAACCGAAAAAAGTGTTATTGGTTTATTGCTATTGGATTATTGGGTTAATGGTTTTATAAAAAATAATTATCGGATTATCGGTTCTTTATTGGTTTTTTATATTGGGTTATCGGGTAAACCGATAACCCATTAAGACTAGGAATTTACTACTTTTACCTATACATAAATATTAAATATTAATCTCAATACTTCATTTTCAAGTTCGAAAATAAAAATATTAATCTCAATACCTTACTAGTTACTGCCTTTGTCCTTAGCCTTCAATTCACACTTCATTGTGACTTTCAGTTCATAACTTCACATTATACAAAATGTTAAAACCTAAAGTAAGAACATTATTCCTCTCAATCTCTCTTTGTGTTACACTTGTATAGCTCTTTTCATGTTTATTATTATTATTATTTCTATTTTATGAGCATTTATAAAGTTACATTATTGTCTGGTCGCGTCAAATTTATTAGAGAAGTCATATATTTATTTTATAAGTATTTTCTTATTGGTTAAATCGAAAACCGAACCGTTAAGGACCCAAACCGATAAACCTAAAACCGATAAAAAATATCTTATTGGTTTAGCGTATTTAAAAATCGAAAATCGATAATACGTAAAACCGAACCGAACCGACCGATGCACACCCCTAATGATAATGCATAAAATATTCTCAATTTGATATTACCAACTCCCTACACCTTTAATGAATTATCCTCACCTAGGTAGACAATCTCACTCGTCTACTTGTAAGTTGTAAATCGATTCTTGTAAGGACATATGTGAAAATTTGCACTAGAATTAAGAACCCAGAAATTATGTCTGTGATCAAAACTTAGTGCACAAACTTCTTATACATAGTCACTATCATCAGAATTATTACTAGTATCAACAATATTTGTTGAGAAAAGCAACTTTTTGCTTTTTCTTTTTCTCATTTAGTTTAGGGCCATCTCTTTTGTAGTGACCCAGCTCCTCGCACTCATAGTAGTTCTGCTTCATTTCTCTAGACTTTGATATGTGTTACACTTTTTCCTATTTATAAAATATATTTGTTGTGTTCTTCCCCTACTCACAAGACCTTCACCCTTAGTTCTGCTATCCGGAAAGCCCTTCTTCAACTCGTTAGATTTTAGTACATTACTAACATCATCGAGTGAGATACTATCTTTTCCATATCAGTAATTTTCCGAAGAATGTTATCTGTAATGCTCATGAAGATTGCACTCAAATCCCTCTCCATCAGGTCTGATTTGTCTCATTCTTTCGACTCTTCTGAAAAAGTCTCTTGAAAAGCCTTTCGTAATCCTTGTAACACCAAGACGATTTCATTTTAATCTTTCACAGACTGAAACTAGATCATCCATTGAATTTCTCTATTTTATACTTTGTTGAAGATGATGAAGACATCTTAACCCAGTATTATGTGCAAAATCCCTTACTAAGCTCTGATAAGGCAATTGTGTCGAAAATATCATGGGTTACATAGCACACAATCACAAATAAAGAAAATAGAGAAGAAAAATAATATAAGGTTCATCTAGGTCTAATCATCCAAGCAAAATCAGAGAGAGTTTTCCACTATAAGATAAAAGAATGAGTGTAAAAATAAGTAGTCTCAATCCTATAAGGACAATATATTCCTTTTCCAAATCTATTAGGACAACGAATCTCCTAAATCAATAGGGATTATGAGTTCCGTAAAATATATAAAAGAAAAAATTCAAGACATAATTGAATAACATATATATCTAGGAGACCATTTCCTCGAAAAAAGTTTGGCATCTAGCTCAAACCAAGTAATAACACACTGTTTAGCTCAAACTAATATGTTTGTTAATTTAATCCAAGCAAATTTTGGATGCATTATGTATGACCCAACAATAATTTTATTGACTCAACCCGTTTTTAATCCGTTTAGATTCAGACCAACTCGCTCGATCATTTAAAAATGAAATTAGTAATATGAAATATTTACTATATATGTGTTTTACAGATGGGAAAGAGGTGATGGCAAAGGAGAAAGTTGAAGAAATAGATGAAGAAAAGAAGCTGATTAAAAAAAAGATAATTGAAGGAGATATATTGGAGGATTACAAATCATTTTACATCACTGCTCATGTTGAGACAAAGGGTGAAAATAACTTAGTTACTTGGATTTTAGAATATGAAAAGAAGAATCTCAATGTGTCAGATCCACACACGTTCATGGAATTATGCCTCAGTGTAACCAAAGATATTGAGACTCACCACATTAAGTGATACATAAATATTATACCTATGTTGTTGGAACTCTTTAAAAATATTGACGAGTGTGTGTTGAATTCTTTAAAAGTAGTGCATTTTGAAGAAATCGACACAAATACGACAACGAAAAGTCGAAGCAACGTATACCAAATGCTTTGAAATGTCTACCATATATATGTACAAAAATAAAACGAGTGGATATCTAATTTCTAATTTCGTTAAGACCTGTTGATTGGGTGAAAGCCTGAGTCGATGGATATTGATAAATAAAAATAAAAGTTGCTATTTGGATTGCATTAGAGTTTTTCTTTTTTCTTTTTGTTTCTCTCTTCTAAAAACCAATAGTATGTGCTTTTATTTCAACTTTTCAATTTTTAAATGGGGATTTTTATTTTTTATATATAAGTCATCACCATTAGGTTATGAGCCTAAGGTGTGGGCGGTTTGGCTTGACCTCTGCCATGTAGAATTGATAAGAAAACAATCTATAGGAAGGAATAACATATAGCTAAATGCAAAAGAAAAATAAGCTAACAATATCATCAGCATATTCAAGGTGAGTGATTTGAGGCCCTTTTTGTGCATCGAGAAAGGAATTAAATTACGGTTTAAAAGTAAATTGTTAAGGGATCTAGATAGGATCTCATGATTCTCATCAACAATAATAAAGAGAGAGGATCACGTACTTTAAATCTTGAAAAGAGGAAAAGAAACCTTGTCTTGACTAGGGGTGGAGCTAGATGAGTTGGTACAATCTCTATCCTTCAAGTGCACACTTCGTGAGCACTGGGTAAACCCCCACTGTGTAATAGCCTGCAAATCACACAAGGATGTAAACCGTAATAGGCAAATCCTATGGCGACAGACTCGACTCATAAGGCATTGAGGGGGATCGATCCCAGGCCATCCGTGTGGATGACCACCCTCCAAACCAATTGAGTCATCCCGAATGACATCCAAACCTCCTTCTTTACACTGTTTATATATGGTTAAAATTATATTTTATGTAGCTATAGGGGATTGAGTTTATTGGCCATAATTTTAGAAATAATCTTAAATTAGTTTAATTACTCGAGCTAATGTGTTTAGTATCAGCAAAGGTATTGGAAGAGTCGACTTTGGGAAAAAGAGCAAGACAGGTACATAAGAGAAAAATTTAGTGAGGGTTAGTTTTGTAATTTTGTAATTTTAATCCATATATTACTATTACTAATCCTGATATTCTCCCACGTTAAAAAAAATGCATAGATTCCCGTTCCCACATACTTTAGGGGAGGATTTAGGGTTTTTCCAAATCAATAATTTTTGCGCATATTTAATATTTATATTGAGAAATCTATTAAATATATAAGAAATGTGAATGGAAGATCTAGTCAAAAAGCAGTTTCTTGGTCCAATAGTGAAAATAGAACTCACTTAAGTTTTGTTGGTGTCCAACATTACGGGCGGATTTAACTTACACCAAGGGGTGTCACGTGACACAGTTTCGTCGGAAAATTTTAATAAATTAGTATAATGACTGAAAAACAATATCTAAATAAAAGGTTAATTAAAATAAAGTGACACTCCTTAACCAAAGTACAGAGTAATTCATTTGGTCACGGGGCTTAATTTTTAGTTTGTGGTTGAGGGTTCGAGGCTCAACATCACCTTTTCTTTTTACATTCACTTTCTTAGTTAATTTTTTATTTAAATTTATTTCGCTTGAAACATAAAAATGCTAAATAAATAAATAAAATTAATTTTAAAAAATTCTTAATATTTTAAAATAACATTATAATTTTTTATTATTATTTATTTTAAAATGTGACACAGCTTATGAAAAATCCTGTGTACGCCACTGGTTGGCGTTGTTGATGAGAGTTTGAATCCCCCTATCGGACATTTATAATAATTTTTATGTATATAATTTTAGATCTTTAGAACATAAATTCCAAATGTTGGATCCACCTCTGAGTCATAATAACTTGTTAATACACTCTCTTTGTTTCAATTGTCTAGTTTTGACTTCGAATGGAGTTAATAAAGTAAAAAAAAACTTTTGAATCTCGTGGTCTTAAATTAAAGATATATAAGATGTACCAAAATAGTTTTTAATCTTGTGATCTTAAACATATCTCATAGAAAGTTAAAATTAAAGAGTTATGAAAAAAGGAAACAGACTTTCTTTTACACGAACTAAAACTCTTAAAGGAAAAGTAAAACAAACAATTTGAAACGAATGGAGTATATTATTTTGTAAGGAAAAGAATAATGAACAATCAATATTGTTTTCTTATGAAGATTAAATCTTTTTAAACCAAACATTATATAGTTTTAAACTGATTTTCTGTTGAGATTATTTATGATAAATCCCCAACAACAACCTCTAAGTATTAAAATAAGAATCTTATTTACTTTATTAAAGTTAAATCTTTTACTAAAGTAGATTTTCACTACAATTATTTTTCGATCCTTTGACTTCTTAAACTTGTCCCCAGCAACATTATTTTGTGTCGAAAGCATCTTCCTAGTAATCACCATTGCACAACTAATATCTACGATGAGAGAAGAGTTTCAAAATCAGCTCATAAAATCATAATTCATTTAATTTATTTATGTTTAATTGTGCAGGTTAATGATCCACTTAATTTATTAATTAAGCTCATTTTGACTCACTTAGTCCAGCCCATTTTAAAAATATTTTGTTTATTTGATTTTTTTATATAGTCATAAGAAAAAAAATTATTAGGTAATCAAACCAAATTAGAAAACTAACTTTGAATTTAAAATTTAATAAGAATTGAGTGGGTTGAATTATGACTCATTTTTTTTAGCTCATTACGGATGAATCTGCTTCACTTCAAATAACATTAAAGTGGGTCAATGACCCCCCCGCCTCCCCCCCCCCCATTGATCCGTTTTGATATCCTCAAGTTCAGTTTAATTCGCTCATTTGACACTCCTAGTGTGAGATATAAGATGAATATTTTTGTTGGTTCACAAAAGCATTTCCCTAGTAATTATCACCATGTTACTTTAATTTATACCCCATTTAAACATCTCCGCGTCTATTTGACGTGAAATGTTTTTTCTTTTTTCAAAAAGAAGAAAAGTGAAAATCTTATTGAGTATAGTCAAATCTTATTATAATGGTAATGTTTGTCTGAAAATTTTATAATTATTATTGTAATGTGTTGTTACATTATACCCCATGAAAACATCTCCGCATCTATTTGACGTGAAATGTTTTATCTTTTTTCAAGAAGAAGAAAAGTGAAAATCTTATTGAGTATATAGTAGAATCTTATCATAATAGTAATGTTTGTCATGATTATTGTAGCGATATATTGTTACATTATACCCCATGAAAGCATCTCCATATCTATTTGACGTGAAATGTTTTTTCTTTTGTCAAAAAGAAGAAAAGTGACTTATTGTGCATGAATCATGAATTCATGACATATATCTCTATATATTTCAATCTATTTGGAGATACTATTTAAAAAGAATTAGTAAGTGATATTGTAATTGAAATCTTATCGAGTATAGTCGAATCTTATTATATATAATGGTAATGATTATCTGAAAATTTCATAATTATTATAGTCATGTATTCTTATAGGCATAATACATAAACATGACCCTTAACTTGGCTTTAGCCGGCAACTATGCCCTCCAACTTTGGGTGTGCACAAGTAGACACTTAAACTTGTATAAAATTGAACAAGTAGACACACCTCTCACTTGCCTTCTCATCTTCTAAGGCATTTGATTTTCTTTCTCTCTTGTAGTATTTCACTTGTACTCTTTAGGAGTGAAATAAATATTGGTTGATTGTGTCCGAGGAGTAAACAAAAGAAAACAAAATATTGTCGAACCTCGTAAATTCCTGGTATTCTTTTTATTGTTGTCTCATTTACTATTTATTAGCTACCTTTAGATATAGCAGTTGTGATTTCATCACTCTCTATATATTCGGCTTCCGCAACAATTGGTATCAAAGCCAAGGTTTTATCTGAGTATGTTCTGTGGTTACAGCACAGTCTGAACTTCCACATCAAAAAAGATTTACTTTGGTCTTTTACATTGTTAGCTAATAAATAGTATTTGTAGCAAAATGAAAAACGAGAAAAATGATGAGTCCACATCGAATGACAGTAATACACCATCGTTGGCATCTTCGCTTATGACAAGAATTGTGTCTAATGCGAAATTTGCAATTGAAATTTTTGACGGGTCAGGACATTTAGAAATGTGGCAAGGCGAGGTCCTTAATGTCCTTTTTCAACAAGGGCTAGATATTGCCATTGAAGAAAAGAAACCAGACAATGTAGGAGAAGAAGAATGGAAGATTATCAACCGTGTTGCTTGCGGTACCATCCGATCTTACCTCGCAAGAGAACAAAAGTATCTATACACAAAGGAAACTTCTGCAAATAAACTGTGGAGTACATTGGAGGAGAGATTCTTGAAGAAAAACAGTCAAAATAAACATTACATGAAAAAGAGATTGTTACGCTTCACTTATATTCCCGATAGCACAATGAATGATCATATCACCAGCTTTAATAAGTTGGCGACAGATTTGCAGAATATGGACGTTACTTTTACATATGGAGATATGGCCTTAATGTTGTTAAGTTCACTTCCCGATGAATTCGAGCACCTTGAAACTATTCTACTTCATTGGAATGATGAAGTATCTCTCAAAGAAGTTTGTTCTGCCTTGTATAGTTATGAACAAAGAAAGCGAGAAAAACAAAAAGGTGGAGAAGCAGAAGCACTGATCGTGAGAGGTCTTTCTCAAAATCAGTTGAGAACAAAGAAAGGAAGATCCAAGTCAAGATCCAGACTAAGCAAAGATGAATATGCCTTTTGCCAAGAAAAAGGGCACTGGAAGAAAGATTGTCCAAAGTTGAAAAGCAAGGCCAAACCAAATAATGGGAAGGCTATCATGGATTCAAATGTAGCTTATTGCGATGACTCTGATTACTCACTAGTTACAACGGAGCCATCCAAATCATATGATGTATGGTTGATGGACTCAGTTTGTAGCTATTATATGTGTCCCAATCGGGACTAGTTTGTTGATTTACAAGAAGGAGAATGTGGAGTTATTCACACCGCAAACAATAATCCTCTTACCCCATATAGTGTTGGTTCAATCTTATTAAGGAACCATGATGGATTAAGCAGAATATTAACAGATATTCGATATATACCGGATTTGAAGAAAAATCTCATTTTTGTAGGATCCTTAGAATCAAAGGGGTTCAAAGTCATTTCAGATAATGGGGTTATGAGAATATGCTCCGGTGCACTGGTGGTAATGAAGGCAATTCGAAGAAATAATAACATGTACCACTATTAAGATAGTACAGTTATCGGGACAGCGGTAACAACATCCAATGACAACAAGGAGGTTGAAATGACCAGGCTATGGCATATGCGCTTGGGACATGCTGGAGAAAAATCCTTGAAAACTTTATCAGATCAAGGATTGCTAAAAAGAGTAAAAACTTGTAACTTGGAGTTTTGTGAACATTGTGTCAAGGGAAAGCAGACAAAGGTTAAATTTGGAACAGCTATCCATAATACTAAAGGTATTGTGGATTATGTTCACTATGATGTTTGGGGTGCTTCCAAAACACCTTCATTAGGTGGGAAACAATTTTGTAACCTTTGTTGATGACTTCTCCCGAAGATTATGGGTGTATACAATGAAAACTAAAGATGAACTATTGGGAATTTTTCTCAAATGGAAGGCAATGATAGAGACTTAAAGTGGCAGAAAGATCAAGTGTCTTCGCACAGACAATGGTGGAGAATACAAAAGTGATCTTTTTCAAAAAGTTTGTGAAGACAATGGCATCGTCAGACACTTCACCGTCAGAAATACACCACAACAGAATGGAGTGGCAGAACACATGAATCGAACTTTGCTGGAGAAAGTTCGGTGTATGTTGTCCAATGCTGGCTTGGGCAAAGAATTTTGGGCTAAGGCAATAAGATATGCATGCCATCTCATTAATTGTCTACCATCTGCCGCTATTGGTGGCAAGACACCATTAGAAAAATGGTATGGAAAATCTGCTGAAGATTATGGCTCTTTACATGTATTTGGTTCAATTGCATATTATCATGTATGAGAGTCAAAATTGGACCCAAGAGCAAAGAAAGTTTTATTTGTGGGGATTACTTCTGGAGTCAAAGGATACCGTTTATGGTGTCCAGAGACAAGAAAAATTATTTTCAGCAGGGATGTTACCTTTGATGAATCTGCCTTGACAAATAAGATAACAGTAGAAGATGTCAAACAAACTGATGGTGCTTCAAAGCAGGTGGAGTTTGAGGGAGAAATAATTTTCCCAACACAGGGATCAAACGAGGAAACAACAGAAGATTTTCCTCTAGAAGAAGATCCAATCAAAGGGGAGGTTCCATCTCAATAACCTCAACCACAACTTAAACCAATAGCAACCAGCAAGCCAAAAAGAACAATAAGAAACCTGCTCGACTCATAGATATGGTGGCTTGTGCAGACTCAAATGCAGCTGATGACATTCCTACCACTTATAAAAATGCAGTCCAAAGTTCAGAAGAAGATAAGTGGAGGATTGCCATGGATGAAGAAATGCAGTCCCTTCATCAAAATCGTACATAGAAATTGACCAATCTCCCGGAGGACAAGAAAGCAATTGGGTGCAAATGGGTGTTTGCAAAGAAAGAGGGATTTCCTAACCAAAAAGATGTTCGCTACAAAGCAAGATTGGTGGCCAAAAGATATGCTCAAAATGAGGGAATTGATTATAATGAGGTGTTTTCTCCAGTCGTGAAACACTCCTCCATTAGAGTTTTGTTGGCTTTGGTAGCACAGTTGAATTTGGAACTAGTTCAGTTGGATGTAAAAACTGTATTTTTACATGGAGACTTGGAAGAGGAAATCTACATGACTAAGCCAGAAGAATTCAAAGTTGTTGGAAAAGAAAATATGGTATGCAAATTTGAAAAATCGTTGTATAGATTGAAACAATCTTCTAGACAATGGTACAAACGATTTGACAAGTTTATGTTGCAGCAAAGGTACATAAGAAGCAAATACGATCATTGTGTGTATTTGCGCAAGCTTGAAGACAAATCATTTATATATCTTCTCCTATATGTTGATGATATGTTGATAGCTTCTAAAAGTCAAGAAGAAATTGAGAAGCTGAAGACTCAACTAAGAAAGGAGTTTGAGATGAAAGATTTGGGTGAGGCAAAGAAGATTCTTGGCATGGATATAAAAAGAGAGAGACATTCAAAGAAACTCTATTTATCTCAGAAAGAATACTTGAAGAGGATACTAAACCGATTTAGTATGAATGAGAAAACGAAATCGGTTAGCACTCCACTTGCTCCTCATTTTAAGCTTAGTGATACTATGTCACCAAAGAATGAAGCTGAACGAGAATATATGTCAAGAGTACCATATGTGAATGTTGTTGGTAGCTTGATGTATGCAATGGTTTGCACAAGACCAGATATTTCCCATGTTGTAGGAGTTGTTAGCAGGTATATGCATAATCCTGGAAAGGAGCATTGGCAAGCTGTAAAATGGATTCTACGGTATATTCATAATACTGTAGATGTTGGTTTGGTTTTAGAGCAGGAAGATGGTCAATATCTTGTTGGATATTGTGACTCAGATTATGCAGGTGATTTGGACAAACGAAGATCAACTACTGGTTATGTTTTCACTATTGCAAACGCACCAGTTAGTTGGAAGTCTACTTTGCAATCAACAGTTGCTTTGTCTATCACTGAGGCAGAGTACATGGCAATTACAGAGGCTGCGAAAGAGGCAATTTGGCTTCAGGGATTGCTTAGAGAGCTTGGTATTGGACAAGACAGAATCACAATATTTTGTGATAGTCAAAGTGTTATTCAATTAGCAAAGAACCAAGTCTATCATGCAAGGACGAAGCACATTGATGTCCGATATCATTTTGTATGTGACATCATAGATGGAGATGGAGTCATAGTGCAGAAAATTCATACTACAGATAACCCTGCCGATATGCTGACAAAAGTGGTGACTGCGGTCAAGTTTCAACATTGTTTGGGCTTGATCAACATTGTTGAACATTGAAGATTGAGGTTGAAGACACAATCAAAATTGTTGTTGAGAGAAAGTTGAAATTGGAGAATCTTGCCAAGGTGGAGATTTCTTAAATTTGACAAGATTCAAGATGAATTAATTCTTCATTGGTACAAAAGTCAAGATAGCAACTTTGTAGGTGAAATTTAGGTAAACTATAAAATGGTTTCACAACTTAAACCTTGACATTTTGACACATAGTGATGTCATGGATGACATCAATAAGAAGAATTTATTCCTATAAGTAGGTAGCTCTTATTCATTTGTAAGACACACCTCTCACTTGCCTTCTCATCTTCTAAAGCATTTGATTTTCTTTCTCTCTTGTAGTATTTCACTTGTACTCTTTTGGAGTGAAATAAATATTGGTTGATTGTGCCCGAGAAGTAGGCAAAAGAAAACAAAATATTGTCGAACCTCATAAATTCCTAGTGTTCTTTTTATTGTTGTTTCATTTACTATTTATTAGCTACCTTTAGATATAGGAGTTGTGATTTCATCACTCATTGGATAATAGCTTACACAATAGGCAATCCCTCTTCTATTGCTCTTGCTTTAGCACAGAGATTAGTAGTGATAGGGATAGCATTAGCATTGGCATGGACAAGGTCCCCTCTCTAATTCTAATACAACATGTCTATAATTAATCTCAAAAGGGATATAGTTTGGGGGGGGGGGGGGGGGGGGGTAGGCATCATTTCTTTTATAAATTGTTTGGTAAAATAATGTTGATAAGCTTTTTTCTATTAAATAATAATGACTGAATTAATGTCGTTAAATCTATTTACAAAAAAATTTAATTTAAAAGTATTTTCACATAAAAAGGACAAATGACGAAAATAAAATAAAGAGATAATTCAAAGTTATGTTTTAGGAAGAACATTTTTGGGAGTACAAAAAGATAGTAAAGGTAAAATTGTAAAATGATTGGTCAAATTAGAAATGACGAACTTAAGGTTGATTTCGGATTATAAGCACTTGAGTTATAAACACTTTTAGAGTCTGCTTGGGTGAAAGTCTGAGTCGATGGATATTGATAAATAAAACTAAAAGCTGCTATTTGGATTGGCTAACAATTTCCCTTCTTTCTTTTTTTGTTTTCTCAACCAATCTATAATACACATAGGATGTCACATACGACATCAATTGTCATGTAGGACACCAAGTAAGACGCATATGTCTATTTGTTCAACTTTATACAAGTTCAAGTGTCTACTTGTGCATACCCAAAGTTGGAGGGCATAGATGTCAGCTGAGGCCAAGTTAAAGGGGACGTTTATGTATTCCAATATAAGTTCCAATTTCAACAAAAGAAGTTTCCAATGATCCATCCATTCAACCTCATTTTGATGTTCGTGCTTTGGGCTACTGCTTCTAAACAACACAATGTGAAAGAAATCTTGCAAAGCCTTCTTTCATGTATCATCAAAATAGATGAGAAGAAATTGAGTTGCGTGCTTGTATTGAGTTTTTCTTAAAAAACAGAAATTTTTAGCTTTTTACCAACCACAAGATTGTTTCTGCTTCTATTTCAAAGCAGTTTTATTCATTGGCTAAACACTTCATTTTTTCAAATAAGGTATTTTTTCTATAAAAAAAAAAAGATGGATTGTGGTGAAAAGCCACTGCTGAAGGTGAAAAATACTATTTTATTAATGCTTTAATTCATATGACTTATACTTCAGTTTGAACAAGTTATTATATAGATGGAAGTTGTGCAAAAATGGAAAGGGGAATAAAACTTTGGTTGGTGGTTGGTTTGGAAAAATGTCTGTTAGTTCATCTTCTCAACAATAATAGTCATAATTTAATCTAACAAAAACTTTCCTTGTGTAACATCTAGCACAAAATTTTTGTTGATCATCCTAATAACGGATTGCTCCCTAGTAAGCCATTGTTGGAATCAGAGGTGGATCCAGAGTGTTATACGTGCGGATTCAAGGGAATCCAATAATTTTTGTTCAAATCATGTATTCGTATTACCCCTTAAAATATCCACTAGATATCTAGATATATATGAATGTAAACTTAATTTTTATATCCACCTTTAATTTGGCTAGAATCAAGAAAACAGGACACAAAACATCATTTGTGTAGATTACTTATCTTACCATGTGTAATTAGCTAATTAATGATCAATATCATTGAGATAAATGGCATTTATAATTTTACCAGATAGCTTAGGAATTACAAGTATGATTAGAATCAAAAGTTTTAAACTTATCACACAAGAACACACACATATACATATATTGGATCATTGAACATCATAGATTTTCTATTTCGTGAGAAGGTGACCCTCTACATCTTTCGTGAGGGGTTCTGGGGTATCTTCAGTTCTTTTCTTGTACACAAGTGCAAATGTAGTCCATTGATGTTCATAGAATATAATAACTGTGAAGAAATTATATAATTCTAAAAGATTTCCTCCAATCACTTTCCAAGTGATTGATTTCTTATGAGAATCGATAGCTTCAATCACTGTCTTAACAAACATTTCTTTTCCATCTATTTATTAAGATAAGAAAATACAATAGATGTTACTCCCAATTTAAATGTTCAAATCATCATAGAAGATTTAAACATTTACAATCTAACATCTTCATCTTCTTTTATTTTATTTTCCCTCTTTTATCATTTTCATTTTAATAAATAGGAAAAAGGGTCTATTATACCCCTCAATTTTTCTATTAAGAGCCGATATACCCCTCGTTACAAAAGTGGCTCACATATACCCGTACCGTTATAAAAGTGGCTCATATATACCCCTGCCATAACAAAATGGCTCACATATACCCTTTTCCTCTACCGGAAGTGAAAAAAAATACTTTTAAATTTACAAAATGCCTGAAAAAGATTTTAGAGAGGAATTGAACGACAAATGAACAATGCAACTAATATTTAGTTATGGAACTAGCTACTTGCCAGTTGCCACGGAGCTCAGGTCGCTACTAAAATGAATTTGTGGCGATTTTGTAGGCTTCAGGAAGTCGCTACTAAAAGCCCAATTCTTGTAGTTGCATCATT
Source organism: Solanum appendiculatum (assembly GCA_018342035.1). Taxonomy (NCBI): domain Eukaryota; kingdom Viridiplantae; phylum Streptophyta; class Magnoliopsida; order Solanales; family Solanaceae; genus Solanum; species Solanum appendiculatum. The sequence continues at coordinate 1,570,395 of JAGDQO010000570.1, read as the reverse complement.
AAAGAATTAGTTTCTATAATCACAGCATTATATGATATCTCACACAATAGGCAATCCATCTTCTATTAGTATTGATAGGGATAGTATTAGCATTGGCATGGACAAGGTCCCCTCTCCAATTCTAATACAACGTGTCTATAATTAATCTCAACAACAAATTTGCAAAAGAGATATAGTGTTTGGTTGGGGGGGGGTGGAGGTGTAGGCATCATTTCCTTTATAAATAAGTAGTTATGCGTAGGGTGCTAAAATTTATCGTTAAATCTATTTACAAAAAAATTTAATTTAAAAGTATTTTCACATAAAATTAGTTGTATGGAATATTTACTATATTTGTTTGCAGATGGGAAAGAGATCATGGTAAAGGAAGTAATTGAAGAAATAGATGATGAAAAGAAGTTGATTAAAAAAAAGATAATTGAAGGAGATTTGTTGGAGTATTATAAATCATTTTATGCCACTATTCATGTTGAGACAAAGGGTGAAAACAACTTAGTTACTTGGATCATGGAATATGAAAAGAAGAATGCTAATGTACCAGATCCACACACTTTAATGGAATTATGCCTCAATGTCACTAAAGATATTGAGACTCACCATCTCAACTGATACACACTTTAATGGAATAATGTGTGGTGTGACTAATGGGTGTGCTTTGAAATGTCTACTAGCAAAAATAAAAATAGTGGATATATAATTTATAGTTGACGAATATTGATAAACAAAAATAAAAGTTGCTATTTGGATTGTATTACTGTTTCTCCTTTTTCTTTATGTTTTCTCTCTGCTGGAAACCAATAGTATGTGCTTTTCTTTCAACTTTTCCATTTTCTTAAATGGGAACTTTATAGGGAAAATTTTCAAAACACCATTATTTTAGCATCTAAAAGGACCCCATGGCAACACTTTCAATATTTATCTAAAATGTCATTATTTTAGATGCTATAAGGTTGGTTTTTGTATTTATTTAATTTTTTTAATTTGAAAGAATACAAATCTGTAAAACCATAATGGAGAAAATTAAGGGAGAAAATATTTCAAAAAAGGAAAAAATGCTTAAATCTCTAATCAGTTACAATTGTGAAAATATGAAGTGCCGTCTCTCTCTTATTCTTTCAAATCCTTTCACCATTTTTCTACATAATTCCAACTTCAATTTTCGAATAACGAATTGGAAATTGTAGTTGAGTTTTCGTTTATTTGAGTCGATTTTCGTTGTATAATCAGATTCTGAATAAATCGGTGGTTTTTCGAATTGAATTCCATCAATTTGTTATAAAGTTCAAGATTATCGGAGAAGACACAAAAAGGGTCCGGTATTCGATTATTGTTTTTTGGAATGATTGTAGTCAGATGTGCCTACATATTTGACGTTTTTGCATCTTAATTTGTTTTTAATACAAAGTAAGTATGATTACTAACTACTATGTTGTGGACGAAATGTATTTGTGATTGACAGTTTCTTTTTTAGTTTTTGTATTTACATATGATTTTGTATCGATTGGTATGAATGAATAGTAATTCAATTATTTTGTAAATGGTTGTTTCGAGTTCGACAAAAAAGATACAAAATCTGTTTTAAAGATGCTATTAGTATGAATACCTATATAATGAATACATCAAAAAAGTGTACTTTGGTTATTTGAAATTAAGAGTGAATACGATTTAAAATATAAATACACATTATGTTTTGATTTTGTATCCATTAAAGGAATTGGTATGAATGAATAGTAATTCAATTATTTTGTAGTTGGTTGTTTCGATTCCGGCAAAAAAGATACAAAATCTATTTGGAAGATGCAATTATTATGAATACCTATTTAATGAATACATAAATAAAGTATAGTTTGGTTATTTAGAATTAAGAGTGAATACGATTTAAAATATAAATACACATTTTGTTTTGATTTTGTATCCATTAAAGAAATTGGTATGAATGAATGGTAATTCAATTATTTTGTAGCTGGTTGTTTTGAATACGAAAAAAAAGATACAAATTTTATTTTAAAGATGCAATTAGGATGAATACATGTGTAATGAATACATAAACAAAGCATTGTTTGGTTATTTGGAATACGACAAAAATGATACAAAATATGTTCTAAAGATGCAATTAGGATGAATACATATATAATGAATACATAAATAATTGTAAGAGAGAGAGTGTATAGAGATTTGGGGTAAAACCGAGAGAGAGAAAATTGTAATGTGAGATCTTTTTTATTATTATTATTATTTTTACTTTTAACCGTGTATTGGAGTAAAAATAGGAAAATGTGGGCCTGATTTGAGAAATTAAAGGATAGTAAATTAATTGTATTAGGATACAATATATTTGCTAAAATAATGACATAATGACATTATTAATAATTAATTTAAAGTGTAGATGTTTTAGCTAATTATGTTAGAAATTATGACTAGTTTGCTAATTTTCCCAACTTTATATATACTAGATAATAAAAGGCCCGTTTACGGGCCCAATATTTCAATATTAAATATATTCTAAGTATTTAATCAATTTTTTAAAAATATATACATATATTATCAGCGTAATAAAAATGCTAATACAAATCACACTCTATAATAATATATCTTTTTTTAAATATAAAATCAGACAATAACTTATAACTTATTTAAGTTATCTTAATTAATAATAAAATATCACATGCTCCAATGTTAATTTAACATTATGTCAAACTCATACAATCGAATTAAACATTTAATTTAGTGATTTTTTTTCTACTATACTTAAAAATTATTCTAAAGAATAGATTAAAATTATAAGTGTTAATATATTAACAATTTTTATAAAATCATGCAAAGCAACAAAATCTACTGATACATCTATAGATTAATTTTGAATATACTTAAATTCATTTGCATAGGTGTTTAACAAACAAAAATGACGATCTCGTCTTTTATAATTTAGTAATCATTTATAGTTTACTTTAAATGCAAATATTCCATCCTATTCATTTTATTCATAAAGTTACTTTTTAAAATATATATTCAAAAAAAATTATTGAAATTAATTTTATTTTTTCTTTAATTTAAATCTAATATATTATTAATTTTATCACACTTATTTCTTCTCATGTGTATCAATTAGAGCCAAAATAAAGGTGAAAATAATTAATTATATTTTTAAATAATAAATTTTTATATTGAAGTAGGCATTTTTAGTAAGCATAATGAGTAGAAAAATTATTAAGAACTAAATTAAAGTAATAGTGAAATGAAATAATTAATAGATATCACAATAACTTATAAAAGAAAAGAAAGTGAAGTAATAACATAAATGGAATATGCTTCTAGAACTATTTAGTTTTCTTGTTATCTTTCTTGGTAGATTTTTGTTAGCGTGAAATTATAGTTTTACCCTTGATCATTATTCACTTCATATATAGAAAGATGTTTCTAGAATTATTTATTTTTCTTGCTGTCTTTCTTAATAGATTTTTGTTAGTATGAAATTACATTTTTACCCTTGGTCATCCTACCACTTCACTCTTCTATATAATAGAAGTATATACACGCCATTACTATTAGATTGTGAGCTTAAGGTGTGGGCGGTTTGACATGACCTCAGCCCTGTAGCATTGATCATCATATCATATCATATATTACTAAAAGTTATTTATTGGGTTTATGATATTTTTTTAACATTAAATGAATATGCATCAATAATCAATTTTATTTAGTCATGATGACCAAATTATGGAGATTTTAAAAAGTTGCAAAAATTGTTCTATGTAGACCAAATTCACGTTAATCTTAACGGTCATTCTACTTAAATTTATTTATTCAATAATGTATATTAAAGTAATAAATGAATAGACATTCTTCATTGTGATATGAATATACACTAATTTTGAAGTTAATAACACCTCTTTAACTTCTCTCAGATTTCATACATTACTCTTTCATATTAATAGTCATGTTCATAATAGCATTTGGTACTTTATATTGCTATTTTATAAATAGAGCCATAATAAAATTTTATAACACAAATAATAATCAAATCAATATTGATATCATCATAATATATATTATATAATATATTATACTATTATTTTATTATATTGGAGAACAGGAAAGCCTACCCCTCGATATCCTTCTTCCTCCGTCCGAGTCGTAGTAGGAAGCTACTTTCTCTCTTCGAGTATTATTATTAGATATGTAATAACGTTTGTCGAGCCGATCATTAAAAGTGGGAAGTGTCACGCCCCGAGCCTATACCCTGGACGTGGCCGGCATTCGAGAACCATTTATGGTCCCCAAGCGAATCCCTTGGCCTGGCTGACTACTTAGCGGAAGATCTACTCAAATGATAACAAGCAACATTTAGAACATTCAAACTCCAAAAAATACATAACTCAAAGTGTCTGAAAATACTTAAGTTCAATAATGAAAATACTTTGCAAAACAGTCTCAAAACATCTTATCAAAAGGGAAATATACTGAGAGACTCCTAAACTCAAACTATCTATGAAGCCTCTAAACACTAAGATAGATGTCAGGACAGGACCCTCGACAACTTAACAAAACAGGAAATATAAGTGTGAAGCCCTCCGGAAAGCAAGGAGGCTCACCAAAGCTAGCTGGAGTGCAAATGGTATCAACGAAGCACCTGTTAATGACCCTGAACACCTGTATCTGCATCATAAAAAGATGCAGGTCGAATGCCATTAGTACATTTGAATGTACGAGTATGTAATATGGCTGAGTAAAATAAATAACGGAACTGAATGACTAAAAATACTGAACTGAATCAATACATCAACATGACGTGAAAATCATTTAAGCTTTACAATAAAAATATGCAATAAGATCAATATGAAAATAACATACTTTACTTATGGGGAGTTTCTCTAACTGACAACCATTACTATGAGCCTAGCAATGATACAACGTTTCTCCCACATTGCAAGGGCCATCCTATACCTTGCCGGGGGTATAAGATGATATTGTAACTATGAATCCATCTAATGGGCCTTTTCAGAGGCAGTGAGGAATCGCACGAAGAATCAGTGCTATCCTATCCTACGCTGGCTACGTAGTTTTATGGGACTTTTGAGTTTTAATAGACTCTAACCCAATTCGGTGCTCTATGCTCAATCTATTTCTTCTTTCAATAATTAATCTTTTGGTTTTAGTACTTACAAGCTCGATTCTTCTAGATTCCCGTTGCATATGGCTCATTAAAGGAAAGGGATCCTTTAGTTTTAGTCTTTACAAATTTATTTTAATTTTATAATTTTTTACATTAACACATAAGAATATATAACTTATATACAATGGATCATTGCAGTGTCATTTTTCTTATTCAAATTGTAAGCAAGCTTTAGGAGATCATTTCCTAGAAAAAAGTTTGACATATAAATTAGGACTTATTTATTGTACTTAATGGAGGTTTGAATCTGAATGGTTCAGACAGTAAGTCAAGTTCATTTATTTATATAAGATTTAAGCACTTATGTAGTTTGAATAGGTCTTAATCATTAAGATTTTAAATAAAGTCTTAATATCATTAAGAGGTTCTATTGTGTGGATAATTTTCACCACCACTCTATCCATATCATCAACCAACAATAACCATCTTTGTCATCACAAGTACCACCATTATTGTTGCCAATCACCAACCATCTCTGTCATCTCATCCACCATTAGCAACTATCACAATTGTGAACCACTATTGTTAGTCACTACCACGCCTATCACCTCCATCATTATAATATATCCACTGACAACACCATCCATGTTATCACTGCAACTGCCACTATCAGCAACTACCATTAGTGCAGTAAATCCCTTCTACCAACTAAATGTACCATCACAACTAGCAATATTGTCAACTATCACCAACACATCATCAATCACCACATATTCTTCAATCACTACCATAAACACTGCTAATTACTAACATTAACCAACTTCACCATCACCACCGCTACCGATTGTAACCATCACACTAGTTACTACAACACAATCCACCTCCATCATTACAACTATCATGTGACGCCCCAGCTTAAAATAAGAAGTTCAACATCGGTAAAACATAGGAGACATATTGGGTATATAAGTAAGCAAGCCTTACCATCTAGCATTTTAAACTCATGTGGGACTAGGCTCAAAGTGGACAATATCACTAGCGGGTTGGACCGTTACAAATGGTATCAGAATCACTCTTGTGTCAGCCTTGTCGATATATGTCATAGTTCAATTGTATTTAGGCAAATCCCGATAAGGCGAGGCAAACCTCAGTGCTGAGTTTAGGCAAATCTCATGTGGTGGGGCAAACCTCAACGAGGACGCTGAATCCATAGAGGGGGTGTATGTGATGCCCCAACTTAAGATAAGAAGTCCTACATCGACAAAACACAAAAGAAATGTTGGATATATAAGTAAGCATGGTACCCAAATTTAAAACATGAAAATATTTGATCTGTTCTTTGTTTGCAGATGGGAAAGCAAAGGTTTCAAAGCAAATAGTTGAAGCCATAGATGAAGAAAAGAATTTGGTTAAGTTCAAAGTGATTGGGGGAGATATATTACTCTATATAATAGAAACGAATGTTGAGGAGCTTAGGGTCAGCCGGTCAATTAACCGGTTTGCCCTTCTCCTCAACTTTCTCTATTTATATTTCATATTATATATGTTTTAATTTATTTTTATTTTAATATTTTCCTTTTTGTATGTTATGAATTTACAAAAAATAGTACTAAAAATCAACTTAAAATATTACTCCCTCTGTCCAACAATACTTGTCCGCTATACTATTTTGGGATGTCCAACAATACTTGTCCACTTTATGAAATCAATGGATGACTTTACACTTAGTTCCTAATTTACCCTTATCATTAATTATAGTCATTTCTCTATCATGTATTTCAAGACATTGTATTTATTATATTCAAAGGGTGATATAGTAAAATTACCTTTCTATTTATAATTTCTTAAGAAGTGTGCAAAGTCAATAGTGGACAAGTATTGTTAGACAAAGGGAGTTAATTTTGTTAACTCTCGAAATTTCACATGTTCTACATGATTGAAACTGAGGGAGTAACATATATTATTTGAAAATTACATTAAAAGTACCATAAATCACAATAATTAACAACTTAAAATATTTGAAAAACATATTAAAATGTGATTACCTCTCAAAATTTCACATGTACCACATAAATTGGGACAAATGGAGTAACATATATTATTTGAAAATTACGTTAAGAGTACTATTAATCACAACTTAAAGTATTTAAAAACATATCAAAAATTTGATTAACTCTCAAAATTTAACATGTGTCACATAAATTGGGACATGTGAAATAACATATATTATTTTAAAATTACGTATTTAAAATATATATATTAAAAAATTGATTAACTCTCAAAATTTCACATTTTAAAAATTAATTAACTCTCAAAGTATCACATGTGCCATGGATATTATTTGAAAAGTATGTTAAAAATATAATATGAATAATTAACAACAATAATATTTAAAAATTTAATTGATTCTTTTAATTTTATCTGTATCACATAAATTAAAATAATAAACTAATATATATTCCGGGCTTTTGTTTCTAATTGGAGGAATATAAATCATGTTCTTTTACTGTCCATGTTGAGAGCAAAGGAGAAAACAATTTAGTTACTTGGATCATGGATATGAAAAGAAGAATGCAAATGTGCCAGATCCACACACATATATGGAATTCTGCCTCAATATCTCCAAAGATATTGAGACTCACAATCTCAACTGATAAATAAATATTTCTACATATGTATATTTATGTTGCTTGAAGTTTTGAAAAATACTAACGGATGTGTGTTGTCTTATGTGGGTGAGACAACATTTTTAAAGAGTACGAGTAATATATATATATATATACTAGATGTTTGGAATTGAACTACAGTTTGTAAAATTCTGCTTAATGACGACTCAGACCTGTTGATTGGGTGAAAGCCTGAGTCGATCGATATTGATAAATAAAAAATATGATGCTATTTGGATTATAACGCAGATGTATGTATAATGCATGCCACTTGAAACACAAATACAATAGTGAACTGATGATAGACCATTTACATTAACATTTCTTGTAATTGATGATAGAATATGTAGCACAACAAAGAAAAATACATGACCATATGACACAATAATGAAGTGTAACATTTCAAGAATGTTGCTTCAATGAATCAAAGAGCATTTCATATATATGCCTCAAGGCTTTTTAGGCACTTGAGGAATTTCTGGCTTTGGCAAAATTGGTAATTCAGGCTTAGGAATGACAGGCATCTCGAGTTTTGGCAACGTTGGAAGTTCAGGCTTTGGCAGAGTTGGTAGCTCGGGTTTTGGAATTTCAGGGAATTCAAGCTTTGGTAAACTTGGGATTTCCGGGAGATTTGGCAATTCAGGCTTAGGAAGTTCGGGAATAGTTACTTCAAGAAGATGGCGCGCTTCTGCTTGAATTACATAGCTACTTGTTAATGACAAAGTGACAAGTAATAACAAGAAAAAAGATTGGTTGTGGTTGTAAGCCATTGTTGAAGATTGATTGTATTTTTAAGTTTCACTTGGAACAAGTTTATATAGATATGTGAATGTGGAAAACAGGAATTGGAGAATTAAGCTTTGGTTGTGACTTGTGATTGGTAGGAAAAATTGTTTGTTAGGTTATCTTCTCAACAATAATATCCTAGTTTTAATTTAACACAAACTTTCAATGTATAACATCTATACATATTTTAGGTTAATGTTGTTACATGGTGATCTTTTAGTTGGCAATCTAAAGAGATCTCACCTTTCTATAAATTTGTAGCAATTCAAAGTAGTAGGTCACCATTTTCCAATAATGGGCATACTTCTTGTACTGTTTCATTTTATTGGTCTCTATATTAAAAATAGGTGTTATTTTATTAAATTAAGAAAGTTTTATTAATTTTTCTTCATACCATCCATTGTATTAAATATATAAAGCAGTAGAGGCCAAATATAGATTTTTAAAGCATCATTGATAAGGTCCGTTTAGTAAAATACATCTCTAATTAAAGTTTTCTTAAGAATATGCCAGATCAATATGAGTCAAGCAATATGAAACAGAGTGAGTAGTTGGTGCAAAATAATTGTCATTTTAGATTGTTAAGATATAACTAATTATTTATTACTCAATAAATGTTGAGCCATTAATGTGGTGAAAAATAGAATTGTATTTAAACCGACATCAAAGAGTAAATAAGGATAATTTAATCAAATTACTCTTTTAATTAATATTTTGTTAAGAAACGTGTAAAGAAAAAAATAACAAATAAAGTCCCACAAGTAAAGTCTAAAAAATGGAATGTAACTTTAGGTAATTTTTTTGTCACGTAAAATTTTCTTTATTTCGTAAGGGTAAAATTGGAAGAACATCAGTAATGCCTTATTTTGAAATGGAGGAATTATTCTTAAATCGCATTCAATGAATGCGATTAGTTCTATCAATGCAAATTTTGTTCTCATATGCCAAAACTACATTTTAATTGATGAGTTTAATCCAAACACACCCCAATTGGTCTTTGTTTTTTTCTTTTACCACTAATTAATGTTCTTTTTATTTATTTGGAAATAAATTGTACATCTTCATTTCTGTTAGATCAAATAGTTCGATTTTTTTTCCAAATTTTTGTGAGTAGTACTTAACATTTATGAAAAATCGTGATAAATTAGAACATATTAAATTGGCATAATACATAGCATCCTACATGGCAATTCGGGCATCCTCCTACGTGTATTATGTCACGTAGGACATGTGTGTCTACTTATTCAACTTTATACAAGTTTAAATGTCTACTTATGCACAACCAAAATTGAAAGACATTATATCACAAAAAATATACTCCAGTTAGAATATTGTCTACAGAAAGGAATAGACTTTCTTTCTTCTTTATAACCATGGTATCCGGGCCAGCTTTCGCACATTTCGACTAATTCTGTGAGATATATATCACCTCCCACTAGCAACACATACTAGGTAGCTCTATTCACCAAAGCTAGAATTTATAGATGGGAAGAATCATCTAGTGTTTTTTGTCTCTCCTGGAATTTGAACCTGAGACCTCATGGTTCTGAATCCACTTCATTGACCACTAGACCACAACCTTAAGTGTTATAGAAACAAATATAATTTCTTTCCAACAAAATTGGGCAACCAAACATGAAAAAATGTTTTCCTCCATACCAAACACACCCCTAATGACAAGATTTGTTTGATTTTGACTTTACTAAAAGCCCAAATAAGCAAAATGGGGAAAGAACCTTTGCCAGTAAGCAAGAAAAGAAGAAGCATAAGCATAAGCTCTTCAAATTCATAACATTTTAAGAAAAGAATCAGCCATTGCATAATCAACCAATATCTATTTTAACCTGAATATAACAAAGTAGACTTGACAGTGACTCAGGGGACTCTCTACCAAGATTTGCTTTATTCGAACGAACTAATTCAACAGACTACAAATCTAAAGAACTGATAAAATGTTTAATTTGTCATTACGAAAACACCAACAAGATCAAACATAGAGACATGAAAAAAGAATAGAATCAAAAAAACCAACAAGAATTATAGATTACTTCAAGTCGACTCTGTGAATTCAGTAAGAAACTATCTTGCGACTGAGTGATTTATTGAACCATGCCTTCCAACTTCCAGATCCCTTCCGAGCCATAACTACTTGTTTCCCCTCAAGAATTGGTTGTTTCCCATCAAGAATTGGTTGTTTCTCAGACTGCGGCTTCTTCACCAGCACAAAGTTACGAACACCAAGCGATCCAATTGTCTCCCATGGACTCAAATCTGAAATAACAACACAATGTAAGCAAAAACACACATCACCACAAAATGAGAAGGTGAAGTCACAAGCCTACCAAACAGCAACAGTCACAAAGGTCACAACCAACGTAACTCTACAATGTCACGCATGAAAAGCATCGTAGACAACAAGCAGCAATACAAAGACAGATACTTCACAGTAAATTTAGGGATAGCAATGAGGCTGGACGATGGACGAGGAGGGGCAGGTTGAAGACTTAGTCGGTAGGGGTGGGACATTTCCTTTCAACATTCTCAAGACCTTTTATTCATATATACATGATTAACTAATCAATCATACATGTAAACTGAATAAGACACTGATCAATATACAAAAGCAGAATCGGTAACAACGAAAGCTAAGCAATACATATTTAACATGGCAATAAGAAGCAAATTTAAACTAAACACGATGCCAGGACGAAACATTCGGACAGATAAAGCTTCAAGCTTCATTTGCCCTGCTCTACCATGCCTCGACCTGTTAACTCAAGTAATATCATAACAAATTAATCTCAGCTAAGCCAAATCAAAACACATTTCCCAAAATGCAACTAATCAACGAAATATAAGCAATTCAAATGCAATACAATCAATACCTTCTGTTACCACGGTTGGGCAATACAGCACGAAATTATTAAAATTTGATCCAAGAACAGGGAGCCTCTCCTCACGAGCATAATTTTTCAAAGCAATATCAATAACATTAGCCACAAGCTCCTTTTCATTAACAACAAATCGAATCGGTCCAGCACTCCCAACAACCGTTATACTAATCAACAACCGGTTCCCTTTCCCGGCTTGAATCTTCTTCGTCTTATAAAGCAACATCTTGTTAATTAATCTCAAATTCGTTACAGGTAAACAAAAATAAATTAATAGTTTGAATCAATCAATACGATAATGGCCTACGAGCCACGAGACACAGTTTCTCTGGTACGTAGGCCAAATTATGTTCGCGTAATGGATGGCTCAAGGATCAAGACCAATGGAACGATAATACCAACCTTCTTTGCAAGATGCAAAGCAAAAGGAAGAAGAAATTGCAATCTCCCTAATTGGAGATAAATAAGTAATCATCAACAAATTCTTGAAAATTTCCACCATCAAAAACAAAAATTTGAGCAAACTAATATGAAATTTTGTAACAAAAGAGATCAAATCTCAAGAAAAACTGGAAAAAATATGATGACGATGAAGGTAATTTATAGGTTTGGTTTTTAGGGTTAGGGATTTGCCAAATTTGGGGATTTTCTATTTTTGGAAGAGAGAGGTGATTTATTCGCCTTTACCGTACGACCCGGGTTGTTTTTTTTTATTTAACTTGTCCTTATTTTTCTCTTTTCAAGTCATTAAATTTTATTTTAAAAGTTGGACAGTAGATATAAAAAAAATTATTGTGAAAAAGAGAAATAAAACTGTCCCTCTAATATAGCACCACCCGCGCGATGATGCGCGGACGTTATTATGTTAATTTGTTACTGATAAAAGTGAATTTTGATAGAGTGTACAAGACTATCAAATAAAAAAAAAGGATAGAAGTTAAAATTCAATGAAAAAAATCACATCACTAAATAAATAATTAGCAACTATTTGGAAAAAAAAAGTGTGTATTTATACTAGGAAGAAATGTAAGTAGTTCTTAATTCATGATATGAGAAGTTTGTGTGTGTTAGTTTCTAAACAAATCAAATGATAACCATTAATACGAAACCAAGAAAATTATTGAATTTTCTTAATCATGCACCCATTTTATTTTTCCATTATTTTAGGATCGATTTAAAATAAAGTAAAAGGAAAGTGACTTGAAACTAAAAGTTTCAATAAATATAGAATAAGTGTTTAACCTAAAATTTGAATTAAAAATAACATTTCTCTAATATTTTGCTCCCACCAACATGAATTGTGGTGCAATGATGAGACGGCTTCACCCTTAACCAGAGGTCTCGAATTCAAGGCCTGAGTATAGAAAAAACCGTGTCACTCCCAAATGGGCCCTACAATGCATGAGCCAAATTTAGTATGGGCTCCAATGTGGGCTCCTAACATCGAGTGAGAAACCAAAAAACAAAAACAAAAAACAAATTCTGGGTGAGCTGGATACGGTCCGGGGAGCTTGCTGCTTCTGGAGCAAGCTCCCCGGATAATGGATTCATTATTGATGCCATAAGTAATACTAAAATAACAAGAAACGATATGACTATATAACAATTGTTATAATGAATTGCTGAAGAATGAGACTGAAAATGTACACAAGAAAATTAAGAATGAATATATGTGAAAGATCTTAATTCAAGAAACTCCATGGTAAAATCATTACTGAAAACATTTAATCTATCTGTCAAAAAAACAGATTACTGCTTTCATGTCCAGCTAGAGGCATCGAGCAGTAACCTGTACAACTTCGGAAGGCGCGTCCTATTTGAACTGATTTGGTAGAATATCTCGTCAAATCATCACTGTTCTATTAAAGAGTGCAATTTCTGTCGAAAGGTAGGGATTTTGCTTGTGTCTATTGCCATTACCAAGCCAGTTAGCCGGTAATCTTTCAGCTGCAATGTTAGGAGACGAATAAGTGTTTTATTCATGAATGACAATTAGATAGAAAGTATAATCACGAGAACAATAACTAAGTAGAGAGGTTTCTGATAGGCCCCTCAGCTCAAAAGCTAAGGTTTTCGAAGCAAGGAAAATATGATAGCAGAATAGCAACATACAAAGCTAAATAGCAGATAGTATCACGCATTGAAGATTGAAGAATAAGAAACTAAGCGATTACTAACTAGTACTACCACTACTCAGTAGTTCTGGTAAAAAACTACTGGGTTCAAAGCTACTAATGATGTTAGTTATACCCTCATATTGACATAAACATTCACTGGATTGCTGCTAGGAAGGGCCTTTTTAAGTTAAACACAGATAGAGCTGCTAAAGGTAATATAGGCACAGGAGGCATAATCAGAAACCAGAAGGGAGATTGAGGCCTTGGTTATTATGGAAGCGGCACAAAAAATCATATCCATGCAAGGTTTGGGCTTTATATAACAGTCTTAAAAAGTTAAAATTGCAGGAGCTTAAGGCCTTTACCATTCAGAAATATAAACAGACTGCACAGATATCATTGAAATGCTTAACAATCCTAACTATGTCTACTTAGCAAATCACAGCAGATCTTTGATGAGGCTGATGGGGTCGCCCGAAAGCAGGTACACCCTCAGGGAAACTAATGCAGTAGCAGATAAACTTGCTATGGAAGGGAGAAAGTGAGCATATCTTGATTCTATTACCTATCCAGCTTCCCTTCTCGATAGTTCGCTTACATCTATGGGAGAAGGATAGAATTAGCACCACTATTACCTGAAAGACCTCTATTTTGGCATGTAATATTTTGGTGGCTTTGAGAACCTATTTGCTCTTAAGAGCATTGCTGCTACTGTTTTGGATTATTAGGAATTATTAATATTCTAGTAATCAGAAGAATTAACCGGAACGAGAATAGTATCATTGAAATATCAGCTTCTCCACGAATTGAAGAAAGGGCTAGCAGCTTGTCTTTTAACAGATATTACCCCAATTTTGAAAACTAGGGATCACAACAAAAATACAAACAAAAGTTAATACTTACTACCTTTAATTCAAATTATTATGGTAAACCAAAAGGCTAACATGTTGCAGACATGGTCTCTCAATAAATAAGTTAACAATTACATTTCTACAGTTCTGAGCTATGGACTTTGAGCACTGATATGACAAATTATTTACTGTTTTATAAATAATTTGTTCTTAGATAATAACAGACTGATGCAGTAGACCCTTTCAATTAATCTTAGCCTCTATCCCAATTGAATGACACTGGAATATATATACAAGTGACATATTCCATTGGTGTTTTCTTTGTATTTTCTCCAATATACAGAATTTGATGAATTGCAGGAAATAAATATATATATATACTTCAAATATAAACCGCCACCAAAAAATACATAAAAGGTTTGATATTATGAGAAAAGCACTTGCCTCGTCAGTCCTAATCAGCTGTGTATGCAAAGGAAAACTGAAGGACCAAGAGCTTAACTGAAGAAACATTTACAGGAAGAATCAGAGACGTTGCAGCAAAAAGGCAAGAAAATAAAAATAAAAATAAATGATAGTACCTCGTGAAAGATTTCGTCTTCTGCCTTAATGTATACAATAGTTTGATCACCACTTGATCCATTTTGCTTGTCCGCATTCTTATGCTATAAGAAAATCCATCAAGCAGCAGACAATTTTATGTCTACTAGACTGTAATAAATCCATACTCAAATACCGAAAAGGTTTGAATAAGCCTTACCTTGTAGATTTTACTGATTACTAGGTAAAACTTGAAGCAGAAAGAACTCCGGAGCTCCTCTGTAGGCTTAAAAGACATAAGAATGATAAAAGTTTCACTACACCAAGGTAAAGCTACATTCACGAGAGGAGAAACGGCAGACAGAAAACAATACGAGCATGTGAAAATAATTCATAAAGCTCATCCATCTAATATTCTCATCTAACCTCATCTTCTGTAGCCCAAGAGACTTCATCAAAAAGTGCATCATAAAGGGGTGGCAAAAGCTGGGGAGGAAGATTCACAACACGTTGAGAGACCATGAGACCAACATCCTTGGCTTGGTCTCCGAGAAATAAGCTCAATTTAGAGAACACATCCTTCTGGCGGCATGCTTTAAGCATGAACTCTTTAAGGTGCACCATGCACTCTAGATCCTATTTTTAGACAATCATAGCCAGACAAATAGTGAATCTGCGAGAATACAAGGAGTATGACCCTAACAACATTATGAGCTCCTGTACAGAACTATGAGCATTTAGCACATATAGCCCTGGACAAACAAAATGAGAACTCAGAAGCATCTCCAGACTCAGATGCCAAATTTGACATCACAGGCCGGGTGATGTGGTGAAAAAGTTTTAGCATAACATGGATGTAGCAAATAAAGTGTTAGCTTCTTACCTTATATCTACCCAAGTTAAGTGCAGAGACAATGGAGTAAATACCATCATCTTCATCATTCTCTATTTTAATAACAGTTCCCACTGTGGGTTGACCCAGTATTACATCCACAAAACCACTCAAATCCCATTGCTTATCATCAAGGTAGGTCTGCAGCAGGACTTTCACCCCATGAAAATCACTTGGTTTTGGATCAAAGAACTCAAAATCTGCTTGAACAGTGCCCTTTCAAAACCGAAGGAGAAGCTGTTAGTGTACTGACATCACACACGAAAAATCATTTACCAGCAACGAGTAATGGAATGTCTTACATCAAACTCTTCATCATCTGAAGATCCGGAATCTTCACTCTTGTCTATTAGTTCGTGATTTACCATCCTTTTACCTAAGATGGAAAACATTCGGCTTCAGAACAAGCAAGAAATATAACCATCAAACTAGAAATTGAAATGAATCACTGTGCTCATAATGAATTTTCATGAGATAGAAACTACATAATATACACCAAAATAACAACTTAATTAAATATTTCACCCGAAGAGCTAGGTAGATTATTTCCTGGAACTCTGGAGTTTTGGACCTTGTGTGTAACCTTGTTATTTGAGGCAATCCGTGCCATTGAACGAGCAAATGGGGAGAAACTTAAAGGTAGACATCGCGCTGGTCTGCAATGTCTTGCCGGCTTCCGGGGCATTATACCAATTACGTAAACCTGCATACATAAGTTAGCATTTCTTAATGGTCTATAAATATTGTTGAGAAGCGGCCCCGGAAAGTTGAGCATATTTTACAGAGCTTAAGATACAACGGTAAACACAGATGACTCTTTTAAGTTTCAAAGATTTAACAGATGGAACAGAAAATGGACATTATAATTAACCTCATTACTTGTTGTGGTAATATAGCCTCTCAGAATATTCACTGATATCAGTTCAAAAAGACTTGAGAGCAAACTGTCAGCAAAAAAGAGGTATAATCTTGAGGTTCCTCTCTTTTTCTCTGTAATAACCATCCAAACAAGAGTGTTAATGTTACGCTCTAGGGTATATGCTCTATTTCCATTTGTCTATTCTATATCTCTCCATCACATCAACTGGAATGTCACTCGTAAAAATACAATAAAAGTCATCTCTTTCAACAGGGTTTATTGTGTCCCATAACACAAGAATTGCACACAGAGCTCCAGGGTTCAAATATGAGGCACATAAGATAAAGTCGCAAACTTTTACATGTCATAAGTAAATTAAGAACTTTCTGATGACAAATTCCCTTACTCTAAGTACAACAGCATTATTTAGCATAATAAGATAAAGACTAAAGAGGGTAAATGGTTTATACTTCAGCTGAAAATCCAGTCAGAAAAAGACCAAGAATTATTTACAACTTAGTTCCATCACCAAATGCAACAATACAGAAGCTGGTAGGAGGTGACATGTATCTCGTGGAACTAGTCTAGGTGCACGAAAGCTAGCCAGACACCCAGGTCAAAAAAAAAAAAAATACCCAACAATGCAAAATCCAACTTCAGCAAAAATCACAAACCCCAACAGCTAATTTTCAATTCTTTACAGAAAAAAAAAGTACATTTGAGCATAAAAAAGTCCCCTTCAGCAACAAATGTAAATCAAGTAAAACTAAAAGCAAAAACTGCTACTAGAAGAGAATCATACCACAAAGATAGTTGAGTACTAACAGAAAGGTGAAAAGGTCCGCCGGCGGGGACAGCTCCGGTGAGGAGGATGGAGGCCGGAGGGAAGAGCGGCAGGGTTTTAGTTTTTCCTGATTCGGTCGAGGGGGCGGGGGTTTAAAGAGTCCTAAAAGTTTTCAAACAAAGCAAATTTAGTCCCTTGATTTATACTTATTACTCTCGAGTCTCGTGGAAAATGTAAATTTTTATTTTGATAGTCTCTTGTGTTATGTTAGCACATTTGGTCATGAAATTTTTTCATTTTTTATGGGCATATAATACATAAATATGCTTTTTAACTTGATCTTATTTCACATTTATGTCCTCCAATTTTGGGTGTGCACAAGTAGATACTTAAATCTGTATAAAGTTGAACAAGTAGACACATGAGTCCTACGTGACATCATACACGTAGGACGCAAATTGCCATGTAGGATGCCACGTAGGACGTGTGTATCTATTTGTTCAAATTTATACAAGTTTAAGTGTCTATTCGTGCACATTCAAAGTTGGATGGCATAAATGTGAGCTGAGGCCAAGTTAAAGGGCATATTTATGTATTACTTCAAAAAAATAGGCATAATTTATAAATATGTCTTTTAACTTGGTTTCAAATAACATCTATGTCTTTCAACTTTGGGTGTGTACAAGTAGGCACTTTAACTTGTATAAAATTGAACAAGTTGATACACACGTCTTACGTGGCACAATACACTTAGGACACCACACATGACACAAAATTATCATGTAGGACGTCACATAAGACGAATGTGTCTATTTATTCAATTTTATATAAGTTTATGAGTCTACTTGTGCACACTCAAAGTTTGAGGGCATAGATACCAGCAGAAGTCAAATTAAAGGCATATTTATATATTACGCCTCGAAAAATATGTTTAGTCATTAAAGCTCAAAATTTACTTTCACTTTTTTCACTTCAAATTACTCATAAAAGTTAAAAACAATTTCAATTTGTATGCAAAGCCTAACATAACTATAATTTTCAAAAATCATATTTCACTTTCAAAATAATTTTTTTTTTTTTTTCAAATTTTACGATGAAACATGATCAAATGTTCAATAATGTATACTAGTAGTGTTTATTGGGATATTTTAAAAATTCAAAGAGTTCATTACATTAATTTTATCAACTCTGTTTGTAACTTATTAGAGGCCTGATAAACAAAAAAGAAGAGATGTATGAATGAGATATCCAACAATAAGAGAGGGAAAATAATTGAATAGAGGAACTCACGAGCATTTAACGATCTTGGGTGTATATTTAATCTTAAACAAAATATTTTCTCAGAAAATAAGTTAACGTTATTTATATTTGTTTAATATTTGATAAATAAGCAAAAAAACATTATCGCAAGAATATTTATATGTAAATATCTAACAAATACTATGGATTGGAATGCGGTCGGAGTGGAGTTTCGGAGAATGACAAGGAAGCAATGGTCAAAAGGTGGATATTGAGAGTGTTGGGTGAAGGTGAAGGAGACAACAAACTTAAAATGTCACTTATTTACAAAAAACTTATTTTTTCGATAGATAAAATATCCAACTAGATATAATAAATGAAGAAGGGTCTAACTTACCCTTAAAGTATTGGAATTTGTATTTAAAAACCCCTCGTTTACCTTTTTGGTTTCAAAATATCCTTAGGAACCTTTAGGGAACTATAATGCCATTTTCGCAAACGGACTACTTAGTCCATATAATTAATAATTTCATTTATCACGTGACGTTATCTAATTGGTTGAAAAATTAATCAATTAAAACTTAAATAACCCAACCCAAATACCCGGATCCACTCAAATAAAACTACCGACCCATCCTTTCAAAACCCATTACCCATCATTCTAAACCCATTTCTTAAACATTGAGTCTTGATCTGAGCAATCTGTCTGATGCTCTTGATGGTGTTCTTGGAGTATGTGTCACTTTCCAAACCAACGAGGGATATTTTTATATCAAATCCAATACTTTAAGAATATTTTAGACCCTTCTCCGTATAATAAAACTGAAAAATATCTTTTAACCCTACCAAACAACCATAAAAGTAATGGTGTAGCAAATGTTAATCCTATTTGGATCTTTGTATATGTGCATAATATTATATTTTTTCATATATGTATGATATTTAGGTGTGAAGTTAGCACTTAGCAGTCAGCTTAGACTCAATAGCTTTTCCTTCTAGAATATTTTGATCTAATAAACTCAAAAATTTTAATTCTATGTTATAATAATACTATTATATTGTGAACACATCTACGAGCCTATGTTTCTAATCTCTTCCTTTTATTTTTTAAAATAAATAAATGGGCATTTGTTCAATGTTTGACTATCTTCAACACAATGAATTAAAAATTAAAACATAGGTATTTTTCCAATGTTGACTATCTTCATACACGATCAATTTTTAAAAAATTCAACCTAATAAGAAATTTTGAAACTATAAAGTTTTATTTTTAATCTAAGTCAACCCCCGAAATTAACTTTATAATTAATGTGAAAATAATTCAAGATTATATAACAAAATTGATTGTTTTATTTCAAATTAAAGTGGGATTTTAATACTCTTCGCATGTCTCTAGACTTTGAGCATTGACCAATATAACACGGGGATTCAACATCGTATGAATTAAAAATTCATATACGTCTTACTTTGATATCATATGAAAGAAATGGATTTCAAATCTAATTCAACTCAAAAAATATATGTCTTTCTTTTATCTCATCATACTGACGATTTTAAAAAAAAAAATCTATTCTTAGGTATTTAGTTTTAAAATAAACCTTTTTAAAAAATTATTTAAGAATTTCCATTATCCTTGTGTCCACCTCCCAACAGTATGAAGGAAGACTTATTATTTGAGAATGCATTATAATTGAAACATTTTTTTCTTAATTAAATGACCACCTCATTTTAGTAAAGATTTGTTAATAACTCTAATAAAAACAAAAAATCACAAGTGCAATAATGCTTATTGATTTTTGTGAGACATTAAATAGTAGGTGGACAAAGAAAAATAGTGAGGTAAAAGTAGATACATATAGATAAACCTTTCTATAAAATAAAAAAGGTATATTTTGATGGAAGACATAACCCTACCCTATCTTCAACTTCAATTTGCCAAAATTTTTTTAAAAAAATTGTAGACATTGAATAGTATTAATTGTTTGATATTCCAAAAACAGCTTAAAAAAATTAGTAGGTGATCTGTCTAGAATCTCATTGCATTTGCCCCTTCCATTTTTAGTAATAAAAAAACAACTAATGCACTTTAATAATTTCAAGCATGTCCTAATTTATTCTATGATACATTAAAGTAAATTAATTTTTTTTTAAGAGTCTTACCTGTTAATCTACACTTTATTCTATTCTTTTTTGTTAGCTTGCTCATGTGCTTCTCCAAACTTTTACATTTTCAACCTAATATTATACACACTATTTTATTATAAAGCATATGAGCTATTTTCAACCTTAAATTATACACACTATTTTATTAAAGCATATGAGCTATTTTCAACCTTATATCATACACACTTTTATTTGTAAGTGCAAGATGTTTTAATCTCAGATTGATTTTTTTATAAGTTGATAGTTTAATTAGATACATACATTTTAAGTAAGTTAAATAATACTTTATTTATGCACTGAATTAGCTATCATTTATATATATTTGACCCAACATTTAATTATTCCTTAATGAGATATTAACCTGAAGTGAAGAAAATATATTAAAAATCAAGGCACAGATAAATATAGTTAATTAAACTTTTGAATATGAGGAAGGAGGAATGAAATGGGAGATCTCTGTATTTGAATTCATTTCTCAGTTAAGTCTCCTACACATCGAGCAAGATGCAATCAGTCAATTGTCGTGCATGGTTAATTTGGTTTGTCACCTTGTTTCTAAGTGATCTTTAATGATTTTTTTGGTGTCAAATCTTAACGATTAAACATATAACAATCATAACCGACAAGTCAATATCTTAATGGTTCTATAATGGTTTAACATGCCTACAAACTGACAACCGATAAGTCAAATCGATAGACTTCAAAACTGAATCGAACCGATCGATACGCAATCCTAACACTTTGTTTGGATGGTTGTTACCCGTTGTATTATATTGTTAGTTTAAATACAATGTTTGTTTTGATTGTTACTTAAATTCTATTGTATCGTATTGTTTAAATCCATCGTTAGGTAACGACGGAAAAATTCATTTTATGTAACGACCGATTTGATATAATCGTGTCGTTACCTTAATATTTTCATCTCATTTTGTCTTTATTTATTATTTAATAATTATATTTCATCTTTTATCTTATTTTTTCATAATAGCTCTACCGTATACCCTACTTTTCTTATAATGTTTATCATTTCAATTATGAATATATAACATTATATATTGGCGGAGAAAATGATAGAATCTATCCAAATATTATGTTAATTAAAACAATAGAGTAGGATATAAATGGGACCAAAAAAAGTGAAATTATGAGAAGGCCAAATTGGAAAGAGCCCTTTCACTATACAAAGTGTCAAAGTGCCAACCGTAACAGAAGAAAAGAATAGTAACCTCCCATTTGAGAGAGAGAGAGAGGGAGGGAGAGAGAGAGAGTATCAAAGGGGAAAGAAGGGTCTGAAGAAATCACCGATTCTCAAGGAGAAAGCGTAGAGAGAAAATGGGTACTCTTCAAACTTGGAGGAAAGCTTATGGAGCTCTCAAAGACCATACAACTGTTGGCCTTGCCCATGTTAATAGCGATTTCAAGGTCACCCCTTTTCCCCTATATTTTCTCTTTTATCTATTTGGGTATTTGGGTATTCAGATTATCTTTTCTGGGTTTTTTTCCGCACTTTATTTGGTGTAAAATTGAGCAATCAAGACTGAATCTTGGATCGTAGCAGTAAAGACGGCCACGGCCACTCTGTACTTTGCTCGAAAATTATTCCGAATTTTTGATGTTTTGGTGGTGGATTTTGTTGATTAGGATGTGGATGTGGCGATCGTTAAAGCTACCAATCATGTTGAGTGTCCACCAAAAGACAGACATCTTAGAAGTGAGTGTTTCTTTACTCTTTAACAGATCCAATACTATGGAAGGAAATCTGAGAAATTTTTGATTTGGGGTTTTCATATTTTCTGAATATTGTGTTTTGGGTACTTGATTTTAGGGAAATCATGTGTTTTCTAACCTGGGGTTCTTTCTTTTTGGTGTAAAAGTTGCTTTTTAGAATTTGGTTAATCATACTAGTTGTTAGGGATTTTACTTGTAAATATTCATTTAGGTTTGTAATTTTTTTTATTGTTATTCATTTGTGTTTGTATAGTTACTGTAGAAATGTTGGTGGTAATATTGTGGTTTTGGTTCTTGCAGAAATTTTGGTTTATACATCGGCGATGCGACCTCGTGCTGATGTTGCGTACTGCATACATGCACTTGCGAGGCGATTGGCGAAGACACATAATTGGACGGTATGGAGTGTGACACAGTTAATTTAATTGACAAAATCATATACTTGAGTGCCTTTTGTTGATGCTTTGATCTGAAGGAGACCATATTTTATGATTATGTCTCTGATTATTGGGATTTTAGATTTTAGAGTGTAAAATGGACCTATTTATGTTGTTCTTAGTACTATTGCAATATGTCCCCCCCCCCCCCCCCTTCTTGCGCTGTACACCTTTGGCTGTATAACTTGTTAGTGCTAGGGATAAGTACATCAATATGTTTCAACAGGGGTTTGGGTGAATTAAAGTAGTCCAGAAAGATCTTCACTTTCAACTTTGAAGGCTCTAGTTTAGGTGGTGTCTTGGAATTTGTCAGCACGATCAATGACCTGCATTCTTTGAATTCCTCGCTCTTCTTCTCCAATCACCTCTCCTTTGTGGTTTACCATTTTGTGATTTGTTTTACACTTAAGTTGCTTAACTAGTCCTTGCCCTTACTGATGCGTTTTACATATAAATATCTTTCCACATTTTCTGGAATAGGTAGCACTGAAGACGTTGATAGTAATCCACAGAACATTGAGGGAAGGTGATCCGACATTTAGAGAGGAACTATTGAATTTCCAACAGAGAGGACACGTTCTCCAAATGTCCAATTTCAAAGATGATTCAAGTCCAATTGGTTGGTAACCATAAATGTTCTTTCGATTTTCTATTTACCTTTAGATTCCATCAAGTTCAACCAGAATGATTCTATCTTTTCCGTTGCTCCAGCTTGGGACTGCTCTGCCTGGGTACGAACATATGCACTCTTTCTGGAAGAACGACTTGAATGCTTTAGGGTTCTGAAGTATGATATTGAAGGAGAGCGCCTTCCTAAACCTGCCCAAGTGCAAGAAAAGGTTATCATAACACTGTTGAATTTTCTGCTTACTATTCTACATAGTTCAAAAAGTTGTCTTTTCTTCTGTGAAGAAAATTGAATAAATTTAGCCTACTAGAAGCAAAGTCATTTCATAAAATGTTCATTCCATGCTTTTCCTCCCCATGAATTGGATAAATCATGTGGTCCACACCATTGGAGACTTCAGTTTCTGAAACATTGTGGAGAAGGTGCTTTGGCTGTATATCAGCTATTTTCTACATCCCCCTTCCCTTGTCTCTTGCACTAAGTTGAGGATCTGTTAACATGCCTAATTCCTGATCCACAGTTTCTCTCAGATATATTGCAATTTGCATATTATTAATTACTATGTAAAGATGATTAATAGAACCACCTTAATTTTTCTTACTTATTAATACTTATGATGCTTTGGAATATTAACAAGAAAAAGAGTTATGATGCTTTGCCAAGTGGAGCTTTTCTTCCTGTGTTACTGCTGCTCTATGTTGTGTTGACATGACATACAAAAGCAGAGCCTGGAATTGAGTCTTATGGGTTCGGGATTCTAGTCCTTTTAAGTCACTGGGTTCCAAATTAATAATTTGTACACATTTCATGGGGTTTCTTAAGGCAAATACATGGTTTGTATCAAAGCTACTGGGTTCGGCCAAATCCCTAACTAGTATTCTAGCTCTGCCACTGATGACATATAAGGCTAATGAAGGACAAGGGACTTGGTACTCATCTAACAAATTAAATAAAAGAAAAAGAGAATGCCATGATAGTTCAGACACAACAATTTAAGTGTGGGCGTTTAGTAGATTAAGCATGTCAGAATACCACAAACTTGAATTTGAAGCAAAATTGTGCTTGGTGAATCAAAGTAAAAGAAAATTGAAGTAACTTGTTAGATAAAACCATAGAAGTACAATAATCCATATTGAAGTTCCTACCATAAAAATGAAAATATTAACAAAAAAGTTGTTATCTATAATAATAAAATTACTGTGATTATTGAGCCTTCAGACGCTCTATTGGTGCCTTTGATACAAATTAGTTTCAGAAAAGAAGATATTTCTGTGGTATGTATGTTTTACAACTTAACAGTGGGTTCATAAAAGTACGTCGTACTAACTCAAAAGGAAACCTCTCGCACTTCCAATGAAGTAGTGTGGAAATTGTTTATTTGGTACAACACTTGAGTCTTAAAAGAGAACATTGGGAAGAGCCAGGACATAATTTATATTCCTGCTACCTTAGGAAAATGGATTAGGGCTTGGTGATACATTTAAGATATCTTCTATATATCAGTACTTGAACTTCAAACTATCATGTGCATTGCAAATATCTTCATACTAGTTATATTTAAGAAGTAACTAATAGCTCTTCTGAGTGATTAACATTTGGCTGGTGAGCAGCATGCCACAGTGTCATTTTCAGTGAATTTCTGTTACACTGACCTAAATGAACTGTCTGATTGCAATACAGACAATGCTTGTCTACCTGCTGCTAGAGACACTAAATTTGGCGGATTTAATGAATACTGACCTAAATGAACTGTCTGATAGCAATACAGACACTGCTTGTCTACCTGCTGCTAGAGACACTAAATTTGGCAGATTTAATGAATTTTAATCTGTTGCTCATTTAGTCAGTATGAATGTAACTTCCAAGTGTCATTTACTTTTGAGCAGGGATACAGCAGAACTAGGGAGTTGCCCAGTGAGGAACTTTTGGAGCAGTTGCCTGCTTTGCAGCAGTTGTTGTATCGTCTTATCGGATGTCGGGTAAAGTTTTGAAGATTGATACACTCTCTTTTTATGTCTTTCAGATGACATTTCTCGTCTAATTGTAAGAGCTCTATATTTTATTTATTAAAGTCTTACTTACATTACAGCCTGAGGGAGCAGCAGTTCAAAATTACGTGATACAGTATGCCCTTGCTCTGGTATGTTTTTATTTTGGCCTACCCTTTTATTTTTGGTTAAATATTCTGGCTACCTGTGTTGAATTGATTGATATTTTATACTTATCAAAAAATTTCATTGATACTCGTAAATTGAGTACCCAAGAGTTTGACCTAGTAGTTGATGAAGTGGGTGAAAACCATGGAGACCAGGATTCAAATCCCAACAGAGACAAAAAATGATAAGTGAATTTTTTTTTCTGCCTAATCTTTTGGTGGGCAGTTACCTAGTACATGTGTTGGTTGGAGGGGTGGAATAGTCATGGCGCTCTCAAGCGCTTGAACACCACCATTATTATTTCCTTTTTTTCATAAATTATCTCTATACATTAATTGTAGCCTCTCTCTTTCACGAAATAAGGTAATGCATAGGAAAAGGCTTGTTCTTATGTACTTCAACAAAAAATACCTTGTGTATGCAAGGAATGTTTGAACCTTGTTGACAATTAAAGAAAAGGAATCTTAAACCTTGCTTTTCCCTGTTCTGGTGAGAGAAGTTTTAGGAGAGGGAAATATTCAAGGAAAAGTTGGTGTAGTTGGCGCTTAGCAAGGAATGAGAATATGATGAAATGCCAAATCTTGACATTCCAGAGACTAAAAAGGATCCTCTGTTGCAATTAATGTTCATTGTTTTTTGGCAATTAGAAAGGTCCACATGAAAAAATGTGTTTCAGTTTGTTTTTAAGTCCATTTTTGGAAGTTGGAAATATCTGGCCATTAGTTTAGTGTAAGTCATCCATTTGTTTTGCTGCTAGAGTACATACTGGTTCTCTGACCCTTTCCCTGTGCTTTCTTGATTTCTTTAAATGAGGGAAATAGAATGCTTCTGTTCGTGACACCTTTCTGCAGCTGACAGCTGACATTGATTTGTAGACTTTACAGTTGAATGAGTGGTGGTGCAAAGATTTACTCATTTTTCATTCCAGGTCCTCAAGGAGAGCTTCAAAATCTATTGTGCTATAAATGATGGAATAATTAATCTTATTGACAAGGTGCATTTGACTTTCAGCCTCTTCTGTAACATGACCTCATCAAAATATCGCTTGTTACTGTCATATCTGTTTCATCTTTTTGACATTATTTTCTACTGATCTTAATTCAGTTTTTTGACATGCCAAGACATGAAGCTATTAAGGCCCTTGATATCTACAAACGAGCTGGCCAACAGGTGAACACACTGACAAACTTGATAGAATATCTTGTTCCTTTACTATTTTGGTAGAATATTTTTTTCTCCATTTAAAAGAATATTTTGTACCCTATAGTTTCTTTTCTTACTGCTTGTCTATCACCATGCGGACATTTCTGTGGGTTTATGGTGTTATTATAAGTTTATCATCTTGTTCAGGCCATGAACCTCTCCGACTTTTATGAGGTATGCAAAGGATTGGAACTTGCCAGGAACTTTCAGTTTCCTGTTTTGAGAGAGGTAATCATACTACTAAGCTTCTGTATTGATTGATTTGTGTTCAAATTTGATGGTCCATCAGCTTGACACGCTATTCTGGTTTTCAGCCTCCTCAGTCCTTCCTTGTGACCATGGAAGAGTATATAAAAGAAGCACCCCGGATTGTCTCTGTGCCAATAGAAACTCTGGTAGTACATTTATTTCATATACACACATATGTACTCCAATCAAATTATATGCCAACTTATGTTGTTCTTTTGTTTAGTGCTGATCTATGTTTTCCTTTCTATATCTTATAGTGTATAAAGCTTGTTAGAGTGTAGCAATATACATGTCTATTGTCTAATATCACTTTAGAATACTAACATTATTAACTATAACTAGGATTATCCGGAGAGGCTCATGCTTACGTATAAACAAGAGGATGAACCTTCAGCTTCTGAAGATGCTCAAGATTCAGTTAACGAAACCCCACCTCCTCTGCCTTCAGATGATGCTGTTGTTTCAACCACCGAGACTCCTTCCCCACCAATGCCTCCACCCCCAAGCAGCTTGGAATCTGATGATTTACTGGTGAACTCAGCTAGTCTTATTGAATTATTTGTTGTTTTTCTGGAATTTGAGGGATACTGTTTTGGGATTTCTTCTTTTGTTCCTATTGTTACTAGTATTTTTGTTGTTTCAGGGGCTAAGTGCACCAACTGGTTATGCATCAGCAATTGAGGACAGCAATGCTTTGGCTTTGGCGATAGTTCCATCTGGTAAATTATCTAATTTCACCTACTAATATGTAGAAAACTTCTCTTCGTTAGTAATGGTGCTTGAGAAAATCGGGTGTTGGTTTATTCTAAATGAACTATTATTAATACTTGCAGGGACAACACAGTTTGACTCAAACTCTGCTCAGCCAAAAGATTTTGATCCTACTGGATGGGAGCTTGCCCTGGTCACTACTCCCAGCAGTGACTTATCTGCAGCTCAGGAGAGGCAATTAGTAAGCCCTTGAAGTTCCATTCTTAACTGTTGTGCTTTTTTTAACTGCAAGGGTACTGAATCTGGTTCTTGATGTCAGACTGACAGGTCTATGTAGTAATTGGAGAGAACTCTTCGAATCCATTTTTTAAAAACTGTTTTAAGTGGCTTCCCTTTGCATGTTCATTTGCAAATGGAACTGAGGGAAACATGTAAAGAATTGAAGTTAGTTAACCATGGAATATCGCTCAAATCTATATTGATAATATGTTGCCCATAGGGAGTGGCTTTCTGATGCTTAATACTGATAACATTTCTTTTTCTTTTTATCTGCTTTGTGAAATCAAGTATCTTCTTTGACATTTGTTTTGTCATCTCTCTCACAGGCTGGTGGATTGGACTCCCTCACACTCAATAGTTTGTATGATGAAGGAGCATATAGAGCATCTCAACGACCAGTATATGGAGCACCAGCACCTAATCCATTTGAAGTTGCTGATCCATTTGCCATGTCTAGCACCATGCCTCCCCCTCCGTCAGTGCAAATGGCTGCAGTGCCTCAACATCAAATGAATCCTTTTGGACCATTCGAACCTGCCTATCAACAACCCCAAAATCCAATGATGAATCCCCACAATCCTTTTGGTGATGCAGGGTTCAGTGCATTTCCTGCCAATCATGTTGCTCATCCACAAACAACCAATCCTTTTGGGAGCACCGGTCTGATATAATAAAAGTTGTGCATCCACGAGGCATATCAGAGTACTTGGCAGTTCGGTGTATTGCCTGTCAATCATGTTCCTCACCCACAAGCAATCAATCCTTTCGCGGAGCACTGGACTGCTATATTCAAAAGTTGCACATACACGAGTTGTAGCAGACTTGGCATAGTTGATTTTGTTAGTGAATCTGCGGTTGTGTAAATCATTCACGTGATATAGTTTTTGAAATCGGTCTATATGTTTGCTTTTAAGATGTAAAGATGGTTATAATGGAGATTCAACTTTTATTCAGTTGATTGAAATCACTCCCTCTATATTACCTTGCCTTCTTGGTGTAGTCAATGATAGTTCTCTCATCTTTGTGCATTCTTTAGGATATATCAACCTATATTGTTCCATTGCTATCATAAGTACTAGATGGTACCCAATTAGCAATAACAAAAAAAGGAAAGATTGTATATTTAGTAGAGAAGTTATTGACTTGATTTCAGTTGGCATCTATGATTTTCAACTTTGGGGGTGCACAAGTAGACACTTAAAACTTATACAAAGTTGAACAAATAGACATAAATGCCCTACGTGGCAATTCACGTGAGATACACTCGAATGATATATATATATATATATATATATATGTGTGTGTGTGTGTGTGTCACGTAGGACGCGTTTGTCTACTTGTTCAACTTTATACAAGTTTAAGTGTCTTTTTGTGCACGTCCAAAGTTGGAGGACATAGATGTTAGTTGAAGCTAAATTAAAGAGTGTATTATGCATACATTATTTGGTATCAATATGTGAAGATGAGAATGGTTCTTGTTCCACCCCCTACCTCCTCTTGTTCCTTTCATCTCCCTACAATTGCTGAAAAAGCAAAAGAAATCTGCAAGTCAAGTTTTTGATTTCATCAAAGGAGACCAAAATGCTTTTTAAAAAGAGTGAAAGTATTTATTCCATTTTCCTCTTTAGTTGCTTAATGACATTTGTTTTCACTTTTGAATTTTCTTGAAGGTATGCATAGTGATCAATTAATTGGTCGAGAATTATGAGATCTCAAGTTTAAATTTTAACTGGTTAAATAATTTTAGGTGATTTCTTTTTTTTTTCTGTCTAAATTTTGAACCAATTTACACACACCTTGATTTATTTTATGGGATATCTGCTACCAATATAAGTATCAATTAATTTTTTTATATATATATATTTAAGAGATAATGGTCAAAAACACATCTAAACTGTCATTTTTTCGCGAATTTCACACCCCAACTAATAGTTGTGCTCTTTTCCTTCCTGAATTATCATAAGTGGTTACAATTTTCCTACCTGAACTATCACCATCTATGTACTAAAGCACACCTAGTCGAATAGATGGTGATAGTCCAGGTAGAAAAAGAGAATAACTGATAGTTTGTCTAATCAACTTTGAGATGTGTTTTTACACATAGATAACGATAGTTGAATCTTTTTTAAAAAAATAGAACATTTCATGGTTAGAATGTGAAACTCACAAAATCAATAACAGTTCAGATGTGATTTTACTAATTAACTCATATAAAAAAGAACCACCCTTCTTTCAAAATTCTTTATATTTCATATTGGGGTTGGGAAGTGGGTCAAAAAAACAAAAATTAAAACATGATAATCAAATATTAATTTGGATATATAGGTGAACCATCTTTACTTACTTATCCCTCTTTGAGCAATCAATATATTTCAAGAATGTTGACTCCTCCACCTTACATGGAAAAGAAATTATACTAACCTTGGGGGGTCCCCTAGTTGAAGGTGTAAAACTTTCTCTAGTGCAATAATGTTCACATTAGTTTTCACACACAATAATATCATCAACATTTTATTTTAATCAATCTTTGCTTAATGTTTCAACTTTATAACCAAGAACCTGGATTGTGTTTTCCATAACTAATTGCAATAAGTATGTAGGGTCCCCATTTGCCATAAATATTTATGTATTAATTACATTCATTAATCGAAATAAATAATCGAATAATATATACATGATCTTTAGAAGTTGGGGAATCCGGTGGTCCAAACAAAGTAGCAGATGTTTTGTCCAGATTAGATTCCAAGCTAACAATGACCGATCAACCGCTTATCCAACTAACTCCTCCAAATGCTGTAATAGATCAACTTAAGACATACCAAGATGGAGAACTATACAGTAAACTAGTATTACGTTAGCCTGTTTTGGTATTAACCTATCTGCAATCACTAGTACTAACAGTGATAATGTATCATCTATTTTTAACAATATATAAAAATATCCCATTATCCAAAAAAAAAAAAATTAGTTCTTGATGCAGACAATTTTGATATGAGAATTATTTGGATTTTACTGTTATAGTGAAGAAAATTCAATAATTGTATGTCTTAGCAACTTTTGAGGAGATATCTTGATAGCTACGTGAAATAAGCAAGGTGTAGTAGGATGAATTAAATTCCTAGTGAAACTTTCAATATCAATCCTTTTATGAATCTTACGTAATGTGAATCTGAATTAATCAGGTCAGTGAATTTCAGATACTAGGTGATTATAAAAGAATGTGAAATATATTATCATTTGGGTCTTCCATTCAATGGACGGAGCGTAGAAACTAAAAAGTAATTAGACTACTTTATTATTTGCTAGTTTTTAAATTGTCTAACAAATAATTAAAGGACAAATGGCTTGAAATTGAAGACTATTAAAAGTGCTGTGGGCCAAAACAGAATTATGGTTGAATTAAGTGGCCGCTTGAGTATTAACAATTCTTTTTATCAGAATCTGGTATTCGATATTCACTAACCTAACTAAGATCACGGATTTTATGTGAAGTTGTCTTTCTGTGACCTATAGATCACGGGTTTGAGTTGCAAAAACATACATTAATGTTAGCCAAAATTGAATTTATTGGACCGAGCTTTGAAAGTCTGATATTTAATATCTATTTTTATTTACCAATTGCTGAATTACTCAAATTGAACAATGCAAATACCAAACACCCATCCCTTCATAAAGGGGAAGGAGTATTATTAGAATGAGGTGATCATAAATAAATTAGAGATTTAAATTTTTTGAATTTAATTTTTTTATTGTATCTTTAAAATTTGGATTCATACCTATCACTTTTTTACAAATTTGACAATTTTTTATAAATAAATCTATTTCAACATTGAAAGTACTGAATTCAAATAAATATAGAATTATATAGCATGAACAAAAAAAGGAATTTTTTATAATGCTATGTTGAAAAGAGTGAAGCATCCCATATTCTTAAGTTGGCATAATTGATAGTGAGATAGACATAAAATTCTAATTAACCTTCAAAATAAATCCATCATATAAAAGTAATAATCAAATCAAATACCTATATTAAGATAATGTGGGAAAAATACTTATCATTTAATTATGATAAAGTGATTAACTTGTGTATAAAAATATGTATATCTTATCTTTATTCATTGAATATAAATATCGATAAATTTTATCATTCATATTATTAAGTTTTATTCGAATTTCATTCGTTGAATTAAGGAGATTGAAGTGGGTCCTTACATACATTCATATATCAACATTCATGACCAAAATGTCAAAAGAAAAAATAGTATTAATGTTTGAATTAATAATCGCAAAAATCCGTCTTAGTAAACTACAATTAGCGCATAATATTTGATAATTGATCACCAAAGTGCATAAATACCAGATTTTGGGATCATCTAAATCATATTATTTTAAAATTTTATAAGTCTCTTTACAAAATAACTTCATACTTGTGGTCTATCTGACCAAACAAGGTAATATAAAATTAAATTTGAAGCAAAATGTTTGAAATTTTATGTAATTGAAATTCAGACATATATAATTGGGGTTCAGACATATATAACTAAAGTTCAATTATTTTTTTTTATGAACTTTAACTAATGTAACTTCAATTTTTTTACTAAACCTTAATTTCAAACACTCCATATTTAGAATTGTTCCAAATTATATAGGCATATACATGTTTATAAAATAAATACAAACTAATTATGCATTTGGATATGCAATCTAAAATCATGATTTGATTACTTTCAAATTAGCGTTTAGACATGCAATTCGAGGTCATAATTTTAAATTCTAAATTCTCAAAAAACATGATTTTGAATTTTAAATTGCGATTTCAATTTTTTTAAAATATAAAATTTGATCCATAAGTTTATATTTTGTAAAAATAAAACAAAATCCACAATTTTAGATTTTTTGCAATAAAAACTCCTGTTTAGCGTGAAGATATTGTCCCTACCATATGAAAGAATTATATTAAAAAAAAATTAATTATTACTATTGTTGACTAGTGGATTTTCATAAAATTATATGTATATGAAAAGTTGTAATGACAAATATTTATCATAAAAGAAAACAAGGAGATATGCAATATATCAACGCGACACTTTAGAATACTCTGATATTTTGTATGAATTACTATATGCCCATTTAGTAAGATTGTATAAAAAATATTTTTTTTTGATGAATTTTCATTTTTATGAGGAAAAAATAAAACTTAAGAACTTTAAATTACATATTCAAATAAAACTTTACTATTAAATTAATCTACTTTTGAATCATAATTTCATATCATATATCTAAACGTAAATTAAATAGCGATGTCCAAATAATGTACCGCTTTAAAGCTTTACTATGTGTGAAAAGCAAAAGAGCGTGGGAGTGTGACAGACAGATCTATATGATGAAATCCAGCATCTAATGGGCCCCCAACCTAACTTTTGTGGTGGTCCAAATTTGATGGGTGGGCCCTTTTTACATGTTTTTGGATCCAAGGCCTACACTTTCTTAAATAAAATATAATTTATTTTTAAAAAAAGAGAAAATAAATAATAGAAACAATACTTTTTGACTTATCTTTAGTTTTTGAAATATATTTGGAGAAAAATATGGGAATTTTTATTTATGGGAGTGGAGTTAGAAGTAACAGTAAAATTGTTTTCGTGTGATTTATAAGTCACGATTCTAAATTGTGAGATCAATCAGTATGTTTGTGCTAGACTACTTATATCACATTCATATGATAATTTCTTCGTACTCATGTTTGATGCACTTGAGTCGAGAGTCTATCGAAAATAGTTTTTCTACTACTCCGAGATAGTGGTAAAATTTACTTAAACTCTACTCTTTCCAGATCTCATTTAGTGAGATTTTACTGAATATGATATTGTTGTTTGTTTTTTATACCTTATACAATAATTTCTTAAATTCTAGTATATGAATATGAAATGTTTCTTTTCAAGAGTAAAGTTCTTTCTTCTTTTTTAAAAATGAAGTCGAAAACTAATAAGATAAAGATGTAATAATTATACCAGTATAAGCTAATTAAATTTAATGAATGAATAGGTATGAAAAGCAGAATCCAGCAAATGTTAGCTGTTGAGTATGTAAAATTATTGATTAAATTTAATTTGTTGAGGTTCTTTAAGACTCAAAGATGCTTTTCTTTGATTTATATATTTATTTGTTTAATTTTTTATTTTTTTCATCACATCTTTATAGAAATAATTCTTTTCTACGGACTTTAGTGGTGAAACAAAATTTTCTTCATCAGAAAAGAAATCAAAATCTAAAGATTTTATACGAAAAATCAAGAAATTCAAACATTTATTATACGTTGTATAGGTTTTTTCCTACTAAGGAAGTTGATTGAATCATAAGGGAGTTAAAAGCCTAATTATGGATTCAGCCGAATTTAATAACTTTTACTTAAATAGGATATTTGTATTAAGAAATTTATGTATATACAATTATCAGGTTTTAGAACACTATTATAATCACTTATAGTCGTTATTCTTGAATTCAGAATTCATAAAGTTAAAAATTTTGACTCAGTCCTTTGAATTGAACCCGTTGTGTCTGCCTAGCTTCGCCCTTGACAATAGGAAGGAAGCCAAGATTTTGAATAAGAGTCTTCGAAATATAAAGAGGTAAACACATTAAAACAAATCAAGAGAATTCAACATCTACTACTTATAGGAATTTCAGATGACCAGTTTGAATGGTTGTTACTTATTGTTTCATAATGTACACGTATTGTATTGTTTTGATAAATAGAACATTTGAATAGATTGTATCGTTCTTCGTCGTTACATAATGTCACACATTAATAATTTGAACGATAAACCCACAAAAAAAGTAGAGATGGAATAAAATTACTATAAAAAGGTGAGAAAAAATAAAACTGAAGTTATAAAAAACAAAATGAGAAAACAATACTAAAGTAATGACGTGATCACATCAAATCGATCATTACATAAAATAAAACTTCTCATTATTATCTAATGAATTTAAACGATATAATATAATAAAATTTAAGTAACAATCAAAATAAACATAATATTTAAAGTGACAGTATAATACAGTACAACATGTAACAACCATTCAAACAAGTTTAATACCCTGGCTCCCCTGCTTTGAAAGATTATGGTCTCCTTTGGCTTCCCTTTCTTACTATTCAATCCAAAATAAAAAATCTTTTCTTCATTTGTCTACTTTAAACTATTTTCCCTCTTTTCCCCACTTTCACTCCTCTCTCTCTATCTCTCTTTCAACATGATCTTTGATTCTTGAATTAGCTCTTTGTATATCATCACTTTGTGTATATCACCACAAATTAAGTTCAATTATTATTATTTTTGTGTGTATGTGTGTTTTCCTTTTGGATCATCAAGAAAAATGGCTGCTAACAAATTTGCAACCATGTTACACAAAAATACCAACAAGATCACAATGATCCTTATCTATGCAATCTTGGAATGGACTCTTATAAGTCTACTTCTTCTCAACTCTTTTTTTTCTTATATGATCATCAAATTTGCTAACTATTTTGGCTTAAAGCCACCTTGTCCATTGTGTTCAAGAATTGATCATCTCTTTGAACATGAAAAGACTAAAGCTTTTTGCAAAGATCTTCTTTGTGAAGCTCATGCTATAGAGATATCTCAACTGAGGTTCTGTTTAAATCATCAGAAAATGGTTGAATCTCAAGATATGTGTGAGGATTGCTTGTCATCACGCCACGATTATCGTGGCGTTATGGAGGATTCAAGATTTGAATTGTTGAAGTGTTGTTCTTGTTGTGATGTGAAGTTGGAGAGGAAATTTTCAAATGAAAGTTGTGGTTTGATTAACCCTTGTTTTGATGATTTGGGAGATACCCAAAAAGGGAATTTGGTTATTGAGTCAACTAATGATGATTTGGTTAAAGAAAGATCAGATTTTGATGAAGAAGAAACTGATCTTGATGATTTGGTTCTTGAAAGAGTAGTGAAAGATCAAGGTGTTCAAGTTTGTGTAATTGAGGATTCAACTTTTGAGTTTTCTTCTCAACATTTGGAGTTTTTTGTTGAATGTAGTGGTCATAAGTTGGTTCCTGTTGAATTGATTGATTCAACAATTGATGAAGATCATAGTAAGAGCTATGAGACCGACGAAAATTGCGAAAAGATTGATCAAGGAGAAGTTGAATTGGTTGTTGAGATTAACAAGATTGAAGAGGAAGCTAAGTTTGCAGTTGTTGATTCCATGGAGATGGAAGAAGATGAAAATGGTTTTAGTTTTTGTGTTGAAGAATGTCATTCAGTAACGGTGTTTGATGAACAGTTTGATATTAATACTCAATTTCACCAAGAATCTGCTAGAGATAATGTTCAAGTTGAGGTTGAAAGTGTAAGGGAAGAAAATGATTCAGATGTTGCACCAGGTACATATCTGTTGATTACTATCTGTTGTTTCTTGTACTTCTGTTACTTCTTTTGCTGGACTGCTTTGGACTGTTTTTTCTTGAGTCGAGGGTATACTGGAATTTGGAAATAACCTCTCTACCTTTGAGGTAGGGGTAAGGTTTGCGTACACTCTACCTTCAATAGACCTCACTTTGTGGGATTACACCGACTATGTTGTTGTTGATTGTTTTTGCTTTACTTTTGTAGTTTCAGAAGAGGTTTCCCAACAGTTACTTTCTGTTGATTCCTTGTTCCTCGATTGTCGTATTCTTTTGTTGTAGTTTCTGTTCTGTTACTATCTGATGTTTCTGGACTGTTTTTTCTTGAGTGGAGGGTCTACTGGAAATAGCCTCTCTACCTCTGAGGTAGGGGTAAGGTCTGCGTACACTCTACCTTCCGTAGACCTGACTTTGTGTGATTACACTGAGCATGTTGTTGTTGTTATTGATTGTTTTTGCTTTACTTTTGTAGTTTCAGAAGAGGTTTCCGAAATACCACAAATCGATGAAATTGAGGCGGAAGTGTCAATTGGAAATGAAATTCCTGATATGAATCTGTCAGATGAAATTCCATGTGAAGTATCTCTTAATTCATGTACACATGAAGAACATTTCACAAGTTCTGCTCATTTCCATGAAATTGATCAACATGGTAAGGCTAAAAGCAAATCTTTTCTTTAGCTCGACGAATTAAAAGCTTTAAGTGTGTTGTCCTATGGTTGTGCTGTGATGTATTCATTTATTTTGTTGTACAATGTTAGGTCCTAAAGAAGATCAAGACAAATTAGTAGAATTGAAATTGTTATCGCTCGAGTTTGATGATCATGTGATGAACAACCAATCATCAATATCTTCAAAGTTGGATGAGATTGAAGAAGAAAAAGTTCCAGAGACGCCAACTTCTATCGATAGCTTCTATCAGTTGCATAAGAAATTACTACTCCTTGAGAAGAAAGATTTTGGAACTGAGTCTTTGGATGGGAGTGTGGTTAGTGAGTTAGAAGGTGGAGATACAGTTTCATCAATCGAACATCTGAAATCAGCGTTAAAAGCTGAGAGAAAGGCTCTACACGCGTTGTATACAGAGTTAGAAGAAGAGAGGAGTGCTTCTGCTGTGGCTGCTAATCAAACAATGGCTATGATAAATAAGCTTCAAGAAGAGAAATCAGCAATGCAGATGGAAGCATTGCAATATCAGAGAATGATGGAGGAACAATCGGAGTATGATCAAGAAGCGTTGCAACTCTTGAATGAGCTTATGGTAAAGCGGGAGAAGGAAAAGCAAGAGCTAGAGAAAGAATTGGAAGTATATAGGAAAAGGTTATCGGAATATGAAGCAAAAGAAAAGGCGATGAGGATGTTGAAGAGAAGCAAAGATGGAAGTGTTGCAAGAAGCGGATTGTTTTCATCAGCTTCTTGTAGCAATGGTGAGGATAGTGAGGAGTTGTCTATTGATTTGAATCAAGAACCAAAGGAAGATGTCAACTTTTATTGTCATCAAGAATGTGATGATCATGATAAAGTTCAAGTTGATGCTTTTCTAGAATTGGAAGAATCGTTTGTTGATTTCGAGGAAGAGAGGATGTCCATTCTTGAGCAGCTAAAGATGTTGGAAGAAAAGCTTTTAACTATGGATGATGAAGATGCAAAAGAGTTCGAGGATGTTAGACCAATGGACGATTCATATAGAGAGAATGGAGATCATACAGAGGAAAATTCTCGTTTAGATGGAGAGATAAATGAACATGCCAATGCTTTTTTGAGTGAAATG
The DNA here is from genome assembly GCA_018342035.1 of Solanum appendiculatum. Lineage (NCBI taxonomy): Eukaryota > Viridiplantae > Streptophyta > Magnoliopsida > Solanales > Solanaceae > Solanum > Solanum appendiculatum. The sequence continues at coordinate 1,531,907 of JAGDQO010000570.1, read as the reverse complement.
AATGGGAAACTAATTATCAATCCAAAGGGAAAGGGACTTCTTCCACTTTTTGATGCAATGAGTGACGAAAACGGAGATGTTATGATAAATGGCTTCCATTCCAATGGCGTTGATGAGGAAAACAAGAAGCTAGATGTGGAAGAAGAGTTGGATCTTCTACATGAAAGGCTACAAGCTCTTGAGGCAGATAGGGAGTTCCTAAAGAACTGCATTAGCTCGTTGAAGAAAGGCGATAAAGGGATGGATCTTCTTCATGAAATCTTACAACATCTTCGTGATCTGAAAAACGTTGATCTTCGTGTAAGGAGCTCAAGTAATGGTCTTATATTATAGTCAGGTGATAACTCACTTGTCGCGCCAAAGAAGATAAATTGGTAAATTTTGCTCTCTTTTGTCATATGTTTTTGAATGTTATCACATTCTCTAACTTCTTTCATCTTCTTTTTGTCAATTTCAGACCATGATCATAATGGAAACTCAACGATGCAATCGAAATCTATGCAATAGCTGATAAAACTCATCTTGGAAAATCCCTTGACAGAGAGATCAGGCCTTGGAAATGGTCTGGTCTAAGTTTTTGTTCTCAAGCTTCAATGATCATTTGTCAAAGTTGAACCAATTTTTTTTGTATGAGTTGGTGTCAATTCTCCAACTTTTGAGGGCAAAAGGGGGGGAATGATGAATGTGTGTGTAGTCCAATTAGGGTGAAGCCATTCTATCTTCAAAAAAAAAAAAGGTTCGTGGTGTTCGAGTTAGCTTACGTGCGTCTGTATTATTTTAATCAGGTACCTGCTATCTTTCACCAGCACTGATCTAGCTTTTATATGTTGTGAAAAGGACAAAGCACTAGCTTTGCAAAGCTGGAGAGGGTCCAATAAAGATTCCAGTGCCAAGAAATTTGTCCTTGTTTATTGTAGACAAATTAGGAGTAGCAACAATTTTCTTGTCCTTTTTTTTCTCCCATTATTATTTTAAAAGGGTTATAAGGCATAAAGGGGAAAGTAACTTCTTTTTTGCCTAATCTCTCATTTCTTTTTCATCATTTTATCACATGAGATTTGTTAAGTATTTTTTTTTTTTGGTTTTAGAAGGTAAAGTTGTCTAGTTGTACACTACATTTGTCTTTGTAAGAGTACATAATGAGTGAGTATTTTCTTTAATTTTGTTTTGTTTCTTTCTTTCATTTATTTGATAGCCAGCTTTCATTGTTTTCTTTATTGTAAAGGTCATTTTAAAAATATGGATGTTCACAACTTACACTATATATTATAATTGAATAGTAGGTAAGAGAGAAGGAAAACCAAAGGTTTCTTTCAATATAGTGTTTTGGTTTAAGCAAAAACAGAACTTTGGTAGGTTGAGTGAGAATAACTTATTCAAACATTTTAAATTTCTCTTTTAAAACCATTGGAATGGATAGTGCAACAAAAATCATACAAAAATGATGGAATCTTCGTACACCTCGAAAAGGATATGAGATATCTGAAAATAATCTAAGTAGTTGACTAGGAGAGTTACTATGACTATAACTTTTGGTTAGTTTATCAAAGACAAAAATGATATATTTAATATTATGAATGATTGGTTTTGGATGGACCCTTTCGTTTTCTTAGGCCGGTCCCAGTAGTAGAGCTAGAAATTTGGTGAAGCGTATGCTGATTTTCTTTTCAATTGTGTTAAGAGCGTGCAAAACTAAATATACATTCATAACAACTAACATGTAACCTGTATACATCACATAATTTTTTAGCGAAGGATGTGCACCATAACACCTTTCGCCTAAGATGGCTCCGCCCATGACCAATCCAATCAATGGCTTTTCCCTTGAGCTTATTTTGCTTTAGGGGGTTGATTCCCAAATACAACCTTTGTAACTAAAAGAAACATACATGTATAATTAGTGAAACCAAAAAAGGGATATAACAGCTAATAAGGTGGCTTTAAAACATGATCACAAAGGTAAAGTTTGTGTATATGCATATGCAAGCTAAGTACCTAATCATTATTAGCATATTTTAATGATAGTTTAAGACACATTAATGGTGAAGGTTAATGAGACATAATGATGACTAGTGTCATGCTGGTTTTCAGCTCACCTTTCTCTATATCTTTATTACTTTATATTATAAAGGGAAAGTTAGTTTAAAATATCTTATTGTGGTCTAGTCCCTAAGTTAGGCAGATTGGGAGGAAGATATGAAAAATATTAGCATATTAGAAAAAGTTTCAAAAAATAACATCATGATTTTTGAGATATTTAAAATAGATTGTAATTTTTGGTATAAAAAAAATGAGAAAAGTTGTTATAGAGGATTTGAATGAGCTCAATCTAGAATATTTAGTTGAAGAGTCTAATCATATCTCTCGTAAAAAACAAATGGCCCTTATTTTGTGATATGTCAACAAAGAAGATAAATATAAATATTGAACCATTTCTTAGAAGTTTTTTTATGTTATTATTAATTTGTAACTTTCAGAGCTTACCAATTATTTTAATGAAGTAAATATTGATTTGTTTTTTGGTATGGCTAAGCTAGTTTGAGTCCCAATAATTCTTTTACAAAATTTGATAAAAATAATATTATGAACTTGCTATATATTATCCTAATGGGTTCAATGTCTTCAACCTTAGCTTAGGGATTGAAGGATTGGGATTGGGCTCTCTTTACAACCTCTAAAGGCGTTAGGAAGAGATTTAATTAGTCAGCATAATAATTTCAATTGATAGAAAATTCTAACAAAATCTAAAATAAAGAATGTCATTTTTTAGGAAGTCTTTTTATTTAGCCTATCTCAAGTTTCGAAGAAGATCCTAATTTTGACCTTGACAATTATATTGACTATTATATGAGAAATGAATAATTTTTCTTTACTTGAAAGGATTTTTTCTCGAAGATTTTCGTTGAAACAAATATGCACAAGACATGGAGATTTGTTTAATTACTTATTAAGTTATTTGATATTACATGTCGCTATTGCAACGATGGAATAAAGAAAGCTTTTTCTTTAATGAATTTAATTAAAAATAACTTGTGACGCTTAACTGGTTATGACTTTCTGATTTATTGTTTAGTTTATTATATAAAGGAAGAAGTATTTGAAAGTGTATCTAATAATAAGATATTAATTAATATTTTTGAAACATATAAGTTATCTAGTGCAAATGTGTAATTAAAATGTAATATTTATATTCGTATATTGTGTTATAAGTGGTTCACTATTTATTTTAAGTATATACTAAATATTGATACTTGTTTCTTGTTTAGTTATTATCATATGTTAGCTCGAGGTCGTTGTCTTATTTTAAAATTCAGAACTCATAAATTGTAAATCCTCACTCCAACTCTTATTTCAAATGTATGTTTGTTTCAAAGTTTGAGAAACTTGCTTTGAGTTCCATTTTTATTCAATGAAGTACCAAAAGAAAATACATGCAAATTTCATTATAATGACAATATTTGTCTGAAAATGTCATGAATATTATGATGAGGTATTTTCATATACATATATTGACATTTAATGCTTAAATCTTATTTAGTTATTATAAACAAAAGTATACACATAATTAGTTTAATAATTTTGTATATTAAAAAGAAAGAATTCTTTCCATCTTGATTAAAGATTTTGAGCATCTAAGCCCTAGTATTCAAACATTTTTTATTTAAAATTTTTTTACACGAGGCAAGTCTAAATTAATCGATTAGTATATTTATATTCCATATGATTAATCTCAAAAAATTTAAATATCATAAGATCAAGCTTCCTTCTAACTAAGGTGAAATTCCACCTTAGACCATCTCCAACCCTATTCTATTTTACTCTCCATTCTCTATATATGGAGAGTAAAATAGAGAATGTCCTCTCCAAGCACTCTCTATTTTACCCTCTAATCTCCAATTATAAAAAGTTGAATAAACTACTATTCACACTCTCTATTTCACCTTTTGAATATTTTATTATTATTTCTATTATTTTCTAATTAACATATTATTTTACATATAATGCCATTAATTAAATATCTAATATTCATAATTATTTTTAAATGTAATATAATATTTTAAAATATATATTATTTAATATATACTACTTTCATCCCGAATTAATAGTATTTTAATTTTTTTTTAATTTTTTGTTAATAATATAATTTGATTTTATTATTAATTTTCACTATAAAGAATACACAAAATTAAAATGATAAGATGAAAAAATTAATTTAAAAATACAATACATAACATGATAATTTGAATACAAGATAACAATACAATACATAACATGATAATTTAAACACAAGATAAAATGCAATACAATACATAACATAACATAATTAATTTATCACAACAATAATTTAATAATCTGGTAGGTCGTTTCCAGATTTAGCACTATTCGAAAAAAATTTAGGATATGATCCAGAGAATTGTTGCGATTATACTGCACAACATGATAATTGAGGATGAACGTGATCTTAATGCACCAATTCAAGATGTCGTAGAGGCTCCAACTCCAACGACAGAAATGGTGGTAGATGAAAATCTCTGATTCAAACAATTTTTAGTTAGACATAAAAAATTAAGGACAAAAATGCTCATTTTGAACTCCGTAATGCATTAATAGAGCATTTATGGGAGCAACGTAATAATTTTGAAAGTTGAGTGTTTATGTAATGTTTATGTAATTGTATTTCACTTTTATTTGAATTTGTCCATTAATTTGTATATTATATAATATTTTCTTGCAATTTATGTTATTTTGAAATTTAGAATAAAATATAATTTTATATTAAATAAAAAAATAAAATTTTATATCACATGAAAATTATAAAGTAATTATTTGAGAAAAAGAAAGAAAGGATTTATTATATTATGAAATAAAAAAATAAGAATGAAATAAAAATAATAATATAATATTGAGGATAGAGAAAAAGACTCCTTTTTAGAGAGTAAAATAGAGAATTGAGTTGAAGTTGGTTGTCTAAAAAAATAGAGAATTCTATATTTGGAGAGTAAAATAGAGAGTAGGATTGGAGATGCCCTTAGGGGTCGTTTGGTGTGAGGGATAATACTAAATAGTCCCGGGATAAAATTATAGATGCCATTAATTTGTTGTTTGGTTAGAAAGTTTGGGATAACTTATCCTGGGATTAACAATTAGTACCGGGATAAGTTATCCCTCCCCATAGGTGGTATAATAATCCCATCATAATTTATCATGGAATAAACTTATTAAATGACAAAATTACCCTTCAAACCCTTTATATTACTTACACCTTTTGGTTGTACTTACAATATCTTATATTATTAAATGTTCGTTCATAGCAATTTAAAATTTTAGTATAATAATAAGACAATATTCACATGATCATGTTAATTAATAGTATAAATTAAATATTAGTAACAAAAGTCAGATAATATGTTTTATGTGTGTTGTTTCTAATTCTTCAGTTATTTCAACTCACAAGGACAATTTAAAAGATATTTTATTCATATCTGAATGTTCAAAATTATTTTATTTTATATTACAATATATGATTAAATAAAGCAAATGATATTTCGATATTGTAGAGCAAATATTTTGTAATTTTTTTTTATCAATATGACAAGGCAAATGAGTCCAATTTAAATAAATGACATAGGGACGAAAATTGCAAATTGTATAATATAAAAGTGAAAAGTGTAATATTGCATGCAAATGGATAAAAGTAGAAAATTTTAGTTGAGCAATTAAAACTTTTGTTGAAAATTTGGCTGAGTAGTCAAAACTTATGTTGGTGAGGATATTTTTGTAAATAAATAATTTATTTTTAGGAAGTTTGCCATGGATATTCTTCTTAGTACAACAAACCAAACAATCAATAAGAAATAAACCCAGGACAACTAATCTCAACATAAGTAATCTCATCATAACTTATCACAACATAACTTATCACATCACAACTTGTATTCAAACCAAACGACCTAGTGTGAAAACATATAAAAACTCCACCTTTATGAAAACAAGAAGAAACAATTTTTTAATATGATAGTACCTGGGTAGTGGCCCACAAGATGGGGATAATTTACCATAACTTGATTGTTGGGAACATTATTAATTTATTATGTCCCACATTTGGCTCATTTTCCTATCAGGCCATACATAATTTTTCCACACATTGAGATATGGTTGTACTATATCCTCCGTCTCAAAATATTTATCAATTACTACTCGAGGCAAACCAATAGTGAAATAGCGTTCTAGCGGGATTTAAACCCAAGTCTCATGGGTGATTCTTTTAGATTGTACCAGCAGTACAATGGTACTCATATGCTCCTCATGGGTGCAATGTTAATTATATTCTAATTTTTGTCAGTTTCTCAAGATAAATATACATATATACACATGATTTTTTGCTATCTCTTGTATTCTGATTAGCAAATCAGAAATAATAAAAGATGAAAAGAAAAAGAAAAGAACTATCCGAGTCCACAGAACCCACTGTGTGTCCTTAAGAAATTTAATCCCCTCAAGTACCCGAGGTTGTAGATTAATTCCTCCCAAGATAAAACGGATTTAACCATTAAAGAAGTAGTGGTACCTCAAACTTTGATAATTTCAACGAACTCAAAAAGACAGCAACGAATCACACATAGGCTCTATTTTGTTTTGTAAGAAAATATATGCAAAAGAAGGAAAAATTCCATTCTTAAAAATGAGAGAAAATCTCTCTATTTATAGCCAACAAAGGGTAGTCTGAAAATGTGTTAATTGTGCCTTATCGGAAAGGTCACAACTCTTTGGTAAAGTCACAACCCTTCAGGAGAGTCACAACTATTCATTTCCTATTCACACCTTCAACCCCAACATTTTTTTCAAAATTAACGGGTACACATACACCCCCACCTATTAGCCGCCTCTAATTACTACTATTAGTAAAATGAAAAAAAAGTAAGAGTAATAATTAATTTTGTTTTGAACTTTTAAAAATAAATATCTTGAAATAATTTAATATATATATATATATATATATACATTTTTTTCAAAATTAACGGGTACACATACACCCCCACCTATTAGCCGCCTCTAATTACTACTATTAGTAAAATGAAAAAAAAGTAGGAGTAATAATTAATTTTGTTTTGAACTTTTAAAAATAAATATCTTGAAATAATTTAATATATATATATATATATATATATATATATATATATATATATGTGTGTGTGTGGACAACAAATATTTTGTGACAATGAAACTATTATGTTTTTATACCGCCCTTGTGACAAAAGTAAGCATCAACAATATTTCATAAAGCTTTTAATATGGGTCGGCTCAGTCAACCCCTTGTAGACTTCAGAATCAGACATATTGAGTTAAGTTAGCCTGCCATTTTAATGGGCTTTGAAATGAATCAGCTCAATCTACATGAACCGCGGGGATGGGCAGACTAGTTCACCATTTCTTGAAATATTTTATATAATTATTTATAGAGAATTTCACAAAGCATGACATTATATTCTTGAATTATTATACGAAGTAAGAATTTTAAAATTTATATAATGCGTCCTAATTTCAAGTCAGATACACTATATAGAGGCAGTCTCGTGTATAATAACAAGATTGCCTCTATGCGAATTTCACAAGGTTGAAAAAGTGTCATGGGGTTACAATTATTTTTTTTTGAAAATATCGAAGCACGACATTGACTTTGTTATTGAGCTTGTGAATTTTTTTTTATATCGAGGTACGACATTGACTTTGTTATTGAGCTTGTGAATTTTTTTTTTCTTTTGGTAGGAGTGAAACAAAAACATGTGTTCGATAGGAGAGAAGAAAATTATTGTTTGATATTTGGTAATAAAAAAGTCATTTTCATAGAAAGATTATCACGAAGGAAAATTATTTCTCTCACTTAATTATGGGCGGAAATTTATTTTCTTATAATTATCTAAACTTTTAACTTTGTATTACTTATTTTAATTAAAACTTAGATATAATTTTTTATCTCTAGTAATCTCCTCACTTTGCTAATCTTGTATTAATTTTTAATACATTCACTTATTAAAAAAGAAATATATTTTTCAATAACATATCTAATGATTGCTTTTCTGCAGGAGCAAGAAAAATGTGAAAATAACATCCACATATATTGTCAAAATACATGAACCACAAGTTACTAAAGAGGAAAAGTTGAATATTGAAAAATAAGACTAAGAAAAATAAAGGGAAAAAATAGGAATTCTTCTATTCGATTGGAGAAAAAGTCATATAACATATTGAAAAAAGTTTATTCGTGAGATAAATTTTGGGGTCAATTATTATACATATATAGAAGAAATTTCGTAAAGTGTGAATTTGATTTTTAGGTCCATTTAAATAATTAAAAAGATGAGTTGATTTTGAAATCATACCTTCTAGGGTTACCATATGTCAAAATCAAGATCATAAAGTTTAGGAAAGACCATATTATAATGTAGTATTTGACTTGTGAAAATACTAATTAAGAGACTTACAAGTTTTTTTCCGTAGAAATAAGTTTGCAATAATTACGATTTGAGTTATCAATAGTTGGAATTCTTCATGAAGCGAATGAATTCCTAATTTGTTCCCAACTTAAACATCCTCTAGCTAGATATGCAAGAGTGTTATCTCTTTGAAATTTTAGCATCATCATATCATGGTGAAAAACATCTTTTCTTCAACACCTTTAAAAAGTGTCTTTTTATAAGTGGTAGGTTATCGTAGAATTCAAAGCATAGTATGTTGGTCTATATGTTTAATATTCATAACTTTAAATATCGTAACCACAAAAAAATAAGGTGAGATCATATGGATGAAATCTTTCCACTCAAGTTTGAGCCTCTTATAAAAAGCATTTTACTCTTAAATAAATTTTACATGATATGAATTTAAATTAGTCGAGCCGATAAATTTTGATTGATACCCAATAATTAAAAACAAAAACTCAAAGATCATAAGAAAAACCTTCATTCTAATTAAAGTGAAATTCCACCTTTACCTATGAAAAGATATAAAAATTCCACCTGTATGAAAACAAGAAGGAAACAAATAATTTTTTTTAAAATAAGGAATAAATAATTTTTTTAAAAAAACATATTCCTTAATCTGTCAGGCTGTCACACAGGCTACATTTATTAAAAAATATTCTTAAATTTATTTAATGAAAAAGCAATTATTATATTTTAAATATGGTACCACCATAAGATATATTTTTTTTTTGTTGTTGTTTATAAGTGAACTCGTGATTTTTATTTTTAAGTGTGCATAAAGTAAATTTCACCTCAATTTAATAGTTCGCACTAGGCAAGCTCCATGTGTGACAAATTCAATTGAGAAAACATGCAAAGAATTTTGAACTTGAGACCCCCAATTTGAATAATCATCTGCTCAATCAACTTGATCACCGCAGTTATTCTAATTTTTGTTTTGTTTTCTTCATTTTGGGATGATTTATTTATTCCTTACACGTGAATTGACAATGATACTAGTCTCTAGTGCAACTAAAATTAGAAATACATTTTTTTTAAAAGAATATAAAGAAATTACAATTTACGAGCTTGCTACCTGCAATTGGTTTTTGATTGCTTAAATTTATTTCTCATTTTTGTTGCTAAACAAAAAAAAAAAACTAATTAAAGCTAAATAACTAATTTTAAATTAGATGATTTTTTCCCTTCCCTTTTACATAACACACTTAACTAGAATATCTTATGTTAGATCACTAAATGTTAGCAAACAATTTCTTGCAAAAGGTGGGTTAGAAACGTGTGGTAAAATGTCTGCTCGTAATTCAACAGATAAAGTATATTATATAGTTCATAAATTGATGACTTTCCCATTCAGTGAATTAAGATAGAAAGGAGCATGCAAGCCAAAACCAAATCAACTTTCTCTCTTCTTAATTAAGATTTGAAATCCCCAACAATCTTCATATCAATAATTATCTAAAGAAAAGGCAATATTCTAGATATAGGTGTGTTCACAACAATTTAGCTGCTGTATTATATTAATTATTCATTTTCTTGTGAGGGATATTTCTCAAAAAACCAAAATTGTCTAATTAGATGGTGCTTCCAAACTCTTCCTACTTAATTATTTTTATTCAAAGCATTTATTATTTTTTGATAGATAAAGGAATTTGCTTATAAAATGTAAAGAGATTTTATAGGTCAGTACTGAATTAGATAGAATTTTTTTTGGTTAAATAGAATTTGTTTTAATATTTTTTATTTTTAAATATCACTGTATTAAAAAATAAAATAGTTAAATATGTCACTTCTCGATTTTAATAATTTTTTAGGTGAAATAACAAAAGATAAATTACTTTTCTGATATAAAGAAAAGAGAATTGATCTTTTATTGAAATAATAAAAGCTAAGTTATTCTTTTGATTAAAAAACCAGTAACAAGAATTATTTTTTTAATACAATAATCAAATAAAATAAACTAAAGGGAGTGTGTGAAAATGACATCAATATATATTGCAAACAAAATTAGTGTAGATTTTAGCAAATTTTTGTGGTCAATTTCTACTTTGGTATACCTTATTTCACGCATGAATAATATCCCTATTCAATGTTTACTTCAATTTTTAGCCATTCTTATAAATAAAATAATATTTCGTCTTATAAGACTCATTTAATATATAACATTCATGTAAAACTTGATGAGAGACGAAGTCATATATAAGACATTTAAAGTACTTTTGGGGTCCATTTCTACTCGGTTTTATTATTCCACACATGAAGAAATTGAATTTGAATTTATATTAATTCTTGAATCACATTTCTTACCGTTAACATATGTATATGTCAAGATCAAGTCCAAAAATATTTCTTATTAATTTCCTTGGTTTACATGTGTTCCTTTTTTATGATAGCAAAATATTAACATTCGAAAATGAAAGAAACATGTTGATGTTTACCAACTGTTTTTTATTCAAGATTCGATTAATCTAAATTCATGTTTAAAAATGATCTCACTTTGTGATAGATTGTTTTCTATCAAAGATAATTTCATTCCGAAACTTCAATCCGACTCTGATTACAAATGATTAAATACTTATCATCTCGTCACAATTTTTTATAGTATTATTTTTTTTTTCTTCTGGAAGCAAAGCAAGTATTTCAACTTCTTGAAATTGAATTGAAGAATTCTTCATTAAGTTCAGCATAACTAATACTTCTAAAAAAAATATAAGGATTATTCTAATTAAAACCGGTTTTGACCAAGTCAATTTAGGTTGACTTTGAAGCTCAAAGTAGGCCAAAAATAAATAAATCAATTTACACTATAATAAAAGATATTTAATGGCTGGCAATATATATTTTTTGAAGGACAATATTTATTACCGAAAAACATATCTAATGGTAATTGAGTTAATGTCATTACATCTAGAGTCACTAAAATTTTTAGCAGCATTTATATAAAGTATTGATTATAAATATTCATATTTATTATTGTCATTAAATATAATATAACAACAATTATATTATTACCGTTAAATAATTACCACAAAATTATTTATTTGTCAGAGTATTACTACTAGTACTATTTATTGATTTCTCTGGCATATTTTTACTCTATTGCTTTCAAAATTTCTATAACACATGTGACTCATTTTCAAGGGCTATTTTTTGTTGAATTCAATTGTGATAAGTAAAGTTTTGAATTTAGTTGGATTTTAATATGAGTATTGGACACTGAATCCAAAAAGAAAGAAGAAGTTTTCAACAAGAGGGAATCGTCCAACATGCCAATATTTACATTGTGGATGTAAAGTCAGCTGTAAAAAAAAGTTCATGTTATATATGTATATATATATATATATTAAATGTTGGCCAATTCTCAAAGTACTAGGAAATAAGGCATAAGAGTAATAAAAACAAGAAAATTTAAGTGCTTGAAAATGGAAAAAAAAGTCCTATAGTAGTTGAAATGCTACCATCACATTTAATTTTCCCATATGTTCATATATAAAGTCCATGCCAATTATTAACAGTGAGTGGTTTGCAAGAATGACTTTTATCAGGCGGGATTTTAAATTTTGGTCATAAAAACATATAGTTTATTGAACATAAATTAAATTTATTTATTAGGCAAAAATTAGAAATATTTCAATATAGTGAACCTGCTGAATTAATCATACATTTTACAAAAATTGCATGTGAATTATTTTCAAGTCGTATAATTGAAACTCCTACCCCTAAAAATTCGTTGTGTTACTTATTGAAATGTTTCAAACACTTGCTTCGTAAGCAAACTAACTACTACGCACATTAAAAGTCAACTTTATGCTCTACAAAAAATATAGATCATTTTTAATAATTAAATAAGTGGGGAAATTTTTTTAAATACACCTCTTTCTGATATTTTTTCTGCAATTTCTAGATTAAAAATATTGGTATCTTTGGACCTTCATAATATGCTTTATAGTAATTGTAATCAATAAAGATAATACTTTCAAATTACGTGGTCATAATTAAAGATGTGGTCATCTTTGTCAAATTATGTATATTTTAAATTTTTTAACATTTTTATACCATTATTTTTTACTAGTTAGTAAATCTTTGTTAAATTATATGTATCTAAAAATTTATAATCGCAAACATTTATTTATAAAAGTAGTATGGAGATATGCAAGGAATTATTAATGTAATACTTTAAGATACTTTGATACTTTGCTTATGAATTATGATTTGCTCATTCGACAAGATTGTGGACATTTTATGTTTATGAGAGAAAATATAACAAAAAAATGTGAGAAGGGCGGTGGACAAAAAGAACCTTGTTATACCTCACTCTCTTCTTCAATAGGGTATGCTTTCAAAATGCATGTCTGAACAAATTTTAAACTTCAAGTAATTATGCAAATCGAGGTAGCAAGATTGATATCGTGTAGACTATTTTGAATATAAAAACTTTCAATCACCCATGAAGAGTTCAAAGTGTCATGAAAGATTCATTATAGGAGCTTTTTAAAGTTTATAACATGCTCAAATAAATTTATGCGACATAGTGTCATCAATTACTTTGGAGCATTCTTCCAATCATCATAAGCTTGGAGGATATAAAGGAAGCATGAAAGGAAAACTTTAAGGTCATCAATATACTTAAACATACGATTAAAAAAAAACTAGTTCAACTCTTAAAATCTAAAATATGTCACGTAAATTGCTACGGATGAACTATAGTTCAAATTCTCCTGTGCTTCAACAAGCAATGCACCAGCAGTCACATGTTATAAAGACATCAGCAAATACATACAAGAATATGAATACCACAACTTTAGCTTACCCCCTCACCCCCAACCCCCTTCCCCCACCTCATTTAATTTTTCTGAAAATTCCACATAAACACGGCTCCTTCCTTAAATTTTGTGAAGACAATCTAACATTATTTTTTCAGAACCTTAAATTTTGTTAAGACAAGTTAGAATTTTCTATTGCATACTTTGTACAAAGTCTTTTTGAGTTTTCTAATGGACTAATTATTTTTGTGTACACGCTATGACCAAACCCAAAAAATTTCTTCAAAACTTTTTGAAACCCTTCTTCTCAAGCTCCAATAAAGGTAAGCAAAAATTACTGTGAAGTTACCCTTAATCTTGATTCTTGATTATCTCTTTTGTTTTGTTGTTTTATAGCTGATTTTGGTTTTTTTTTTTTTTGTTGTTGTGAATTGACCAAAAGGGAAAAATGAGGAGGATTTGGAGAAAATTGCAGCACAAGAACAGAAACAATTTCCTTTTGAAGTTCTTGTTTCTGCAACCAAAGATTTTCACCCAGAAAACAAGCTTGGTGAAGGTGGATTTGGGCCTGTTTTCAAGGTAAAAAATAAAAACAAACAGAAAATCAACAAAGTTGAGTCTTTTTGTGATTTGGGTGTTAACAAAAACTTAAGCTTTGTTGAAAAGATTGAGTCTTTTTGTGAGTTGGGTGTTAACAGAAACTCAAGCTTTGTTGAAAAGATTGAGTCTTTTTGTGATTTGGGTGTTAACAGAAACTCTAGTTTTCTTGAAAAGATTTGAGTCTTTGTGATTTGGGTGTTAGCAAAAACTCAAGCTTTCTTGAAAAGATTTAGTCTTTGTGTGATTTGGGTATGAATAAAAACTCAAACTTTCTTGAAAAAATTGAATCTTTTTGTAGTTTGGGTATGAACAGAAAAATTGAGTCTTTTTGTGATTTGGCACTACATAAAAAAAGTGATTTGTAGCGGGACTAATTAATGGCAATAGCTTAATTGCCGCTATATATGTATTTTTAGAGGCAATTAACACTCTTTGTAAATGTCCCTAAAGCTTGTAGCGACATTGGATCCAATAACAATTAACTAATGCCGGTAAAGGCTTTAACAATCTTTGTTAACGTGTATATTTGTTGCCACTAAAAGTTGTTTTTGTTGTAGTGTGGTATGAACAGAAACTCAAGCTCTCTTGAAAAAAATGAGTCTTTTTGTGATTTGGCTATGAACAGAAACTCAAGATTTCTTGAAAAAATTGATTCTTTTCTTGTTTATAGGGGAAATTGAGTGATGGGAGGCAAATAGCTGTGAAGAAGCTTTCACATAGTTCAACGCAAGGGATGAAGGAATTCAAGAATGAAGCTAAGTTGTTGGCTCGTGTACAACACAGAAATGTGGTGACTTTGTTAGGGTACTGTGTACATGGGGTAGAGAAGTTGCTTGTGTATGAGTATGTTGCTAATGAGAGCCTTGACAAGATCCTCTTCAGTAAGTTTTATTAGTTTTGTCTTCTTAGATCTATTAGCTTTTGTATGTTCTTTTAAAATGAAATGAAATGACATTCATGGAGAGGCGTAGCCAGGATTTTTCGTTTATGTGTTCTAGGTCATAATTATGTTTGTTTACTGAGTTTTGGATAGACTATTTGTACGTATTAGATGAATATTTTAATGCAAAAACAAGGTTTGAGCCAAAGTTACCGGGATCTGCCGAACTAGCAGACACCTGTGGCTCAGCCCTTGTCTTCACTATCCAAAGATTAAAACAAATTGAACTGCAGATGGATGCTCTTGTCAGTCTTTTAGAAATTTTTTCTTTCAGTTATGTTCTCAGTAATCTAGTTCAATGATCTCCTTGTCAGTCTGTGAAACCACTAGAGACCTACATATTGTTCTGAATTCGTGTGTTTTAGTTGCTTAACATACTCTAAGCTCAAATGTTCCTTGAATGCCACCGTAACGTTTAATTTTTTTCTCGACATCCAGCAACAAACTTGTGGTTGTTCTTTCTGTCGTCTTACTTCTTTTTTTGATAACTTTGGTGTTTGGGCCAGTGTGTGTGCATCTCGACTACTTCATGGAATACTTGCATCCTCCTATCAATACATGTATCATGTAAATCTGTTCACCAAGGGTTAGACAGATGAAAAGAACGAACTTCGTTTGTTTTTTGCCTTTGCTAAGATTCATACCCCATCCATTGTGTTCATTCCAGTTTCATCAACCTTAGGTGGCCACAATTGGATGCAACTTGTGCTAATTCCATTTTTGACAGTATGTTATTGAAACTCCTTCTGTCGGAAACAGCCTCCCGTTCCCCACAAAGGTTAGGGGTAAGGTCTGCGTACATCATACCCTCCCCCAGACACCACTTGTGGGATTACACTAGGTATGTTGTAGTAGTAGTTGTAGTTACTGAAACTCCCTGTACTTCTCAAGAATTCTGTAACCCTGAAACACCATTTGACGACATTTGAGGACCTTAACTTCCTCATGCAAAGCTTATCAGCAGAAGCAACTTTGTAATTCCGAGCCCGAATATAATATAATTCTTCAAGCAAGCAATTTTTCTCATAGTGGTCTTAGTAAAACCAGACTCTTTACTTAGTGAATCTTTTTAACCTTTCCGAGTTTTGAGCAAGAAGAAAGATGTTTAGTAGTTTTAGAAGCTAGTACTAACTCTAATACTTTTGTATTAGAATCTGCTAACAGAGATGCACTCAGCTGGAAGCAACGGCATGACATAATTGTTGGCATTGCTAGAGGGTTGCTATACCTTCATGAAGGTTCACATACTTGCATTATCCACCGTGACATAAAAGCTAGCAACATTCTACTTGATGACAAATGGGTGCCCAAGATTGCTGATTTTGGAATGGCTCGACTCTACCCTGAAGATAAAACACATGTTAACACCCGCGTAGCTGGTACTAAGTATGATTCTATCGAACCTTATAAACTGTGTCTAGTGATGACTATGTAGATATTTTGTTGAATTATATATTGCAAAAGTATACTCACTCGATATTGCTAACAACTCTCTTTGATATTTTAACTTGGAAGCCAGTGGCCATATGGCGCCAGAGTATTTTATGTATGGACATCTATCAGTGAAGGCTGATGTATTCAGTTTTGGAGTTGTAGTTCTGGAGCTCATAAGTGGCCAGAAGAATTCAACCTTTAACAGAGATCCTGATTCTCGAAGCCTTCTTGACTGGGTAAGAACTTGATTTCTCTGTGCTCTTCAGTCTTGATATTCCTTGAAATTTCCGGATAACAAGAAGTAGAATAAGCACTGTTCTATCCCTTCGTTCCTGTTGAGTATAAAAGGATAGTCCTCGGAATCAATTTGAGCTCCCTTTAAACATGTAACAGAAGAAATAATATAGCCATATGGTAGAACTTTTTAAATACGTGAAAAGTAAGATCAAACTACTTTTTGTCTATGTTGAGGGTGCAAAACATATCAAATCGGTAGTTGGAGGGAAAAGGATGTTACATATAAGGTGTAGGGATACTCTTAATGGTGTGAGGCCTTTTGGAGAAAACTGTATGGCTGTGACCCTAAGGGGTCGTTTGGTTTGAATATGAGTTATGATGGGATAAGTTATGTTGGGATAAGTTATGTTGGGATTAGTTATGATGGGATAAGTTGTGCTGAGATTATTCTTATTGAGTGTTTGGTTTGTTGTATTCAAAATAAATAAATTTTAAGAACAAGTTGTTTGTTTACAAAATTGCCCTTTTTATATTTTCTTTATAAGCTTTAGTTATTCATTTTTAAAAATCAAATTTTCATTTTATTTAGCTTAAATATTTTTGTTTATGCATTCCATGATAAGTACCATATGTATTTAAAAATAAAACTTTTTTCTTATTTAGCTTAAAAATAGAACTTCCCTCTTAAGTTTGTTAAAGTGAAAGAAGATTTATGAGAAATCAAAATATACACATATATAAGAATTAGTCAAATAAATTCATAAATAAAAATTATATTTATATAGTGTAATTTTTTAATAGAAAAATATAATTGATTATCATAAAAATAAGGAATAGTGAATATTATTATACATGGTATTAAAAATAATGTAAATATACATAAATGCGAAAAATGGTGTATAAAAAAGGTTTAAAGGGGTATATTTTTCATTTACATATTTTATCTTGGGATTACTATACCACCAAATGGGAGGGATAACTTATCCCGGTACTAATTCCTAATCGTGGGATAAGTTATCCCAAGTTTTGCAACCAAACAAGGGAATAAAGAATACTTAAAATTTATCCCGGCATTAACTCCCCTTATCCATCACACCAAACGACCCCTAAGTGGATAGTATCACACCATGTAAAGGTTTTTTTTTAGGCTGACTTATCCTAAAAGCGGGTAGTAGAGCCAATTATTTGACGGGTCGAATATGGAGATGAAGGTCATTGGAAATACACTAAGGAAAAAAAACTCTTAGTCTTGGTGATTGGCCACACAGTACTAGGTCTGGGGAGCGTATCGTTCTCGCGTGAAGTGTGATGCGACATGCGGGACTTATAATTCTAGAGAACATTTGTGGAGGTGCAAACAAAGTCTCATATTGATTGTTGAAGTAGAAAAATAGCTATATATAAGGTGTGGGATGGTCTTATGATGTGTGGGGTAAAAACGTGCATGCTTGGCCCGAAACAACAGTATCAAACCATGTTAAAAGTGTCTTTGAGCGGGATTAGCCTAGCTTTGTACAAGATGGTGATCATGATTAAATCTTGTTATGGTTGCAGGCGTACAGGCTTTACAAGAAGGGTCGGAGCTGGGAGATTATGGACCCTGCACTGGCACAATCAGCTATCCTTGATGAGACAGCAATGTACATACAGATAGGCTTATTATGCATTCAATCGGATCCAACACTACGTCCAACCATGCAACAGGTTGTAGTGATGCTATCGAAGAGTCCTGGATCTCTTGATAGAGAACCAACAAAACCTGGATATCCCGGTTCAAGAATTAGACCTCACAGACGAGGTGGTGGTACGTCTCATACAGCTGGAACCTCGGGTGCATCCAATCCTTCTACATTCAGCTCCTCGTCTATTAGCAACACTATTAGTGCAACTGCAAGTTCATCCACACCTAGAAGACGTAGATCGGACCCTCATGGAAAACGTCCGGTGAGAGATTAGTCGCGTTGTTGTTGGAGATTTTTTCTTATTCTTTTTGTGTATACATTCAATTTTTGTAGCATGTAAATTGGTTACAAATAGAGATCAATGAGTCTGATGAATCTTAGTGACAGTTAACACGTAAAAAAGTGCATGTAGTTACTCTGGGGGATCGTTTGGTAGAGTGTATAAGAATAATACAAAATAGGGTGCATTAAATAACAAATCTTGCATAATTTCTATTAAAAAAAATGTATGTTTACAAAAATACCCTTCACACTTTATTTCTTTTGTACACTTCCTTTGTAACAAGATTCTTTGTTAATACATCAAAAAAGTTTTTTTTTGCTAAAACATCATTAGCTCTTCTTCTTCTTCTTTTTCAAAAATATAATTAAATAGTTGTTACTATTGCGTCAAAATATTTTTGTGAAAAGTTGGCCTTCATCTCTGTTAACTTTAACTTTGAAGCAAATGACTAGAAAACATCCAGTATTGCGTCAAAAGTGTTCACTTCTCACCAAATTGATACAACTAGAGATAAAAAGTTCCCATAAGTCCAAGAATTAGTCATGTGATGTGCAGAAAGAGGACCTCGTCTATCAAAAAACTGTTTGATAACGAGGAACCTCAAATCGTACACTACATTAAAGTTCATAACTCAAAAATATCCTACCTTGTTTAATGAACTATACTAAAATTCATTTAATCTTACGATAATAGTTACACTAGCATAATATATCATTTACAAGCCACAAAAAACAAAGTGCAGCATGCTTTTAATATTGATTGTAACCATCAAGCTCCATTCCACACAGCACTTGGACAGCCTTGTCCAGAAGACCATAAGCATCAATCAGTACATCATAACTAAACATATGCGCATGTCGTTCAAGTATAAAAACATCGTGATTAGGTTTAGAATTAAGTCCAACACAAAAAACTTCTTTGGTTCGCCAATTACAAAAACATGTGCATCAGTTAAAACGACAACTTCTAGATTTTTGGCAGAAAAGTCAATAGCAACAAAAGATCCAAGTCTATCACCCCAGAACTCGGAGCAGTAGAATCTATGAGACCTTGTGTCAAACAACCGTGTACAATAAGCACCATGGGGTTCACTCCAAATACCAACTTTGATATTGATGCAATGCAACTAATCTAGAATCAAACGAAAAATAAAGCTCATCAAATAGTGAGGAAACAGCTCAAGAATTCTCAAGTATCACACATATCCTGCCAAGGATGAAAGGAAAGAAAATCCGAATCAAGCTTTCTAATACCAGCAAGCAAAAGGCGAATCAATTGTTCACCATTACGCAAACAGATCTTTAAGCAAAAAGCCGGACAAGAATCCCAACAATCAATGTAATCATTTGGCAGCAAACTTAACTATACATGAAGCAGTTAAGTAAGAACTAAAGTTTTAAAGCAAAAAAAAACTAATCTTTCTATTCTTATTACTAAAGTTGAAAGCTTTGTAAATATTGCATAACTTCCTGGTTCTCAACAGACATCCCCACAACGTCGATATTCTTATGATACCATGCTTTTACAAAGTGCAGGAAATGCCCAATTGAGCAACAATAAAGGTAAAAATCCATTGAACTCAAGGATGTCGCTCATGGAATCTCATACTCAAATGGAGGCGAAATACTAAAATGATTTCATCCCACTTATCGAGGTTGACAGGTATCACGTGGAATTAGTCTAATGTATACAAATTCATCTGAACATCACAATTTAATATTTTTAAAAAAAGGTAAAAGCTCAACCTCAATTTTTGCTCAACTAGCTTGGCCATGTACGCATTTTCTTCCCTGGAACATAACAAGCCAAGAAGTATAATTTTCTGCTTCCATTAAATTGTAAACAAATAGAAGTGAAATTTGTCACCTCTACCATCACACACAACTCATCAACTTATAGAGAAATTAACAATGAAAAATAAAGATCAGACGGAGAGAAATACAAGAGAGATTAAAAAACGGTCATAATAGCAATATAATTGCATCGTAGAATCTCAAAATTAAATGGCTACAAGAGAATTTAAAGAGCTATCATAACAACTATATAATTACATATGCACTTAACATTGACACATGAGTTAAGATGTTTTGATAAAACTTAGTTACACAAAAAGATTTAACGTCCTCGTGCGCACATTAAGAATCAGAGGTGTCAAAAAATGCCACTGTTGTCACACTATGAAGTGGTTTCAAGCAAAAACTGTTAAATTAGTGCAGCCACTTATATCCACAAACTTAGCACTACTTCAAAGTTTATCATGGACAACCATCCACATCATTGTCTGACGTTCATGTTCACCCAAACGTAAAAATAATTCCATCTTTTTGTCGTATTTACAGAGAATCATTGCAGCTTTTATACGCTGCTCTGTGGTGTACAACTCAAATGCAGGGGATTCAAGAATAGAATAAACTTGACCACGAACATCAGATCGATCACGATCCCCCATCTTTTCAATCAAGGAACCAATTCTTTTGTCTTGACTTTCAGTAAAGTTTTTCATAACTTCCATCATACCCTTAAGAAATGTCTCACTATCATCCTCCACTATTTTTTTGCTTTTCTTATTTTTCTCTTTCTCATTAACATTAGAAGCTGATCTTTTAGAATACTCACCTTGTTTATGAGTTTTTCGTGATCCATCATATTCATTTTCAGAACCAGTAAGGTTTTCTCCTTCATTAAATACACTAGGTCCAGTGACGTTTTCAGCTTCAGTAAATGAACTAGGTTCAGTGAAATCTTCAGCTATAGCAAATCCACCAAGTCCAGAGACATTTTCAGCTTATTCAATACCAACTTTAGGACTATGATAAGCATCTTCTTCATCATCATCAACATCAATAGGAAATCCCAAACTCATGTCGTTAGAAAGTTGTGGAGCTTGACTCTTTTGAATTTCTTCAGTAGCATCTAGCGGTCTTTCTGCAAACTCTCCGGTTGCTCTATCCTTACCAAAGATTTCCTCCCAATCCTCAAACATTGGCCATTTCTTAGTATTCATATTCTTGGCTTGTGGTTCAGTCTGGAAAATTTAAAAAATAAAATAGAGCAATATGATATTAATTAATTATAAGATGATCTAAAGAGAGGCTAGAGGCTACTGTATATGTGATGATAAACATTTACTTGATCACTAGTTTAAAGCACATCAACAATGAATTATGAAAGTAACTAATTAAGAAATGTACCATATGAAATAACAAAAATATAATAGGCATAAGCAATATATTAATTACCTTAATAAAGTCAACCCAATATTTTGGATCGTTAACTAATATAGTTCCATCACTATGTTGAAATCCCAAACCACTTCGAGTCTTTAACAAAGCTATACTTCCATAGCATTTTTTCCAATATCTCATTCTATTTTTGATGTGTGGTTCACCTTTCAATCCGCTGTTAGGATGATGTTTGTGTATATAACGCTCTAACTCCATCAAGTGCCCTGGCCTAAAGGTTCCATTATCACCTCTCCAACCATTAGCACACAACTCTTTAAGCCCATTTAAAAGAGTTTGTTCTTCTTCTGGAATCCATGTCCTTCGTGTCGAAGGTGTTGAGTTGCTTGATTTTTTAGATGTCTTATTTGATGATCTTTGACTTTTCATTTTGCCTGTAAAAACTTGAGGCATAGGTTATCAAAAAAACAAGGAAGAACCAAACATCATAATAGCTTCACTATAAATTAAAGCATATAACAAAAAGAGATGTAAAGAGTACATAAGGATGTGCAATTAAGGTCACAAAAAGATAGAAGTTTCTAGCAGCTATACAATTTATATCAGGCTAGTTCTAAAGAGCAAATGAAGTCCAAAAAAGGGGTTTTAGCTAACAGGTAGCAATATAGTTCAAAATGTGGCAATATATCAATTGTTAAATCTTGCATTCCACATTGATTGAGCCAGCTCATCCCTCCAAGTGGTCCACTCCTCTGACGATTTAACAACATCAATATTCTCGTGTTGATACTCCATCTGTTCTTCTATATCAATGTTTAAAGGATCCACTTCCATCTCTCTACGAATGAAATTATGAATCAAGCAACAAGCACTAATGATTCTGTTATGAACCTTAACCGAGTACCACGAAGAACCTCTTAGAATTCCCCAACGTCCTTTCAACAAACCAAATGCCCTTTCAATAACATTACGAGCTCTTGCATGCCTCATGTTGAAAAGGTCGAGGTGATAGATTGTCGCCACGCCAATCCTTTAACCAATATCTATAACCTCGATAAGGTGAAAGAAAACCTTTTCCATTCGTATATCCTCTGTCGCACAAATAATAGTTACCTATATTATAAATATATAATTTAGTTACTTTTATAGTACCATCCTTTCTGTGATGTAACTTGAAAGCATATAAATGGCCTACCCTCATGAATTTTCAAACCATTCCTTCGTACTATAGCATCTCTTAATACACGACCATCGGCAGCTGAACCTTCCCATCCAGGTAGCACATAAGTAAAATTGAGATTTCTATCACAAACTCCCAAACATTAGTTGCTATCTCTCCTTTTCTTGTTCTATATCTTGATTTGTGTTGGATTGGAACTCTAATGGGAATGTAAGTACCGTCTAGTGCACCTAAACAACCCTTTAAGATAAATTATAGTGTTATCTCAAAATATACAACATTTTTCTAAAACTTTTAAATTTGCTTGTTTGTATACAAGTTAAAAGATGCTAAACAATAATTTCACCTACCTCAAACCATTTCCATCGATCTTCAATCTCATCCTCAAGCACCGGTTTAGGATTAACAAGTAGCAATGGTGTTAGTTTGAGAATAGCCCTCAAGCATTCATTGAAAGCCTGACTTACGCTCCATCCTGATCTAATATAATCAACCTTGATAGATCTATTCTTCTCATGATGAGCCAAGATATTTAAAAACATTGCTAATTTTTCGTTGCTTGACATACTTTTACTATCGGTCAGACCTCCAATATCCTTAGCTAAGAGAACTAAAGTGTGAAAGGCATTTCTTTCCATTCTTAACTTATCGATACATACACTATCATTATCATTTATGATATAGTGTAAGTGAAAAATGATTTTCGAAACTCGAACAGTCATACGATACCTAACCTCACGTCTGTTTCGACATCATCTTCTTAGACAATGACCTTGACTGGCCATGGAAAGACAAATAAGGAGAACAAGAAATTGCTGGAACATTATCTCCACAAGAATAATATATTCAATACCTGATAATGGTTGAAGATCCATAATAACACCTATATTTTCCATAAAAATAAGAATGAATACATATAAAACTTTAAAATAAGTATCTGTGTTTATAAAATTATAATTTTCGACAATATAAAGAGTGAAATAGATGAACTCAAAGCATATCCATAAACAAGCTAAACCTAAGTTGGACGACTGCTTTTTCACAACTATTTGCTAAATTAAACTTAACAAAACACTTTGATAGCATACCCAAATGGTTGGCAAACCCTAAATCATTGATTTTGATTGGGAAAGAATTATACTCAAATTGTGAAATAGAGGTAGAAAAAACAAATAATAATGAAAGATATAGATTTTACAAAGTACTAACCTTGTGAAGATAAGCAAACAACATTTGATTATGTAGAAAGAAGAAGAAATTGCCGAGAAACTCACTCTTAAATTTCCATTGACAAAGTACAGAGAAGATAAAAGGTTTCTAAAACAAAGTACTATGGAAAAGTGATGGGAAATGTGTTAAAAATACTTTTTGAGGCTAGTTTTGTCATTATTTAATCTAATGCAAGTGTTAAAATGCTATGTATTACTAATACCTAGAATTACATGGTATTAGTAATACACTATTCAATACACAATATAGTGTATAGCTAATGCTTGCGTTAGTTATACATGACATAAAAAATGTACCAAACAAGGTACAACTAATACACACACCTAATGCATGTATTATTTTTCCTAATACACTCTACCAAACGACCCCGTAAGGAAATAGAACTATGTTTTGCATAAAGATGTCAACTTTGTCATGTTTATTGAAGGAGATACTTAGGACACATTTGGTGTGACGGATAAAAGGAGATAATCCTGGGATAAAATTTTAGTATTCTTTAATCCCTTGAATGATTGCGAAGTTTGGGATAACTTATCTCATGATTAATAATTAGTATTGGGTCAAGTTATCCCGATCTCTGCGTAGAATATAATCTTGAGATTACTTATTTTAGGATAAAATAGTTAAAATGACAAAAATACCTTCTCAAATCCTTTTTCTACATTATTTTTCACACATTTTACACTTTTGATCGATATTCAAGCAACTAATTCTTAGAAATTATGCAATCTATACTATTTTTAATACCACAAATCAAACATTCGCTAAAAAATAATACCAGAATAACTAATCACATTTCACATCATAACTAATCACAATATATAACTAATCTCTAAATAACTTGTCTTTAAATCAAATTATCCCTTGGTTTTTTTTGTCACGCCCGGAATTTGAACTCAAATCTCCTAAAGTAGAATTTGCACAAAGTAGCCGGTTTTTAAGGGTGCGATTCAAAATCTATCCTAAGTTTTTCAAATTATTTAAATTTTAGCCTAAAGAGGATACTTCAGACAAACTAATGTTTCTTCCTTTCAAATCTTGGCCAGTTTCAACTTTAGACTCGTATACTTAAAAGAGGAAAGGACTTGACGTACCTCTTAATTTTGTCATTTAGAGTTGATATATCTTTCATTATAAAAATGACTCACATACACTTTTAGCATTATAAAAATCACTCACATATATTCACGAACGTAAAAAATATACATTAATGTCTTTAAATTTTAGATCATTATATTTGAAAACTCATGTTAAGGTCTTATGCAAAATGTATTTTAGTGATTTTTTTTCAATTTTTGAGAAAACTAAAATATTTTTTAGTGAAATTTTAGTGGTACAAAATTCAAAATTCTTAGTGGGACCGATTTCCCAACTTTTGGGCGGTCCAATTAGTTCATTTTTCGAAACATGTGGACCCCACATTTCCGCATTCTCATGTAACTGAAAATCTCCTGTCTGTTAGGACACAATAATATCATGTTCCCTCACCATTTTCACTTTAGATTAAGAAACATATATTATTAGTATTGTAATTGTTATCTTAATATGGAATTACTATTAATTATTCATAAAATTATGTCATTAAAGATAAATAATTTAAATTTATTTATTTTATATATATAAAAGATTTATTACTCTTTAATAAACTAAAAAAAATGTCATAATAAAAAATTGAAAAAATATACTACTAGTAAACTACTCCTTCGCCATTTTTATTTGTCCATTCTACTATTTTGAAATGTCCAATAATATTTGTCTAGTTTATAAAATCAATGAATAATTTATCATTTATGTCTATATTACACTAGCTATTAAGAAGAATTCATTTTTCAATGTTTAGATAACTGTGGGACAACTATTGTTGGACAAAAGAAGTATATCATATGAGCTTATGACAAAATGAATAAAATCTTTTTATTTTAATTAAAAATCTCGAATTCAAATTTTAGAAAATATCTCGAGTTTGCAAAGAATAGAGCTATCGTTCTACTTAAGTTGTTTTTGCTTTCTACCCTGTGTTGATATCCACATTAAAATCCGATTAAATTTAAATTCACACTAGCTAAAGCATTCCGTAACAATGGGGATTCCATACTAAGTTATGAAATAATAGTAATTTATATGTGTAACGACAAACACAGCCATGTCATCAATCCGCGTGAAGTTAATTTCCTTTCATCTCAAATTAAATCTTAACCGTCCATTTAGTTGTCCAAAATGAATCCCCAACTGTACGATCACTCTCCCAATTTTGATCTCATCCATTTAAATCCTCTTCTTCCTCACTCAATTTTCCTCAGATTTTGCTTTCTCTGCAACAAAAATGGCTACTGAAGAAGTAAGTGATACCCCAAATTTCACTCAACTTCAATCTTCAACTCTGCCTTCTTATCCTGATGTAAGTTATAATTTTTTCATTTTTTTTTGCTAGTTTTGGTAATATTTTTTGACATTTTGGGTAATTTTTGAAACTTTGGTGTTTAGATGATAATTGAAGCTATGGATTCGTTGAATGAAGAAGAAGGGTCGAATAAATCAGCTATTGCAAGGCAGATTGAAGGAACTTATGGTACACTACCCCCAGCGCATGGTACACTCCTTGCGCATCATTTGAACAAAATGAAGCAAGCCGGGCAGTTAGTTATGGTGAAAAATAACTACATGAAACCAGACCCGAACGCGCCGCCGCGCCGTGGGAGAGGACGTCCGCCGAAGCCGAAAGCTCCGGTTCCGGATGGGTATGTACCACCTCCACCTAGACCACGTGGAAGGCCACCGAAGGAGCGTGATCCATACGCGCCGATTACAGTACCTATGAAGAAGACGATAAGTTCTGGTGGAAGTGGGAAGAAACGTGGAAGGCCAAGGAAGTATCCGATGACGGCGGAGGTGACGCCGGTGGAGGTTCCGGTGGCGGTGGAGGTGGCGGTGAAGCCAAGTGGTGCTCCGAGGGGAAGAGGAAGGCCGCCGAAGGTGAAGACTCCGGTAGCTGCAACTGTAGGGGCTTAATTGAAGAAAGACAAATTAGTTTAGGGACTTGTATGGCAAAAAATGCTAACTGTTGTTTTTTCTTTAATCTATTTTGAATTTAATGTTTTAGTCCTTGTAGTTTTGTTTAATTACATTTGTAGGAAGAGTTGTGTGACTGGTGAGTGATTTTTATGTTGTAATTGGGCCAATGTAAATGCAAATTGAGGGCTGTTTATTTAAAAAAATTCAGAAATATTCTGTTTTATATTCTTTTTTTTAACTTTTTGCCTTTTTAATTGTATTGGCTAATAGTTTAAAAAAAGGAAAGCTGTCCAAAGGTGTTTTATATGTTTTATTAAAAAGTGGGAATTCTAATTGGTAAAGATATAAAGAAAGGACAATAAATAAATAAAATGGAAAAAATGATACATTCTCTTTTTAGGTTGTGTGAACACTTTATCCCTCAACTTAGGATAAATGAAAATATTCTTCATCTCCCTCAGTATTTTGCCCAAGTATGAGTGTTGTGTTGTGGTTGAGCAATGCTTAATATAGGATAGCGTATAAAAATAGTATTGAATAAGATATTTTAGTAATACTAAAATTAATTGTGTTGAACTACACAACTTATTGAAATATAGTCTGTTTTTTAATTTTTTATTTAGTGTTTATATTCGCGTTGGAGTTCAATTATGTCATATTTATGCCGCGTTGGGCCCCATTCTGGTAGAACTGCTCTCTACCAAGGGTATTTTCAATACTCAAGGCTCGAACCTAAGACCTTTGGTTAAAAGAGGAGCAACCTCATCTACTACACCAAATCTGATAATATGAAATATAGTTTGTTTCTTAGACTTCCAAGAGACTAAAAAGAATCTCCAAATTTCACTATAAAACTAGTCTGGTCTAATAATATTCAAGTAGATAAGTTCACCTATCAATCTTTGATAATGATTTTGATATATCTTTCAACAAATTGTCTGTTGTAGAAGTATTAAAATGGTGATCAAACTTAATTGTGTCAATTTCAAATTCATGGTGCTTTCTTTTCTTATGCATTAATATATCTTAAGTAACTTCTTAAAAACTCAATCCCAAGAAAAAAAATTAAATTGTCATTAATCTTTAATCTTGAAGATGCATGCTTTCCAAAGTTTATTTTGTATTTTGAATCATTTGAACATCATCTAATGTGATATGGAGATCATCTTTATATGTCAATTACACAATGACAATTTTATCATCTATCTTTCTAGTAAAAAGTAAGCAATATGGTTTGGTTTGCTTGAAACCTCAATCAACCAAAGTTGTATTTCCACCGTCTCAATTTATGTGATATCTTTCGTTTTCCAAAATTCAAACAAATCTATCTAGTAATACTTTTTATAAAGTTTTCAAATATATAAATTTATTTTAAAAAATAGAAGATTTCACATCCAAATTCACGATCAAACTTAACTTGTTTGACTCTCGTAATCTGATATGTGGCACGTAAATTGACACATATGAGGTAGTAAACTAGATAGCCCTGAAGTATTGGGCCGTCATTTTCTCTTTTCTGGGTTCAGCAGCAGCAGCCCATTCCAAACAAGCCCAATTAAGTTTTTAGCTTCATTACTTAGAGCCCGTTTGGATTGATTTAAAATAAGTAATTTTTAAAAAGTTATTTTAAAGTCATAAGTTACATAAATCACATAGTGTAAAGATGAAATTACTATCTATACCTATTTTTTTTTCTAATTACAATAATCTCTTAAAATTAACTCAATCCGGATACATTAATGAAAGCACGGATACATTAATACATTAATACAGATACATTATTAAAATAAGGGATTAACTCAATCCGGATATATTAATGAAAACACGGATACATTAATACAAGCACGGATACATTAATACATTAATACGGATACATTATTAAAATAAAAATTAACGCAATCCGAATACATTAATGAAAGCGCGGATACATTAATACAAACACGGATACATTAATATATTAATACGGATACATTATTAAAATAAGACATTTTAGTTATTTTAAAAAGATATAGGGACAAATGGAAAATAATATACTTAAAGATGTGTATTTTAGTAATTTTTCCTTTTAAAAATAAGTAGTTATGTGTTTTTGATGTGTTTGGCAAAAAAGTGTTGAAAGTCACTTTTTTTTATCAAAATGTCTGAAATACCCTTAAAGTTGTTAGCATTAAAGAATTAAGGGTAAAAAAGTAATATATTTGGTCAAAGTAGAATGATTTGTAAGTTAAAAAAAAATAAGTAGGGGGCACCATACTTTTGACTTATTTTAAGTTATTCTTTAATTGTCAAACACTCTAATAAGTCAAAAACTGATTTAAAAGTTAGTTTGACCAACTTAAAATCCCATCCAAACGGGCTCTTAGATACTTTTTACAATGTTGACCAATCTAAGGCTCTAAGCTCATTTTGAGTTGCGTTTTTTTTAACGAGAAATACATTCAAATAACTAAATATTATTTGCAAGAACTATAAACAAACACAGAAATATCTTCAACTCTTAACTTCAATAATTCAAATAAAGTGAAAAACTAGTTCCAATAGAATTTAGTAGCTCGTATATGAGATCTAATTAATCTATGACATTACATAACTATCTATTAAGAGATATTACTCTTTTAAAGCATATTTAATTGTATGTTCTAATTTTTAAAAATGAGATAATATAAATCATATTTTAAAAAATATATGCAAATTCTAAATATTTTTTACAAAATGTGTGATCAAATTCAAATCCATGTGTCAAAAGAACTTGTTGCAATTAATGGGGTAGGTCCCCCCATGTATCCAAATAATCTTAACCCCATACAAAAATATTGTTTATTAACTAACCCATATCATCTTTAGAGAATTGATTCACAAATTAGTCGGTACGTAATTTTTGATTGAATCTAAGATTTTATATTATTTTTAATAATTAAAGATTTCTTTTAGACTTATATTATATATTCTATTTTTATCTTATTTTATTAAGTTTATTATAAAAATTTGAAAATAACAAAAATAGAATCACATTTAAGATGAGTTTTGTTTTCAATTTATCAACAAAAAAAAAAACCGTATAAAAATATATATTTTCATTTAATTTAATTTTAATAAATAAATTAGTGTTTTTATTTATATTTTTAAATTACCTATTTAACATTTCTTATATTTTTATTAGTTTAAAATAGTTGGCTAATATTTTATTATTATTATTTTCATATATATTTAAATATTTTTTTTAAAAGCATTAACCTAATTAAACTACCCCATAACACTCAATTTTCTCGATTTTTTGTGTGTGTTAATCTATGAATATTTTGGTGATATGGCTTCCAGACGATTTCTTTGTAAATTCTTTATGGAATCCTCCATAAGGATTTGGGGGAGCAGTACGTACAGTCTCACCATTTTTGGAGTCCATTTTGGGCATTTAGGGAGTAATTTACAAGAATTAGGCGATTTTCTCAATTTTTCGTGTGTGTTAGCCCATTAATATTTTGGTGATATGGCTTCCGGGCGATTTCTTTATAAAACCTTTATGGTACCCTCCATAAGGGGTTGGGGAGCAGTACGTACAGTCTCACCATTTATAGAGTCCTTTTTGGGCATTTAGGGGGTAATTTACAAGAATTAGACAATTTTCTCAGTTTTTTGTGTGTGTTAGCCCATGAATACTTTGGTGATATGGCTTCTGGACGATTTCTTTGTGAAATATTTACGGAACCCTCTGTAGGGAGTTGGGGGAGCAATACGTACAGTCACACTATTTTCAGAGTCCATTTTAGACATTTAGGGGACAATTTAAAGAAATTAGGCAATTTTTTCAGTATTTTTTGTGTGTGTTAACCCATGAATATTTTGGTAATATGGCTTCCGGATGATTTCTTAACGAAACCTTTATGGAACCCTCCGTAAGGAGTATGGGGGAGCAGTACGTACAGTCTCACCATTTTCAGAGTCCATTTTGAGCATTTAGGGGGCAATTTATAGGAATTAGGCAATTTTCTCAACTTATTTTGTGTTTGTTAGCCCATGAATATTTTGGTGATATGACTTTCACATGATTTCTTTGTGAAACCTTTAAGTAACCCCCCGTAGGGAGTTGGGGGAGCAGTACATAGCGTCCCACCATTTTCAGAGTCTATTTTTGGCATTTATGGGCAATTTAAAAAAATTAGACGATTTTCTCAGTTTTTTCTGTGTGTTAGCCCATGAATATTTTGGTGATATGGCTTTCAGATGATTTATTTGCAAAACCTTTGTGGAACCCTCCGTAGGGAGTTGGGGGAGCAGTGCGTACATTCTCACCATTTTCAGAGTCCATTTTGGTTATTTAGGGGGCAATTTACAGGAATTAGGCGATTTTCTCAATTTTTTGTGTGTGTTAGCCCATGAATATTTTGGTGATATGACTTCTGGACGATTTATTTGTGAAACCCTTACGGAACCCTCCGTAAGGAGTTGGGGGAACAATACATACAGTAACACCATTTTCTGAGTCCATTTTGGGCATTTAGGGGCCAATTTTCATGAATTAGGCTATTTTCTCAATTTTTCGTTTGTGTTAACCTATGAATATTTTGGTGATATGCTTCCGAATGTTTTATTTGTGAAAACTTTATGGAACCCTCCGTAGGGAGTTGGGGGAGAACTACGTACAGTATCACCATTTTTAGAGTCCATTTTGGGTATTTAGGGGTCAATTTAAAGGAACTAAGCAATTTTTTCAATTTTTCGTCTGTCTTAAGCCATGAATATTTTGGTGATTCGGCTTCTGGACGATTTCTTTGTGAAATCTTTATGGAACCCTAAGTAGGGTATTGGAGGAGCAGTACGTACAGTTGAATCATTTTCGAAGTCCATTTTGGGCATTTAGAGGGCAATTTACAAGAATTAGGCAATTTTCTCGATTTTTCGTATGTGTTAGCCCATTAATTTTTTTGTGATATGGCTTCCGGACGATTTCTTTGCAAAACCTTTATGGAACCTTTCGTAGGGAGTTGGGGGAGCAATACATACAGTCTCGCCTTTTTTGGTGTCCATTTTGGGTATTTAGGAGGCAACTTATAGTAATTATGCGATTTTCTATATTTTTTGTGTATTGGCCAATGAATATTTTGGTAATATAACTTCCGGGCGATTTATTTGTGAAACCTTTATGGAGCCTTCCAAAGGGAGTTAGTGGAGCAGTATGTATAGTATCACCATTTTCGGAGCCTTTATTGGGTATTTAGGGAGCACTTTACGGGAATTAGATGATTTTATCAGTTTTGTGTGTGTTAGCTCATGAATAATTTGATGATATGGCTTCTGGATGATTTCAAACCTTTACGGAATCCTCTTAGGGAGTTAGGGGAGCAGTAGGTACAGTATCACCAATTTTAGATTCCATTTTGGGTAGTTAGGGGCCAATATGAATTAGTCGATTTTCTCAATTTTTTGTGTATGTTACCCAATGAATATTTATGTGATATGACTTCTAGATGATTTATTTGCGAAACATTTATGGAACCTTCGTAGGGAGTTGGGGGAGCAGTATGTACAGTCTCACCATTTTCAGAGTTCATTTTGTGTATTTAGGGGCCAATTTACAGGAATTGAGCGATTTTCTTAGTTTTTTTGGTGTGTTAGCCCATGAATATTTTGGTGATATGTCTTCCAAACGATTTATTTGTGAAACCTTTATGGAACCCTCCGTAGGGATTTGAGGAGAAGTACGTACAATCTCACCATTTTCAGGGTCTATTTTGGGCATTATGGGGCAATTTACAAGAGTTAGGCGATTTTCTCAATTTTTGTGTGTGTTAGCCCTTAAATATTTTGGTGATATGAATTCTGGACGATTTCTTTGCGAAACCTTTACAGAACACTTCGTAGGAAGTTGGGGGAGAAGTACATACAGTATCACCAATTTTAGATTTCATTTTGGATATTTTGGTGCCAATTTACAAGAATTAGGCAATTTTCTCAATTTTTCTTATGTGTTAACCTATGAATATTTTGGTGATACGACTTTTAGACGATTTCTTTGTGAAACCTTTATGAGCCCTCCATAGGGAGTTGGGGGAGCAGTACATACAGTCTCACCATTTTCAGAGTCCTTTTTGGACATTTAGGGGGTAATTTACAGGAATTAGGTGATTTTCTCAATTTTTCGTGTGTTAGTCCATGAATATTTTGGTGATATGGCTTCCGGGCGATTTCTTTGTGAAACCGTTATGGAACCCTCCATAGGGATTTAGGGGAGCAGTATGTACAGTTTCACCATTTTCAGGGTCCATTTTGGGCATTTAAGGGGCAATTTACAGGAATTAGGCGATTTTCTCAGTTTTTTGTGTATAGCACCCATGAATATTTTGGTGATATGACTTTCAGACGATTTATTTGTGAATCCTTTATGGAACCATCCGTAGGGAGTTGGGGTTGCAGTACGTACAGTCTCACAATTTCCTAAGTCCATTTTGTATATATAGGGGCCAATTTACAGGAATTATGTGATTTTCTCAATTTTTCGAGTGTTAGCCCATGAATATTTTGATGATATGGCTTCCGAATAATTTCTTTGTGAAACTTTTATTACACTCACAACCCACAAACACACCACCATTTTGGTAACCCACCCCTAAACATAAATCACACAAACATAACACAGAAAACTGTCATAAAAAAATACTCACATAAAAAAAAAAAACCTGCACATATATAACCAATACACTCACATTCAGATTTTCAAAAAATCCTACACTACTGCACAATACATACACACATACAGACGAACAACAATAAAAAAAAAAACACCTGCATAACTAGAGAAAGAAGGTAGAGTTTGAGGTTTTCTTTTACGATTTTGAGTTCATGATTTTTTATTGGAGTCATTTTCTTTTCGTGAATTGTTTTTTCGTAAGCGGTAACATTTAATGTTTATTGTATAATTTGATTTTCATGATTATATAAGACTTCATTTCAATGTTATGAAATTGCTCAAATTTTATGTGTGTTTAACTTTGACACAATAATATTGAAAGATTTCCTCTTTATTTTATTCTACGTTATTTTTCATCTTGTACCATATGCTACTATCAAATAAGTACCTTTTATATCCAACCAAAACTAACCAAATGCCTTAAAGAAGTATTCTAATATTTTGTTTGGTCAAATTTATCTAAAGTTAAAAAGTGTTTATTTTAAAAAAAATTGAGAGATAAAGAGTTACATATTTCTCAAAAAAATGTCTTTTGCAGTAACTCGTAAAATATAAATGCATTTATGTTGAATTTGAATATGAAATAACTTTTTATTTGTTTAAGATTTTAGACTTAATCTTTTTAAATAGTGTTCATGAATATGAATAGTAAAAAAATAATTGAATCACTAATATCTTTCTAGTAATAGGTAAACATTAGGATATATTGCCCATTTCAAAAGCTTGTATCTATAAAGAATGTACTTACGTATCTTTTCTGAGACACTTAAAATAATTTAAGGAAGTGGTTATTTACCTTGATCAAATTATGCCAATAATTAACTTTCATTAATTTCATCAAGACACGTAGACAAATATTAGTTGATGCGATGCACTCAAAAGAAGGCATTTATGCCTCTAAGCCGGTGTATGTCAAGATAAAAAATGGGGTGATGCATCTGGGTTGAGACCAATAAAAGTTCAACAATAAAAAAATGCGAGCAAATCACAGCTTGTAACAATATATTCAAAAATAATTTAAGATAAGTTAAGTCAATAAAAGTGACCGTGCTAGAACCATGGGACTCGAGGAGTGCCTAATACCTTCCTCTCGGTCAACAAAATTATTTATCCAGTTTTTTTATTTTTGTAGACAAAAATAAAGAGCTATTTTATTTTGATTAGGAAGTCAAAAAAAAAAAAAGATGACTTGAAACATTGTAATTAATTTCAAATGGCGACTCTGAATAAAAAAAAATTCATTTTCAATACTGTAACTTTAATTAAAAAAATCCTTTATATTGTAAAAATTCTTTATAACATAAATAATAGTTTAGAGATAATTATGAGATGAATAGTTTAAAAAAAAACTATTATATGAGAATTGCTTATTTTGAGGGATTCTTTATGTCTTCAATTACCCTTAAAATAATATACAAATTTAGGGATAATTTGTAGTTGATTAAAACAATATTTATTTTAAAATAGAAAAAGTAACATAAATAGTTAAATCCTACCTAATTAATCTTTATTTTAAAGAAATATATATATTTCGCGTAACTTATCTCTATATTAATAATATATAGGAAAAATTACTAAAGTACACACCTTTAAGTATATTATTTTCCATTTGTCTCTATATCTTTTAAAAATAACTAAAATCCCTTATTTTAATAATGTATCCGTATTAATGTATTAATGTATCCGTGCTTGTATTAATGTATCCGCACTTTCATTAATATATCCGGATTGGGTTAATTTTTATTTTATTAATGTATCCATATTAATGTATCCGTGCTTGTATTAATGTATCCGCACTTTCATTAATGTATCCGGATTGGGTTAATTTTTATTTTATTAATGTATCCATATTAATGTATCCGTGCTTGTATTAATGTATCCGCGCTTTCATTAATGTATCCGGATTGAGTTAATTTTTATTTTAATAATGTATCCGTGCTTGAATTAATGTATCTGTGCTTTCATTAATGTATCCGGATTGGATTAGTTTTAAGGGATTATTGTAATTAGAAAAAAAGTAGGGATGGATAGTAATTTCATCTTTACACTATGTGATTTATGTAACTTACCCTAATATATATCTAGCTCTAATCAGCTACTAAAGGAACCTTACCACATAACTTAGACTTTGGTTACAAAGTCTATTATATTAAACTATACGGCAATTATACTTTCCTGTATTAATTATGATCAAACTTGTATTGACTAATGATGCAAAATTTGTTGAAAATATTGTATAACCAAACGACCCTAATAACACGGTAATGAAATTTTTTATATCAATTTAAATTAATCAAATATCAAAATTAGTGTGAATATTGAATGATGATAAATCAAGAAAAAAAAAAGTTATATAGAAAGTTAACACATAAGTGATGACCAAGTCAAACTGGAAAAAATCCAATCACGAACCTTAAAGAATATTTTTAGTTTTAAATTACCTGTCATAATCGATTTTGAAAAAATAAATATATCAAATTATTTGTTATTTTAGGAAACATTCAAGATGAAATTAACCTCTTTTTTCTATTTCATTATTAAAGTATAAGTTACACAAATTTTCTCTGTACACAATGCTTTACTTTGGTATATAAAATGTTTTTATTACCAAAAGAAAATAATTTACACAAATTGTATAGTTTTAAGATTTAATTACATTTTATTCCTACTCTTTTTTAAATTACAAAAATTCCTTAAACTTTTGAGGATTTCAAATACACTACTCAACGTCCTGATACATCGTGTCCTGGTTTCAGATACATCACTAGACGTCTCGATACATCGTCATCCGGTTTCGGATACTCACTCAACGTCCTATACATTGTGTCCCGATACATTACCTTTGTTGAGACAAGACACACATGTCCCGATACATTACTTTTGTTGATATAAGATACACCTATCTCGATACATCACGTAAGATTGATGTATCCAAGAATAGGGGAGAGTAGGAATTTTTGTAATTTTTTAAAATGATAGGAAATCTTTAGAGAATATGATAAAATAAGTTGTATATTTAGGTAATTTTTCCTTTAAAGTTATAGTAACTATTCTTGAAGATTATAAATATCTTAATTACATAGAAATGACATAATATTTAATAAAAATAATTATATCTTAAGATATTATAATAAAAAATCTTAACTAATATTTTTATTAAAAATAGATCAGAACAAGTACGATAAATAATTTGAAACGAAGGGGATATAAGTGAGAAAATCTTAAAACACACGGATATGAAGTTTCTTAGCTATAACTTTGAATGGTCAAAGTTGACTCACAAGACCAATTATTTATTATTTATTGGACCCCATCTCTATTTTGGCTCTATCATATATTAAATAAAAATGACAAAAATGGCCCTTTTATTTTGGGATACATTTAATAGTTTTTGAAGTGTGTTTTGGACTGGTTTGATTTTTTATGTTTGACAAAAATTAACATTTTTAATCTTAATTAAATATGTATCGAACTTTGTCCATTAGTTTTGATAAAAAAAAATGAAAAAATGATATAATTAAAAAAGTTTTCGTTAAATCTTAAAAATTGTAACACAAAACTATATTGTTCATCAAAAGATAGATCAAAAATCACCGAAGAATGT
Source organism: Solanum appendiculatum (assembly GCA_018342035.1). Lineage (NCBI taxonomy): Eukaryota > Viridiplantae > Streptophyta > Magnoliopsida > Solanales > Solanaceae > Solanum > Solanum appendiculatum. The sequence goes on along the minus strand of JAGDQO010000570.1, from coordinate 1,494,598 downwards.
AGTGTAGTAGATGAGACTGCTTATTCATTAACCGATCTCGAATTCGAGCCTTGAGTATGGAAAATTCTTTGGTAGGGAGCGCTCCCCCCCGAATGAAGCTCTATATAACGCGAATATGGAATAGTAAAGTTTCAATACGAGTACCGAACATCGAGTGGAAATAAAAAAGATAGATAGATAGATGGATAAAAAATAAGTAGAAATTAAATCAAAAAAATTACACCAAACTCTAAAAGGAGATTAAAAATAATAAAAGTTGTTTCTCCAAATGTGACTAAATTAATTTTGTTTTCTTAGTTCTTATTAACTCAAACTGACAAAATTTATTATAAAATTGACATAGTCAAAAGTTTTTAAATTTTGACAAATTTTAAAAAATAAAAAAAATTCAAATATATATTTTAGATCCACCTCACACATAAGAGGACCAATCTTGTCACTTTACTCTATCATATTACTACTATATATTAAGTCAAAGTTTTGTAATAAATATCAGACTTCATCTAAATCAAAGAACTCAGCTCATCCCTTCATTTTATTTTATTTTCTTCATCAATCATCATGAAGTCTTCAACAAGTTCATCAAGTGATCGATACCAGAAATTTTCGACTTCATTCGGGGACGATACGCCATCGCCGATTAGCGTTACAAAGAGTTCGAAAACTCCGTTTTACGTAGAGACGATGGATCCACAACCAGCTATGTATAGAAAAAAGAAAAATGATATTCCATGGTCAACTGGATTATGTGACTGTATGTCCGATCCCAAGAATTGTAAGTTTCCTTTCATATCATTTCTGAAAATGCAACTCCGTTGGATATAGATATTTGTGTGATCGTAAATTCGGGTAAAATAGATATTTTAAAACTGACTAAAAGAAGAAGGTGTGTCTAATAAATTGGGAGTACTTTTTTTTTTTCCTTATTGATTGAAATTGTTACTTTATTAGAAAGAGTTAATTAGTTTGTATTTTTAGTGATCAATTATTTGTAAATTTTAATTTTAGTTTTTGTGATATTTGACTTATAAAAATATATTAATCTTTTGTATATTTGAAATATATGCACTTTTGATACTCTTGCTCATAAATTTAACTTTACTTTTTGTGGTTCCACTGCTTTATTAACGATTGTAATTGTTACTACATATTTAAGTTACTCCCTTTGTTTTAATTTATGTGATATTTTTTATTTTTCGAAAGTCAAATTATATTTATTCTAATCAATATTTTAAAATATATATTTTTTCATAACATGAGAAAATTATAATTTATATAATTCAATTTAACTTTAAAGATTAATCAAATACACTCAAAAAGCAAAAAAAAAAAAAACATCACATAAATTAATTTGAAGGAAACGATATTATTTTAAAATTTATTCAAATATAACTTACTTCCTCCAAAAAGAGACTTAAAACATGCGTTTTAGTTTGATTAAAAATTAAATATATTTAATCAAACAACACTAGAACTAAAATTAAAATTTAGTAATAACTAAAGGAACAAAATTACTATTATTCCTAATGGACTAAAATAATTGTTTTTTTTCTCTTTTATTGTTTTTTTTTTGTTTGATTAGGTTGTATTACATTCTGGTGTCCATGCATCACTTTTGGAAAGGTTGCTGAGATTATTGACAAGGGTTCTAACTGTAAGTATTGTATTTTTTCTTTTTTTGTTGATTTTATTATGTTTAAAATAATGAGCTCACTTTTATTTGAAGATAGAAAGAACGAAAAATAATCAAAAATTTGATAGCTTAGTTAATTAGCTATCTGAACTTTCATCTCGTTAGTGAGCTAGACTTCGCATCTCCACTTTTGTAATCCTGTCTCACATTCTCCTGCCCCTCAAATTTTTAATTTTAAAAAATAAAGTGTGTTGACTGGTCAAGTAATAATATGATTTATTTAAGTTTTGGTAAATTAATGACCATCATTAATACATTCATGATTCATCTTAATCTCTTAAATTTGGCTTATGTAAATGTTTTACTGATTTATGTGGTTCAAAGGGACTAATGAGAAATCTTATTAAAATATTAAATAACTTTTTTTTATTAGTTATGTTACATTTGGCTATAATAAAGAATAAAAAATAATAATTTTGTCTTAATTCCAAACAAGTTGGGGTCAACTGGATAAGTCGACACTTCTTCATCCATATAGATGACCTCGTATTTGTTTAGAATTGAGGCGTAATTGTTATTTTTTTTAATTAAGAAAAAAAACGTTTACTTGTTAATTCTATTTGATACGAACACAAACAAAGAAACTAAAATTTGGTAAAAGTTGGACGAATTGGACTATATGACCCATAGTTTGGTCTCTCTTGACACAGTCCATCTCAACTCAAATAACACTTTAAGTAATGTCAGTCAGTATCTCATTTATTAATTCAGTCAAATCGCCTATTTGCCACCCCGATAAAATAGTGAATTTGTCTCACTTATTAATCTTTTTTCTTCAATTTCATAATTATAACATTATTACTTTTTTTACCTTAATTTTTGCAGCTTGTGGAGTAAATGGAGCACTATATGCAATAATAATATGTGTGACTTGTTGCCCATGTTTTTACTCTTGTTTCTATCGTTCAAAAATGAGACAACAATATTTATTGAAAAAAAATCCTTGTGGAGATTGTTTGGTTCATTGCTTTTGTGGAGCATGTGCATTGTGTCAAGAATATCGTGAGCTCAAAAATCGAGGAGTTGATATGTCAATTGGTAAGAAAAAATTATTTATTTCACCCTTTATTTTTTTTTAATTTTTTTTTAAAGTAAATAAATGTGAAAAGTAAAGTCAAGTCAAGTCGAGTATATTAGCTTATTTGGCCAAACTTTTAAAATTTACTTATTTTATAAACAATCAAATACAAATTCTAGCTCATTTATGCACCTGACAATGAATTTCGTGATTAAATGTCACTAGATAGAATTTCTCAATATGAGAGAGTCATTTCAAATAGTGTCTTAAAAAACAGTTTGTATTTAACAAAATTAGAACAGTAATTTTTGTTTGGTCACGATGTCAAAAGTGTTTTGAGGGAAAAGTTACTTCTGAAAAGCTAGATCTAATACTTCAATTTTTTAAATTAAGTATTTTTGGCTTCATAAAAACTTGGCTAAAAATGTTATATACCTCAAAAGTATACTTTAATATGAATATTGTCTTTTGATTAAGTTTTTTAATATATATATATATATTATTTTTTTATGTTCATAGGATGGCATGGAAATGTGGAGAGGCAAAATCGTGGAGTGATCATGCCACCAACAGTTGAAGGTGGAATGAATAGATAAGGATTAAGATGGAATTGGAAAAATCATGAAGATACCTTTTGGAATCGAAGCAATAACTGCTATAAAGTAAAGAGATGCGAACGATAGTGAATATTATATTACAAGAATATAATTTGTTAGTGAGTTGTGAGTGCTTAGATTTGTAATCTAAATCATGTACATGCTTATTATTTACCTAATTAATATATGCATCCAAGTATATTGTTAATTCTCCTTTCCCATCGCCTTTGAGTTCGCGATTTCAAGATGGATATGATAAATTCACTATGAAAATTGATATGAAAACCCTCGTGAATGGGATATGGGGGACGAGCAAGGCATATAGCCAATAAAGAGGTGAAATATGTTCGTATATACGCACACCGACAAGTATGATACTCAAAAAAGGGACCATAAGGTAACCAGAGCTAATGTAAAATCATTTGAATTGCACCATAATGGAAGGGGTAAGAGTAACTTGCATATATATGAATTTTTGTTCATCCCCACCTGGTCAATTCACCAGTTCTCACTTACTTACTACTTACTCGTTAAATACCGGCTAGAACAAGGAAACCGGTCCCTTACTACCAAGAATATCTTATGCAAATGCATTATGATCGAACATCCCCGTTCGAGACAAAGGAATTCAGCTACAGAAGGGAAAAAATGATTCTACCCTATAAGATAATTACAGCAATCAACAACAAGCCTTCTCTGCCTCGACTGCACGTAGGAACAAATCCAGAGCACTAACCTCAATCCCATGTTCATGTCCCGATCTAAAAAGACCACACGCGTTAACATTAACTCTCCGTGGAGTAACAAAATTGGGAGCCAAGTGAAACTCTGTTCACAATTAACATTATGCTACAAGGAAGCTGCAGTCCAGAGTGTCAACAAACCAACAATTAGAGAGCTCAAGAAAGTATGAACGTCGTGGGAATATTGTGAATGACAGCCAGATGCTGAGTCTGATGATGGAGCAACCGAGGAGCTATTCGTGAAGGTGCCATTTCTCCCTCCACTAGATGAAAAATGACAAGAAATAAGTCATAAGTAATAGTAGAGCAAGAATAACAAGTTATGGGGAAGTTGATCAAACAATAAAGGACAATTTAGAAATGACTAAATAAGTACCTTCCTGGATATATACAAGAACCATGACCTGCAATAGGAAAACAAATATTAGGTATCGATAATCATGCAAATCACAACATTGTCCCTAAAACAGCAGCCAGAGACATATTTATGCAGATTACTCTTGAACAAGTCCGAAACAGTATCTCATAATAGCTTAAAAGTAACCACTGTGATCAGATTTCTAAGGGGAAAAATCAGGTATTTGTTAATGTTACTTCAATTCTTTCTAACACCGCTAACTGTATAAAGGTTTTGCGGTTGAGTTCCGTAACACGCTGCCATTATGTGCATTGCACATGGAATAAATACATATTTGCATCCATACTTTTGGAAGCACCACGAAGCCAAACAAGCCGAGAAGTTTAAACAGACTAGGCCAAAAAGCAGTTCATAAGGCATGGCATCTCTTGTTTTAGATATTTTCCTTATTAACATAACACACTTTCCCAATATGCTTGTAGCAGACTAAATAGTTAATTTGAAAGTTGAATCTCATACTTCCAGAATTTTGTGTCAACTTGTTAAAGTTAATTTGTGGTAGGATTACAATTGGACAAGACACTTAACAACAACGACATACCCAGTGTAATCCCACAAGTGGGGTCTAGGGAGGGTGGCATGTATGCAGCCTTACCCCTATTTTGTGAAGATAGAGAGATGGTTTCCGATAGACCCTCGGAAACATGTAAAGCAAATACAGTAGCGAAAGAAACCGCGTTGAAAACAATTAAGAAGAGAACTGGACAAGACACTTGTGATGTTGTATCTTAGGTTCAAATATTCGAGTCAGCAAATTCATGTAACATATGAGCATTTGCAAAAACAAAAAAACACGTAGTTTTGACAACTTACTAGGATCAGTGGTAGTGACTTTAGCAACCCCATTGAAGTTGCAAGTTCCATCGGCCATGCCCATCTTGTGATAATACGCATCAAAAGCATATGATGCATGAGCAAACACAGTATTTGGGTCATAGCAAGGGTTTTCTTGCAACAAAGGAACACAATCAACTTTCCCCGGTCCACAAGCCCAATCCAGTGCAGCTTGCACCATTTTTTTATCCGCGTTTTCCTTTGCAACACAATAGGTTTGGTTTGTAGTGTCATTGGCCAACACCGTTCCAGATCCTGTCAAGTGCATGACATAAACTGGAACTCCATTGGAATCGAAAAGCCCCCAGTTCTTCTCTGATATAGAACCAGGTCTGAGATCTTCATTGTAAAGCTCATAAATGTACGTACTAACTGCAATCCCAGGATGTTTGGGAGTCCCGGTGTTGTTAAGAACATGCCTAATCAAGTTACTATTATAAGTATTCGCATTGTCAAGAGAGGCATCCGGCTCAGAGGAGTCACCCTTAGATGGCCAACCTGACTCCGTTACCATAACGGGAATGTTAGTGAAGTTCAAGTAGGACATAGAAAAATATGCTGCATCAACAACTGCATCAAATACATTAGTATAGTGGAGGAGTGTATTAGAATCAACAGCCTCCTTGTTAGCTGGGAGGGGGCGAAAGAGAGCATAGTCCAACGCGATCACACCATTGGATTTCATATAATCATAGTATGGATATGCGTTGAGCATGAAATAGGACCCGGTGTCCTGCAAAAATTTCAGCAACGGAACCATGACAGGATCCAATGATCGATTGAAGAAAGCTTGTGAGGGTGGAAATGAGTCGAGTATGATAAAAGACGAATGAGGGGTGGAGACTTTTATCTTAGTGTCGAGATTAGCAGCAACAAGGGCAGAGTGAATAAATTTCATGGCAGAGACCAAGAGAGGAGCAGCATTAGGAAGAGTGGTAAGGACTTCAGAACCGATGGCGATGGCTGTGATGTTGGTGGCAGGAACATGAGAGAGGATGTTCCGGGAAACCCAATTTGCAGCAGTGGAATTCGACTGACCAATTCCTAAGAGCTGATCATTTGGTACAGAAACAGTGACGCGGATTTCAGTATGAGCAAGTGCAAGTAGCATAGCTTGGTCAGCATCAAATAGCCTGACATGCCGAATCTGCTGTGCTTTGAGGAGAGCCACCACCTGAGCTGGACTGGGCATGTCTGAGACATCAGTTCCAATGTTTACACCAATGAAAGCCTCTGACAGATAGAAGAAAGATTGAGTAGTATTTAGTTAAGTAGCTTTCAGTAAAACCAGAAGAAGTGATGTCGCAATCAACCGGCACTTGTGGAACAATTAAGTTGAAACACATCAAATCAAGGCTTCTTGCGCAGGAAAATGCAGTAAATCTGATTGAAATAAGAACATGAGAATAATAATAATGAAGGTATGTAAATTTTACAATTTCAGATGATCAACAAGCCACAACAGTCATGGCCAACAACAACAACAAACTCAGTGCAAGTTGGGGTCTGGGGAGGGTAGATCATACGCAGACCTTATCCCTAACATGAGAAGGTAGAGAGGTTGTTTCCGATAAACCTTCGGTTCAAAGAAAGATAAAAAGAGGCAGTAGCAACAAGCAGAAACAACAGCAAGATAATAAGATAACCGAGACTACAGGAACAACATGTAGTAATAGAAATCTAAAAATAACGAACTGTCACGGCCCTCGGTTACATATTATTTATAACAAAACAACACAAGTTTCGACACCAGGTTAGTGTTTCACAGACTTGATAGCCATCATAACTTCCATATAATACATATGAAGATCAGTCAGACATAGTAAAAAAAATTACGTCTAATCAACCACAAAATGTGATACTCCTATAAAGAAAGAGTTGTAAAGTTTTAGTTGTTTATCAACCCCTGGAAATGTTGAAATTCTTATTTTTTATTGAAGACAGGTGCCTAAGTAAATAAATGTATCAACTGTCTACCCATGTGTAATTTACTTCTAGTCCTCAATCTTCATAATCAAATCGATTTGATTTAACCGAAAAGAACCACACATCAAGTATAAAGTTTCACCTCTTCAATACTTTACAATATAAGATTTTCACACAGTTGGTCCCTATTCTGTGAATAGAAATGAAGCGAGTCACTAGGAGCCTATGACAGGAATAATATTACTGAAGAGACTATCTCACAGCTTCAGCTCTTCCATTACTAACACTACAAAAATCTGAAAGCTAGTGCAAAAACCGACATGCTTCCAAATATTTATCACTCAGATTGCTTTGTCTAATTACTTGTTTCATTTCATAAGGGGTCATTTGTTTTGAAGACAAGTTATGCTGGCATTAGTTACATTGAGATTATTTCTTATTAGCTGTTTGGTTATTGTATTAAAAATAACATGCATTGCATAATTTCTAAGAAGTTGTTTATTTACGTAAGTATCCTCCGCCTTATTTCATAGTATTTTTGTCATTTTCATCAACTTATCCGGAGATGGCTTTTCCCTGTACCAATTACTAACCCTGGTATAACTTATCCCCCAATTAATAACCAAACAAGGAATAAGAGTCTTATCATAAGACAATACTAAATTTTTATCTCAGGACTATATATGCTTGTCCAGAATACCAAATGATCCCTAACAGTTTGTATAGAGACCCTCTAGGGATTATCTCATTGCTGCATTGCACAATTTGTGCTCATGTGATCGACCACTGTGAATGGCAGAGATTCCACTCATCTGTCTTGATATTGTGGTTCAGCAAGCGAGAATATCCTGAGACAGTATGGATGTGCGCAGTGTGTACCAAAACACCCTAGTTGGTCGCCCCCGCATCATGAGCAGGACAACCAGATGAAAGTTGATTAGAAGTTCTTGGCCTGATCAAGAACCAGATTGAGTTGTGGGGTCAAAGGCCTCAAAGGATTCCACAGGTTGCAGCACACATCAATGTTGTCTTGGTTGCAGCACAACAAGGCGACCAGCTGCCTATTTTCTTGTACCAAGGCAACCAACCATTTGGCACATTAGCCTAGGACATGTACTTTTGTGCATTTGATTGGGATGTCTACTATGGTCAACAGCACAATGTGAGTCCATCCTAGAGACATGACATTACTAGCACATATGGTATTACAGAGGCACTTCCCGTGCAAGATGTGCATACTAGATGACTAAGCTACAGTTCGACTCAGGTCAGTATCTTTTTCTACTTTTAATCAAAAAAATTTGTTTCTGTTGTTGTCATTTAATCTATATTGCTCGGACTCTTCAAAAATGTCAGCAGGTGCTTGTCGGATTCTCCAAATGTAGTATATTTTTGGAGAATCCGACACAGGTGAAGAGTCCGTGAAACTTAGCATTTAATAGTATCATATTAGCAAGTTGATTCAAACGATTTCTACGATTGACTATCTCGATGATACCATTGATTCAGATGATTTTGTTACTCTCAATAGTCCCTTTGATCATAATGGGCTGAGTTCACCAGCAAGGATAGTTATTTCTACCGGGGAGAAGCACGTTATGACCTAAAAGAAAGTAGAAACAGGATTGCTCGTCTGTACGATCATGCTATAGAGCACTTGTGATTGGGAGGAGGCGAGATTCATTTACTTATTTATTGATAAAATCCTGCCTCATCTTGATCAAATATCAATTAGGATACATTAACTGATGGTCCAGACACCCCTAACAAAGTATCATCAAGACCAAAATCAATAAGAAATCACAATTAGAGTAAGGAAAGCTCTATATAAGCCATCACATTCACCCTTTCTATTCCGAGATTTTTATGTCTAATATTAATAAGAATAGTTTTTCAGCCAAAGACAGAAACCAAAAACATGACTTCTGGTGATTCTCAAATAACATTATGATTATGCTCATTGTTATAATAACAACAACAACAACATATCAGTGTAATCCTACAAGTGGGGTCTGGGAAAGGTGGTGTGTACACAGCCTTACTCCTGCCTTACGAAGGTAAAGAGGTTGTTTTTGATAGACCCTCAACTCAAGTAAAGCATGTCCAAAAAAACAAATAAAACAAATACAGTAGCGAAGAAGTCATGCTAAAAACATTTTAGAAAAGAACAAGTAGCAACAAAATGTACGATAAGTCAATAACTGAAGAAAAAAAAAACAACAGATGAAAACGAAGAATAAAATAAGACAAGAAAGTCCATGTGCACTGAACAGTTTTCAGAAATAATGGGCACAAAAATCTTATAAGGCAGCAAACAACCACACCGTGTGCTAAATATGTTACTTCTTAAGAACATTGATAAAATAGCCTTGAAAGCACATCAAAGGATTTCCATTATTTTTTATACTAGTATGTGCAGAGGAAGCCACATGAGGTGGGACACATCAGAACTAATCTGGAAAGATGGTCATATTGTATAATATCACAAAAGTGAAATTATATATTAAGAGATACCATGTTTAGAAAAAGTCAAGATCACTAAGGCAAAAAGTCTATTTCTTTAGAAAAATCATAGAGAAATGAGAGTGTAGCAAAAGCATTCACATTTTGCCTCTTTTACAACACTAGCTTGAACTTTAAGCATTCAGCTCCATTTTGTCAAAATAAACTACTTCTGATTATTGTCAAATATTTGAACAAATTTTGTGATTAGATTTGAGGAAAATAACAAAATTGTTTTAAAAGTCTAATCAAATCCTAGGAATCACAATACAAAAAACTAATCTAGACACCAAAAATATCAGAAGTTACACCTCAAAAAGCTTCAAAACAATGCATTAAAACTCACATCCAAAAATGAGTACCCCTATAACAAATTCGTTACATATTTGATTTTTGAGTTTCATACATGAACTATCAGGTGTGTGAGTTTCCTACCTGAACTATAACAAAATGTTTATAGAAACACATATGAACTATAAGTTGTTCACTTTTCCTACCTGGACAATCAGGTTTGCTTCGAGAAACATTTGGTGATAGTCAAGGCAGAAAACTCACACACACACTTATAGTTCAGCTATGAAACTCAAAAAAGTGTGTTTTTGCCGCTTAACTCTTTTCTTCTCTAATACTTTGCAAGGTAGAATGGAGAAAAGATTGGTTTTACTAATGTGAACAAACAACTTCAAAGAAAGTTGGTTGAGAAGTAAATATCAAAGGAGTTAATTTCTCATACACTTACTCAACTAACCTCTATTATCTCATACAGTCACTTTTTTTCTAAACAAAATTAGAATCAAGAAAAACTATTAGTTGATTTAACATATGACAAATCCATAGCACAATGCAAGTAGCATAATGCAAGTAGAAATAAACATTCATAGACAAAATCATAATTTAAACAAGCAAAAAGGCAAATTAATTTCTTTTAAACCAAAGTTACTGAGTTCGATTGAATCCGTAGCCAAAATAAAGAAAATAATAGCAGAACTTACCTTCATTAGCAGAAAAGGCAAAATTTACTAAATGTGGAATAAGAAGAAGTAGAACAAGAAGATCCATTGAGCTCTTCATTTCTGTTCTGTAAAAAAGATTCAATCTTTCTACACCATTAGCAACCCTTCAACCAAAAAAGGGGTTTTGGGGGGTGGGGGGGGGGGGGGGGGAGTTTTGGTGATTGTGAAGTAGAGAAAAGTGGACTGTGTGTTCAAATGTATGGAATTTGGTTTTTTTTTTTGGTAAGCATTTCACATTTGTGTGAGAGATCTAAGGGCTGAGATTAAAACATAGGATGCTCTGTCTCTTGAAGCCCAAAAAAAAAATGGAAACTTTGAAGGACTCTTTTGGGACACCAAAGAACACTTTTTGCTTCATTTAGTGGGTGTTTGGATGAGATTTTAAGTTGGTCAAATTAACTTTTAAATCAATTTTTGATTTATTAGAGTGTTTGCCAATTATAAGAATAACTTAAAATAAGTCAAAAGTAACTAAAAATAAGTTAAAAGTTAAAAGTAGGGTGGCCCATATTTTTTTAAAAAAACTTATAAGTCATTCTACTTTGACCAAGTATATTATTTTTTTTACCCTTAATTCTTTCATAATGTTAATAACTTTAAGGATATTTCAGACATTTTGATTAAAAAAGTGACTTTCAACACTTTTTTGCCAAACACATCAACAACTTTTTTTCAACTCCAACACTTTTATCCAAACACATAACTACTTATTTTTAAAATGACTTTAAAGTAACTTTTTAAAAGTTACTTATTTTAAGTCAATCCAAACGGGCTCTTAGTTATACACCAATAAAGAAAAAAAATTAATACTCCCTCTGTTCGGATTTATTTGTCAAATTTTGACTTGACATACCTATTAAAAAAAATAATACTCCCTCCATTTCTATTTGTACTCTCTTTGTCCAACAATACTTGTCCACTATTGACTTGCACACTTCTTAAAAACTATAAATAGAAAGATAATTTTACTATATCAACCTTTGAATATACTCCCTCTGTCCCATATTAACTGATCACCTTTGTAAAAATACTTGTCCCAAATTATTTGATCACTTACTAAATCAAGATAAAATTAATTAATTTTTTCTCATTTTACCCCTATAATTAATATCATCATTATGTTTAATGTTCCTATAATTTCTCTTTGGAAGCTTAAACAAAATTAAAGTTTCTAGAATTTATCTTTCCAAAGAGTTCATTAAATACTTAATTATTCCTATATACTCTTGCTCTCACCCACTTTGGAGTACACATACATTTTGTATGCCCTATGTCATCATAAATTATCTTGATATCTATCAATATGGATAAAGGGTAAATTAGTCAAATTAATTATTTTATTTATGATTTCTTAAGTACCGTGTAAAATAGAAAGTGATAAGTTATTATGGAACGGAGAGAGTAATAAATACAATGTCTTGAAAAATGCAATAGGAAAATGACTATAATTAATGATAAGGGTAAATTAGAAACTAACTGTAAAATTATCCATTGATTTTATAAAGTGGACAAGTATTGTTGGACATCTCAAAAATAGTATAGTGGACAACTATTATTAGACGGAGGGAGTATATCGTTCTTACTAAAAATATATGATCTTCAATATTTGTCATTTCACAAAATTAATGCATGAATGGCATTATTCTTCCTATTTTACCTTTGAGAGTTATTAGCTTTGAAAGTACGAATTTGATCAATATAGTAAAACTAAATGATCAATACATGTTCATTGGTTAAATAAATTAATTTATGTTTATTTATTGAAAAATTTGACTTCAAAAGATCATTAAATAAAGGTACAATGGTAAACTTACTTAGTTTCTTAAGGGACGTGAAATATAAAATGGTTACATATAAATAGAAATGGAGGAAGTAATTAATATAGTGAGTTATTATTTTATCCCTAATAACTTATAAGATCCCAAACATATTTATCCATTACATTTTTCAAAGATATTAATTTAATATTAAAATTATAATAAATATTTATAATAACAATTATTTTTTAATAAAGGTATAAATTTTAGAGAGGAGAAGTATAAAATAAAAATTACTCCCTCCATTCATTTTTAATTGTCATAATTTGACTTGATGCATTAATTAAAAAATAAATTATTGATATAGATATTTTATCACACTATCTCTGTTAATTGATATTTAGTATTAAATTTTGAAAAATAATTTAAAGGATAATATTCAATGTTAAGGATAAAATATGAAATAAGTAATTATCTTTTTTTATATATCAAAAATAACAAATAAAAATGAAAATCTATTTTAAAAATAAGTTTATGAATATTTCAAAATGAATTGATTCAAAGGTTGTATAGTGTTCAAAGATTATGCAATGCCCAATGAGAGCAAAGTTCTGATATTTGCCATTCAATTGTCAATTTTTACAGTGTCAGTAATGAATTCAGACATAAAGAGGGTCTTTAATTATTTTATTCCCTTTTATCGATGCGTTCGATTGGTATGTATCATAACAATAATAATTTTGAAATAACTAATTTTGCTATAGGTAAAACTCTTCCTATACTCTTAGAACCCGTTTGGATTGACTTAAAATAAATAACTTTTATAAAGTTACTTTAAAGTAATTTTAAAAATAAGTAATTATGTGTTTTTGATGTGTTTGGCAAAAAAGTGTTGAAAGTTACTTTTATTTATCAAAATGTCTGAAATACCCTTAAAGTTGTTAACATTATTAAAGAATTAAGGGTAAAAAAGTAATATACTTGGTCAAAGTAGAATGATTTATAAGTTAAAAAAATAAGTAGGGGACACCCTACTTTTAACTTTTAACTTATTTTAAGTTAATTTTGTCTTATTTTAAATTATTCTTTAATTGTCAAACACTCTAATAAGTCAACAATTGATTTAAAAATTAGTTTGACCATCTTAAAATCCCATCCAAACGGGCTCTTAGTTATCTGTCCAATAATAGTTGTTCACTATTGATTTGACACTCCCCTTAAGAAACCATAAATAATAGGGGTAATGTTACTATATTATCCTTTAACTTTATTAAATTTAGTACTTTGAGAAATGTGTTTGATGGTAAATATTATTTAATAACAAGCGTAAAATAGACACAAAATGTAAATTATCTCTTGATATTTTAAACTAAATAAGTATTCTTGGACAACTATTTTTAGTATAGTGGACGACTATTGTTGGACGGAGGGAGTATAATAGAGTCTGACTAAATCGGATTCATGTCGAAAAGTCCCACTCCCTATACTCTTAGCTATATTGGAGTCCGACTAAATTAGATTCGTGTTGAAAAGTCCCACATTAGAGATAGACGAACAAAGGTGACTTCTCGTAATTAAGGAGACTCGAACTCGAGATTTCTTGGTTAAAGATGAAAGAGTACTTATCACTCCACCACAACCGTTGCTACCATTCTATTTGTGATGTATTGAATCATATTGGGCCATCTGATGTAAGCCCAATATAGAAATTAGTTAACAAGACTTCAGGGCTTTGTTTTGTTCTTTGCAGATTTTGTGTTAGTAATGTTTTTTGATTAATAAGGAATATTAATGTCAAAACTGCAACTAGCTACTCACTTCGTATCAATCTATTCGGTATTAAAGTTTATTGATTTGATTTATCGATTTATAGATATGCTATATCATTAAGATATTGACTTATCAGTTATTGATCGTTATCGATTTGATTGTTGCTTTAACCGTTAAGATTTAACATAAAATAAGGAAAAATGCACAAGTACCCCCCTAGACTATGACCGAAATCCCAGAGACACACCTAAACTTAACTAGGGTCCTATTACCTCCCCTAAGTTAATTTAAGATGGAATAAATACACCATAAACGTTGACGTGGCACAGAGAGAGTGCACACTCTCTTGAAAGCGTGTGATGGGTGAACAAATTGGACACATGTCCTTTTTTAATTGGTAACTTTATAATTAGTTAGTACACATAATTATTGATATTTAAACTTATATATATTTAATTATTTTTATTTCTTTCTTTGTAAAAAATTTATTTTTCTTTCTCACTTTAAACTTTTTATTTTTTTTCTTTCATTAATTTCTTATCTTTTCACTTTTAATTATTTCTAAAAAATAATTAAAAAGTTATAACATTTTTTTTTTATGTTTTTAAACGTTAAAAAATACTAAACGTTTTAGTTTTTTTATGTTTTATTTGATTTTCTTCACTTATTTTAATATCCGTGGAAAGTTAACTTATTTTAAATATAAGACATTTGAAATTAAATCAAAAGGAAAGAAAATAAAAGGAGTAAATAAAATCAATACAATAATAAAAGAGAAAAATCAATTAATGAAGGTAAAAAAAAGTTTAGATACAAGGCAAAAATAATATGTGTATTAATTTAACTTAAATACACGATAAAGAAAATAAGAATAATTTTTTTTAAAAAATTAAATTTTTTAAAGAAGAAATTAAAAAAAACAAATATAAAATAAAAAAATATTTACGCACGTGGCAGGCGCGTGTGTACAAACACAACCAACTTGGTGTGGTTGAAGGTGCCACGTCAGCACAAAAGGTGCACAAAAATACGAAAAAAATTAGTTTAGGGGGGGTAATAGGACCCTAGTTAAGTTTAGGTGTGTCTCTGGGATTTCGGTCATAGTTTAGAGGGGTACTTGAGCATTTTCCCATAAAACAATAATTGAAAATCATTTAGAAATAAAATGACAAACCAAATGAACCATGCACATGAGTTGATAGATTGCATTTTGCTCGAAAGCAAACAAATAACCGAAAGTTTGAGACAGTTAGAAATAAAGAAATGAACTCTAAATCAAGGATTATAGACCAAACGATATAAATATAATTATTTAATTCAATATCAGGATTGTTGATTAACTCGTTAAAAAAACCTCAAATCATTAATAATTGATAACTCAATAAAAAAAATTAAAACCGAAATCACTAAAACAATAACCCATGATCAATAAACCAATAACTTTTTTCAATTTGAATTATTGATTTTGCTTCAATTTTGAACCGACCCTAACTAGCTAGCAATCTCATTCTTTTTTTTTTATATAAATCGGGAGTGACCGGTGAGGGAGAGGAAATTATAACGTAGATCATCGAACCCTCACAAACAAAATGAGATATAACCATCCAACTAAGCTATTAAAATTCCTGTAGCAATTTCATTCTACTTCTACAACTATAACAAATTGAAATATACACTTAAAAATCCATGCCCAATTAAATCATCATATATGCTACGTGCATATCATTACAAAGAAACCAAACAAAGTAGCAACTCAAAAGAATAACAAGTTATGGACAATTTAGAAATGACTAAATTAGTACCTTCCTGGATATATACAAGAACCATGACCTGCAACAGGAAAACAAATATTAGAAATCGATAATAATGCAAATCACAACATTGTCCTCGAAACATCAGCCAGAGGGTTGTGAAGATAGAGAGGTTGTTTTCAATAGACCCTCGGACACATGTAATGTCAGCAAATTCATGTAACATATTGAGCATTTGCTAAAAAAAAACGTAGTTTTGACAGCTTACTAGGGTCAGAGGTAGTGATTTTAGCAACACCATTGAAGTTGCAAGTTCCATCGATTTTAGCAAAAAAAAAAAAACGCATTAAAACCGTTTTTTTATCTGCATTTTCTCTTGCAACACAATAGGTTTGTTTTGTAGTGTCATTTGCCAACACTGTTCCAGATCCTGTCAAGTGCATTATATAAACTGATTGAAATAAGAACGAGAGAATAATAGTAATGAACAACAACAAACTCAGTGTAATCTCGTGAGGTCTAGGGAGGATAGATTATACGCGGACCTTATTCTTAACTTGAGAAGGTAGAGAGGTTGTTTGAGTTCGAAGCCAAAAGGGTAAAAAAATTGAGCAAAATTTCCAAAAGGGCAACAAAAAATAAGGATCAAACCAAAAGGGCAACATTTGGATGGAAGGTGGATGCCGTTAAATCGTATATAGGAAGGCGCATGTCAGCGTTCGCCTTACAATTAAAAAACGTTTAAAAAATATGTTTTCGTGTTTTTTTTTTTCTATTTTCACTATTTATATGTAAATAAAAATGTAAGTGAAGCGATCAAGTTTAATAGTTTTTTTTATTTAATTTGATAATATTGAGGATAAAACATAAGGGACATGAAAAAAATATAAAGGACAAAACTTCTAGACATTGCATATTATTTTAAAGATTATCGTCTGCCTTGACACAGTTATTGTTATTTATGTGTACCCGTTCCACACAGGGTTGGTACGTGTGGCCTTGTTGTTCTTCAAGAGTTGTTAATGTCCTATAAAATTAAATTTATTATTGAATTGTTTTAATATTTTAAAAATGTGAATATTGAAATTTTGTCCTTTATTACAGCATACATACTGTTATGAAGATTCATCTTCATCATCATTTGACTTTGAGAAATATCATCATACAATAAGATGTAAAATTATTAACACATAATTTAATATAAATAAAATATTTCAATAATTATTTAAAGAGTATATTACTTACTGTCAAAAAATTCAATCTCCCAACATCAATGCGAAATAATCGATAAATAAGAAAATTACGTGAATGATGATATCGGCCTCACCTAAAAGTCTTGGTCTTCTCTTATTTTGCTTTCTCAATTATCAAATAATTCCAAAAATATAATGGGGTCCATGCATGTTATGTAAAAATCAGTCTCAATTTTGAAATTTTCTTTCAACTGGCGCTTTGAACGGAACAATGTCCCCCATATGGTCTAGCTAAGGCCACATGTTTAGTGTGCTAGTGAATTATATTTTATCCGTCTCAATTAGTTTGTCTTATTTTAATTTGATAATAAATTTTAAAAAATATTTTAAAATTTTATCGTCTTAAATTAAAAATATATTAAATATATAAAAGAGACTTTTAATCTGATAAATCTTAAACATATTATTTGAAAAGTTTAAATTAAAAAATGGTTAAAAAAACACTTTTTAAAAATGACTAAAAAAATAAATATATCAACCAACTTGAAACGAAGAGAATAATAGATTATAGTGCAAAATAACTCAGCCAAAATACTAAGAGCCCGTTTGGATTGGCTTAAATTAAATAACTTTTAAAAAGTTACTTTAAAGTTATTTTAAAAATAAATAGTTATGTGTTTTTGATGTGTTTGGCAAAAAAATGTTGAAAGTCACTTTTTTTTTATCAAAATGTCTGAAATACCCTTAAAGTTAGTAACATTATAAATGAATTAAGGGTAAAAAAATAATATACTTGGTTAAAGTAAAATGATTTATAAGTTAAAAAAAATAAGTAGGGGTCACCCTACTTTTAACTTATTTTAAGTTATTTTTTACTTATTTTAAGTTATTCTTTAATTGTCAAACACTCTAATAAGTCAAAAACTGATTTAAAAGTTAGTTTAACCAACTTAAAATCCCATCCAAACGGCTCTAACTCATTTCAATATTTGATATCATGGTAGGGATAAATATAGGGTAAGTTACATAAATCACATAGTGTAAAGATGAAATTACTATGTATCCCTACTTTTTTTCTAATTACAATAATCCCTTAAAATTAACTCAATCCGGATACATTAATGAAAGCGCGGATACATTAATACAAGCACGAATACATTAATATAGATACATTATTAAAATAAAAATTAACTCAATCCGAATATATTAATGAAAGCGCGGATACATTAATACAAGCACGAATAGATTAATACATTAATACAGATACATTATTAAAATAAAGAATTTTAGTTATTTTTAAAAGATATAGGGACAAATGAAAAATAATATAACTAAAATTGTGTACTTTAGTAATTTTTCCATAAATTTATTAGTTATTTTATAATGAGATTAAAAATTGTTTCACATTAAAATTAATTTTTGTCCCTACTACGTACTCATTTGATGAAAATTTGTTGGTCAAAATAAACTTAATTATGACCTAAATTTGTCACGCATAATTAAATTCAAAGTTTCGCTTGAAGCATAATTTCTGAAATATATGATTCAGAGGCAAAGACTTTGGAGAGAATTTTTATCTGTGAAAATAATTTATGTCTTATATTACTGAACTTATATCGTAGACATAATTTATGCAATTGAACTTTTATTTTGAGAAGTAACTTATATCTGAAGCTTAAGTTGTGTTATTAAATAATTATGTCCGGAAGGTCATTTTTGAAAATTTTGAATTATTCGATAACTACGGTTATTTAATTAGCGAGTGATTTTAAATAATTAATTTGATTGGTGATTAATGGACTAAATTGTTAAATTAGTTAATACCCTATATCACTTGGCCCATATATATTAGAATAAATTAGTGAAATTCAGTACTTTTAATTTATAATTATTATTCTTTAAAATAAAAGAAAAGAAAAGCTGCCCTAGAACGTGACTTTGTGTTGCATCGACAACAAAGAGACAACCTTCCGATAAGCAAATCTCAATTTAGCTTCAAGTTTTTCCCTGCATACATTGATATTGGATTACTGCTTGCATCAATTATATACTTAATAATGTTGGATGAGGAAATTGAAGGGCAAATCGACCCCACTGTAGCATATCTTTGTTTGGGGTTTTGGATTAATGGGTCATGGGTGGGAGTGTTTTGAAATTGAAAAACATTAGGATTTGTAAGTGACAATTCTTCATGTGATGCTGGCCAATCATGATTGCCATTAGGAATATAATGTGACAAATTAAGTAAATTGTTGTTGGGATATGAATTTTTATACAGTTTTCAATAGTTACTGATTACGCCTCTAAATTGGTCACCACTTCATGATTTAAGTGTGGCACATTAATATATGTAATTGAATAATAGGTGTGTTGTATTATATGAATATTATTAGAGTTAGGTTATTGGGAGGAATTAAGACTTAACCCTAGATTTGAAACTCAGGAACTTGATTATAGATTTGGGTGAGTTTTTGGGTCTAAGCTAAACAAATACTAATATGGGTGTTGTTAGTTTCAAAATCTTATTGTGAGTATTTGTTTAAATAGATTGCATTGATTTGAAAGCTCAACGAAAGGAGAAGGCTCAAGTCCTGAGGTGATTTGTTCAATTATTTGAGGCAAGTGGATTTCTCAACCCTTGTTAAGCGTATAGAATTCGTGTATTTCCTTGTGGTATGTGTTGGGAAGTGATGGGACTTGGTGATGGATTGACTTGTCCATATTGAATAATTTTAATGATAAAAAGGGGGTAATAAAAGGCAATGTGATTAATTATTGGTGTGTGATGTGTTGAGAATGGTTTAAAAGGCTCATTGATTCATTGTTGATGTTGTAGCACGATTGTGTTGTTATGAAGTGTGCATTGTTATGAAAATGGTCATCTCTTCATTATTTGTGTGAACATTTATTTGCATTTGATTATGAGACTTGGTTGTGACAAGTGTTATGTGAATTGAGAAAGAATAAGAAATTAAAAAGGATGTACCATTTCGAGGGACGTGTCGCACGCCGCGACGAATTCTATTATCGAGGGACGTGTCGCACGCCACGACGGATTCTATTATCGAGGGACGTGTCGTACGCCGCGACGAATTGTATTATCGAGGGTCGTGTCGCACGCCGCGACGGATGCATGGACAGTTATGTCCCCCATGGGTCCCGGACTGAGAAACAGCGGGTGTGTATCATTAGGTCAGACATGCATCATCGTACGTGGCATTGCATTTCATTGCATTGCATATCTTTATCATTTGTGAACTTGTGAGTGCCTTTCTGTTGAACTTGCGATTTATGAACTTGATCCCGTGTCTTGCTGATCTGCAATTGTTAGAGTGTTGTTATTGAACTATGTGCTATGTAAATTGTGAACTGCTAGGTTGGGCTGATTTTATGCAGGTTGTAGTTGTGGAGGTTCGGATGGGGTGTAAGGAGTACCCGTATTCTATTCCCTTAGCTTGTGTTTAGAAGTTTACTTGCTGAGTACCGCGTGATTTAGTACTCACCCCTTGCTTCTACAATTTTTTTGTAGGTTACGTGCCTGGATTTTCGTGATACTTTATATTCCCTCTTTTCTTGTCTGAGGCTTCCTGTGGAGATTTGCAAGGTAGCTGTTTGTCATCTCAGCGGACCTTCTTACTCCTATTTATGATTTTTGTTCTGCTTTAGTGACAATATCATTTGAGACTTGTGTTTTCTTTCAAATCTATTGGAATACGTTATAGGCTTGTGCATGTGACAACCAGGTTTTGGGAATTTCGTTAAATTGACTTATTATCCGCATTAGTATTTGCTAATAAAATTCAAATATTATTTTATTTCCGCACTTTGTCGTAATGGCTGGGTTTGAGGTTGACTTGTCTTGGTGGGATAAGACGAGTGCCATCACGTCCATTTTTGGGTCGTGACATTATGACCCAAAAATCAAGTGAATAGCGAGTCCAATAGGTACTCCATAGTCATAAAACTTTGCAATCCATTACAGAGGAAACCAAACAAGAAGTAATCAAAAACAAAATATAAAACACTACTTAATTTCACTCATACTTTGTCATTTGAATAATTATTTCTGATTCTGCAACTTATCAACCCTTTGATTCAACAGTTCAACTCGAGTAACTAACCTTGTCACAGAATAAAGCAGCCAATAAAACATCAACGCGGCCGCGATCAACAGCGCGTTGCGCTGGCTCTTCACAACCAATTTCTGATGCCGCATCAGTTCCGTGGGAGTACAAGACTCAGCCGATTTACACCTCGGCCGAGTCTCGTACTTCCAATAAATATCCAACAACAAGAATAAACACAACGGAACTACAGAAAGAAATGGTTTAAGGAGATTTCGGGTTACGGATATTAAACCTTTACGTAACGGGTATGTACCCGGAAAAATCAAAAGTATTACCATAACTGCTTCTGCTGCTGCAGCATAGCCTAGAATCACCCATTCTAATGCCATACCTATGTTTTTTTGCTTCTTTTTTTTTTTTTTTGGGCAAATGCTTGAAGGTTGTGATTTTTGTGAGTACATAATTTGAAATTTATTTTTGGGGGTTTAAATGGAAAGTGGTTGAGGCTTTGGTGATGATGTGGCAATGGAGGAAAGTGACACGTGGAGTAGTTATTCACAAGTTCTGTATACAGATGGCAGGTTTTGGTAAAGCTTTGTTACTTATACACGTTCTATATTTTGTTTAGGGAGAAGAGGGAGATCACTTCGATTTTGCGCGGATTATTAGTTTCATTCTAAAACAATCTTAAAAATACTGTTTTACTTGACCAACTTAACTTAAATACATTATCGATCTTATAACATGAGTGAAATACATTTTTAAATTTTTATCAAATTCATAAATATTTTCAATACTTTTCTCGACTTTTTATTAAGAGTCTCATGCTTCTATAAAAGTTTGAGACTATTTACTATGTCATGTGACAGATTAGAGGTGCATTTATCTAATAGATAATTGTTTTTAAGGATATTAAAGTCTAAAGACCAAACTAATAAATTGCGTTAAGTTAAGAGGTATTGTTTTCAATACTTCTCTTGTTTATATGTATATAACCAATATCTTAATAATTCTATAACAATTTAATATATTGAAAAATTAGGAAAAATCCTTTTGGCCAGAAAATTTTGACCATAATGGCCAGAATGGCACATTCACATTCACACTATAAACATGCTTATTTTTTCGATATTTTTACCCTTTTTTAAATTTAAATTTATTAATTATTTTTAATACATGACAAAGTTTCCCAATACATGGGGAATAGACTTATTCCCAGATTCCCATAATTTCCATAAATACATGCTAATTTAAATTTCTTTTAAAAAGGCTACAAAATGGTAGCCACATATGAATAATTTCTTTTCTTCCCTCTATATATTTTTCAATAAAAATTATAAAGAACACAAATTTGAATTGACAATTAAAATTTGAATGGCAAGTTAAACACAAATAATATTAAATTTAAAATTCAATTCAACTTTGTGATTATTAATAAAAAGTGTCTTTTATACTAGCCATTTATATAACAACAACAATAATAATAATAAATTATACTTCTCAACTTTGTGATTTAGAAATAATATATTTTTTGTTAAAAGAAAGTGTCTCACATTATTTTTTGATAAAATAAAAATTATACAAGGTATATTTGACCCTTCTCGCAATATTTTGAGGTATGTTTGAAGAGCCACGATCATTTTTGGCTAACAAAAGTGAAAAAATGATTAAATTTTTTAATAAAATAAAAATTATACAAGGTATATTGACTCTTCTCGCAATATTTCGAGGTATATTTGATCCTCTTCATACATGTAATAAGCAATTATTGAATTGCCATTCGAGGTATATTTGATCCTCTTCATACATGTAATAACCAATTATTGAATTGCCAACATAAAATTTTAATCATTTTGGGCTATGATTTAAGTTATGCAATTTTATTTATAATATAATTTTATTTAGTATCAGGTCTAACATCCAAGCCATACACGACACATCAATTGCTCACTTGAAGAACCACACACGATTCACCGCTATAAGTGAGAGAGAATGGAATGAAGCGATAAAACTCAAACCGAACCAAGGACGCACGATAAAGATTCAAGAAGTAAAGATTTTTCCTAAAAGTCACCATAGACTCTCGAAGATAAGTAACGGACGTCTCCGTACCGATCCGCAAGACTCTACTAGACTCAGCCCTTGTGTTCGTGAGACCAATGAACCTAGGGCTCTGATACCAATTTGTCACGACCCAAAATTATAAGTCGTGATGGCACCTATGTTCCCAACCGATAGGTAAGCCAACCCAATAAGTTAATCAATTGAACTTAAAATATTGAAAAGTAAATAGCAAGCAAATATCTTAAATACTAAGTCTCTTTAATAAAATGCGGAAAACTGAAATACCACCCCAAGATTTAGTGTCATAAGTATAAGAGCTTCTAAACTATGATGCAAGTCTAGAACTAAATAACAACCCTAGACGTAAAGAATATTCTGTCTGAATACTAAAATAAAATAATAACTAAAGACATAGAGGGAGGTGTGGCCCACAGAACAGCCAAACAGCTCACCACAACTCCAAGATAACTCAACTCTGAAAGCTCCACAAAATGCCCTCGAATTTAAAATCCAATCTGCACCACAAAAGAGTGCAGCAAGTGTAGTATGAGTACGAAACCACGTGTACCCAGTATATCTCATAGACCGACAACGAAGAAGTAGTGACAGGAGTATATAAGAAAATAATCCTTTAATTTTACAAGTCCATATTATACTTATCAACCAAGTCTTCATCAAATAGGGGTAGTCAAATGCCACGTAATGTCCAACCACCAATAAAGCACATAATCAAATAAAAATAAATGGTGTAATGTGATGCAATGCAATGTGATACTATGAAATGATATTCCTCAAATGCCAAGTACTCTCTCAACCGTATATACACGATACTACTCGGAAATACATCGAGAGTTCGTGACCCATGGGGGACTCGCGAGGTCCATATACCGACACGGACGATCTCCACGTGTCTGTGCGGACGATCTCAACGCACCATCATAAAATCAAATAACTTTCGCACGGACGATCTCCACGTGCCCAAATTATAATCATAACATCTCACAATCCCCAGCACGGACGATCTCCACGTGTTAGACCTTTACTCATACTCAATCTCATGTCAATGCATGTTCACAATATGATATAAAATAAAGGGGATAATGAAGCATCTCAATAAATCAAATGTCACTTGAACATATAATCACCGCAATTATCACAAATATACGGGTTCAATAAAGAAACACAACCACACAATAAACCAAGTCACTAATACATCAGCTAATGCCCATATGCTTTGGCATTCTCATATTACAATCTATCATACTATAGTAATAAACTTTCCCTTTAATAACACCAGTACTCGTACCAATGCCCGTCACACCATTGGTACGAGACCCCCATCTTTCGCCCTTACCCATTGTCTATTCCATTTTTAATCTTAAATTAGAAAACGTCCCTCAACGAAGTCTAGTAAGTCTTAACATACCTTGAATGCTGAACACATGTCACGAATCCTCGAGATTTTTTCTTTCCCTTTCGCAAAGCTTCACAATCAATGCAATCTATTCAAGTACATAATCACAATAAGATTTCGAAACTAACAACACCCTTATTACTATAGGTCTAATCTATATCCAAAAACTCGCCCAAAACCATAATCATTTTCCTACATCTCAAGCCAAGTGTTAAGTCTTAATTCCTCCAAATAACCTAACTCTAATAATATTCATATAATGTAATACACCTAATATTTAATTACCTATTTCAATATAGGGAAACTTGAATTGTAGTGTGATAATTATAAGAAGAATCTGGTAAAGAATTAAATATCACTGAAGAATACGGTTTGCAAAGTCAGTTCATTCGCTGGGAATTACAATTGCAGTATCATAACTTCCTCACCTTATAACTCACTAAACACCTCAAACAATAAACCTAATCATTACCCCAATTATAACCTCATAATTACATCATCATGATATCATGATTTGCCACTAATATTAACGCCACTTTGAAAATTTCTTTGAAATCAGTAGTTGTAGTGATGACAATTAAAAATTTCCACTTATTCTCTTACCCCAATAAGTCAATATGTTAGGCACCTAGAAGTAATACATATAAAGTGAGGTTAGAACTGTGTTTAAGAATTTACCTGAAGCACACGGTTAGCCTCTTCGATGTATCTGTGTTTGACGCTTTGACGCCAAGGGTTTTTATTTTATTTTCTCCGTTATGACTCAAAAATAGTAAACCCTACTTAATTTAATTCATTTTTATCCATGGGCTAAAGGGTATAGAGTATTAAATAAATTAAAGATTTGGCCCATTATTATTAACTAAATTAATTATTTAAAAGAATACTTGTCAATCAAATAATTGCAGTCATATAAATAGTTCAAAATTTCCAATTCAACTTCATCAACTGATCATAAATGACTCGAGGCAACCATCGGATGGGTAAAATGGTAATTTTGTGAAAATTTCCAAAAATGACCTTTTGGGTCATTACACTTACAATAAGCTCTATAAATTGTCACTTAAAAATTCTAAGACTATTAATAAGCATTGTAATTAAAAAATTAAATATATATTGAAAATTAAAAAAATTAATTGAAATAACTACTAATTTTTATAAAATTAAATAATAAAAATAATAAATTAAGCTGAGAAAAAGTTAAATTTTAAGTGTAAGATAAATCTTTCTATATATTATATTAAAAGGAGAATTGTCATATAAAATATATCAATAACTTTATAAATTCAATAAACTATATAATATGCTATACACGTAAATATCCAAATATGTAGGAAAAAATTATATTTCTTAAAAGTTCTAGTATCAATCAATTTTAATTCTTCAATGTGGTTGGGAAATAGCAAAAAGTTAGTGCATTTATTAGTTTAATTTGAAGAAAAACTTATTAAGAAAAGGAAAAACACCTTAAATATGGCTGATATCAACACATTACAGTAAAAGAAATCTGAAATATAATTCTTACTTAAGTATTACATGTAATAAGCAATTATTGAATTGCCAACATAAAATTTTAATCATTTTGGGCTATGATTAAGTTATGCAATTTTATTTATAATATAATTTTTCTGATGATAATTTAAATGATTTTTTCATTTCAAACTTTTTCTATCCATATGTAGAAGAAGGACGAGAGAAAGTCGATATGCTATTTGAAAATTTTGCCTAAATATTTTATTAGTAGAACAATATAAAACCTAATGACATTTATGCACTTAAACTACATATAAATGAATAAAAGAAATAATTTCTAATATTTAAGAGTTTTAAATTTAAAATTTTACATGTTTAAATATATTTTTAAAATAAAATTTAAAAATATTTTAATAACGACAGTCATAAATCAAAACACTTTAAATGTGGTAGATATCGACACATTATAGAAATCATAAATATGATATAGTTCATGAGTACTATCGAGTATCAACCTCATTTAACATTAACCCAAGAGATTCACACATTAATGTTGAAGTTTTTCATATTTATTAATTATTATATTTTACTAAGAGTAAATTAAATATTTAAATAATTAAGTGACGACTCTAATTAACAACAATCAAAGAGAGTACTCACTCTTTAACGTTGTAGTCTTGTACTCCTATGTTACGAAGACAGATAACTTGCGAATAAATTTATATTTGTTATTAATATTATCTCTATTTGATATGTCTAAATAAACTTAAACTACGTATTTAAATAATTTTTGAAATACAATTTGAAAATATTTTAATAAAAATAATCAAAACTCAAAATACTTTAAAGTGTTGATCATAATTAACCGCACTAAACATTTCTACACTATAACTCAATTAAAGATAGACCTTTTATATTTTATAAAAACACTTACATTTTTTATATAATGAATATCCTACGATTACATTCGTTATTCTCCAATAAAATATTATTGTTAAATAAAATTACAAATAACATACGTATTTAAAGTAAGAGAAAGTTTTTATTAATAGAATAATAGTTGGTAGATCTTATTAAAAAATTTGTATCATTTATATTTTCAAAAAATATTAATTCTTCTTTTAATCAAATGCATTAATAATTTTTTTATTTTTGTTTAAAATTTCGTAAGAATAACTTCAAAAAATGTTCTATTTGTGATTTTAATTTATCGTTTAATAATTATATTTTAATATATTTAATTATAGGTAAATTTCATAAAATTTGTAAGTGTAAAATTTTCTTAGTTCATAAAGTGTAATTGTTTGATTTTAATATATAAAGAGTGTATTTAAAATTGAGTTGTATTATAAAAGTGTTTAATGTATTAATTATTTATATACGATGGATATGAAATTAAATCTCATAAATAATTTTTTTTTTGATTTAAAAAAATGTTTTACATTAGTGAAGCTTCACGGAACCATAAACTATTTTTTTAAATATAATTTCATTTTATTTTTGTCATTTTAAAGATAAGTTTAACCAATTTGAGTGCTTAAAATAAAATCATTTATTTTCACCACTTATTTTATTTTATTTTTATAAAGAGACAATGAAAGAAAAATTTATTATAAGAAGAAGAAGAAGTAAACTGGCAAAGAAAAAAAAGAAGAATAAAGAATTAAAAATAGGAATGAAACCATTTAAATGCTTTAATAGTGGTCCCAAAGAATTCTTGATTAAAATAATAAATGCATCCTAAAATTTAGTAATTTTTTTTTGGAATGACTTTAGCTTTGTTTTGAAAAGAAAAGGTCTTTATAGTCTTTTTACATGTTTCTGGTCAAATTATGGCCACATAATTCTGGCCATTTAGCACTTTCCGACAAATTAATAACCAATAAGTCAAATTGATAAATTTCAAAATGGGACTGAATTGATTGATACTCTGCCCAAAAACAAACTGATAACACAACCTAATATTCAACCTAACAGTTAACTCTCTGAACCTTTGAGTTCTTCTCCTCATATATACTTAAGGAGCTTTTAGATTAACTTACTGATACAAACTTCACACACAAACAAATCATATCATCAAGTAATGATGTTCATGCAAAAAGGAGGTGAGCAATCAACATGAGATCAGTCAGAGGAAGCACTTTGTATTTTATATATCCCATTCAACTTAAAGTTGTTTATTATTAGAAAATAAATACAATCAAAATAGTCGATGAATGAAATAGAGAGGTACTACATCACGATTAATAATTTAATCTTATTGAAATTATGCATTATTAAGCAATTTCAACAAAGATAGAAACATCTTAATTAAATTTTATAAAGCTCGAGTGCGAGGCGAGGCGTTATTATCACTTCTACAGGATTTACCTTACGCATAGTCATGCCAGGTCCCTCTTTCATATCCAAAGGCTCATTCGATGGAGTTCTATAATCGAAACCTTGGATCAAATGACCTATCGTTAGGTATTCCACTTGTAATGCATATGTCATTCCAGGACAAGATCGTCTTCCAGAGCCAAATGGAATGAACTCATAATCTTGACCACGGAAATCAATATCAATAGTAAAGAATCTATCTGGATTGAATTGATCAGGATTTGACCATATTTTAGGATTTCGTTGTAGTTTCATGACGTTTGTGTATAGTCTAGTTCCTTTAGGGATGTGATACCCGCAAACAACACAGTCCTCCGTGTTTTCATGTGGTACTAACAAAGGCCCTGGTGGATATAATCGTAATACCTCCTTAACGATAGCTTGAAGGTACACCAAATCCTTAATATCATTGTCATCTATCCATCTATCCTTACCAATTTTCGTGTCGATTTCTTCTTGAGCTTTCTTCAAGACATGTTGATTGTTTATCAGTAATGTCATTCCCCAATTTATGTGAAGAGAAACTGTGTCTGCCGCATCCAAGACCAAACTCTGAAAATTATTTATGACAGTCAAAATTTTACTCTAAGAATTTCCATTCAAGTCCCCTCAATTATAACTGAAAGGATCATTTGTTAGCGGGTTTCTAAGTTACAAACCCAAATACCATATAAGCATAAAAAACACATCTAAACTATCACCTTTTTTTGAGTTTCATACCTCAACTATTGAGAGTGTGAGTTTCATACCTAAACTATCACTTATTAGTTTGAGATATACACCTCAGTGGTGTGTGTAATACACTCTCTTTTATTTGAAAAAAATCTTGCCACATGGATAAAATATTCTATTTTGACAAAAATTAAATAATAAACTATTAATATTAAATAAAAATTAAAGATTAAAGTATTACTATCCCCAAATTTATTTATTTATTTTAAATAAAATTTAAATTATTTTTCTTACCCCACTCCACCACCTCCTCTCCCTCCCCTCGGACAATCCCCCCGCCCTTTTATTTTTTAAAATTTCTTTTAAAAATTTCATACTTCACCCCTTCCCCCACCCCCCACAAAAAAACACCCACTTATTCCCATTTTTAATATTATTTTATTTTAAAAAAATAAATTCTACCCCACCTTATTTAACCCTTGACTCTTAATTTATTTAATTATTTACATTTTTCTCGTTTTGTGTAAAATATGTACATATATTTTTAGAAAAATCTATTTTTTCTACTTGTGTACCGAATATAACATAAATAAATATTTTATTTTAAAACTTTTTTTGAGACACAAGAAAAACTTCCTTAAGAAAAATAAAATAAAATAATAAAAATATATATATATACACACACAAAACAAAAAAAAATTGGAAGCAGAGGATAAGTTGGGGTAGAATGGAATTATTTTTTTTTTAAAAAAATAATATCTAAATTATTATTTGAAAAGGGAATGAGGGTAAGAAAAATATTTTATTTTATTTTATAAAAAAAATATTATTTTTTTTGGATAATAATTCTTTAATTTTTAATTTTAATTAATACTAATAATTTATTTAATTTTTGTCAAGATAGAATGTTTTATCCATGTAGAATGTGATGTGGCAAATATTTTTAAATAAAAGAGAGAGTGTAGTACACACACCATGAAGAGAGCGTAATAAAAGAGGGAGGTGTGTTTCTTAAACTAATCAGTGATAGTTTAGGTATGAAAACCACACTCCCAATAGTTCAGGTATGAAACTCAAAAAAAGGGGATAATTTAGGTGTGTTTTTGACATTTATGTCTTAATTTTATATATGAATATTGATTTACCTCTTAATCAACTACCTAACGTAATATTACCTATATAGGACTTAAAATTTCCATAATTCACATACAAACCAGCTACCAAGCGACTGTAACGAGTTAGGCCATTCACATGTCAATGGTTAGGGGACCCTAGTTAGTAGAAAATTGTACGTACGTAGAAGCTTAATAGGTTATTCCATCCCCTATTTTTCAGGTAGGGGTACCAATGATTTTCTGAAAATACAACTTAATTTATCAAATTGAACTGCTTATTAGATTGCTTTTATAAATAAATCGAAAATAAATCAAATCGTATCAATTATATATATATATATATATATGGATTTTAAAATTTATTGATTTAAAACTTTATTGATTAAACTTTATTGCCTGCACTTCCACCATTAAATTTTAAAGAATTTTTAAGTGTTAAGTATTTTATAATTTTGTTATAAATCTAAGTATTTTATCTAAGTGTTTTATTTTGGTATCAGAGCCCTAAGATTCAAGTTTGGACATACTTTAATTTATATCAGACTACATAGATATTATATATATATAAAATTGCATAATATATTAGCCTATAGAGAATTTAAGCAAGTTAAAAAATTAAAAGAATTTTTACAAATATATGATAATATAGATAAGAATCTAGATAGAAATCATCACGAGTTTGATAAAGTTAGAGATTTTGCAAGACTTGAATTAAATAATATCAATTACGATATAGAGATAAGAACAAAATTAAAGAAACATCTTTTAAGAAAAATAAAATATTTCCCTTTAGGATAAATTAAGATCATATGAAAAGACATCCTCTAAATAGACAAATATCTTTTAATTATTGGAATTATCATATAGAATTACAACATATAAAAGAATTAAAATTTAAAATTAAAAAATTAAAAGAATTAATAATAATAGTTGAAGAATTATTAGTTCAAGATATAGAAAAACAATTTAGAGAAAGGATTATTAGTTACGACGATATAGTAGAAAGAATAACTTCAAGAATAAATTGGGAAATTATTGCTTTAGAAAGAAATATTGAATATATTAAACAAAGAATAAAATTTCAAAAGAACAGACCTATTTGGATACCACTAGGATAAATGGTTAAAAGTAAAATAAGTAAATTAAGAAAAAGAATAGATTCATTATACCCAGAATATATAACTTTAAATAATAATAAAAAAGATAATAAGAGATTAAATTATCTTATAAAAAAGATATCTAAAATAGAAGCTAAATATTTAAAAGAATTGAGAAAGAAATATAAAAATAATTAAAAATAGCTAAGTTAAGAGATTTAGAATATTTAGATTTAAAAATAATAACAGAAAAGAAATATAGAAGATTAAAAGACGAATCTTTAATAAGGTGTAATTTTAATACAGGAGAACATTTATTACATGGTACAGATCAACAATTAAATAGTATAACAGATTTATTAATAAATTTGGGAGAAACAATACATATAGAACAAGACAAAATAATTAAAAATTTAGAAAATCTTAAAGACCTGAAAATAAAACAAAACAAAATATTAGAAAGATTAGAACAAAATCAAGAATACCTCAAAAATCAGCAAGAAGATTTAAATAAAAAATTTAAAAATCAAGAAATAAAAGAAAATAGATCAGAAAATTTAAATACATTAGAGAAAGATATAAAAGACTTAAAAGAAAAAATAAGTAAAATAGAAGAAATTGTACTTTCATGAATACTCTTTTATATTTAGAAATATTAAAGAAAGCAGAATTAATACAACCTAGTCCTGAAGGATTATCTAATCATCTGCCTCAAGGTAAAGCGGATAGTATTATAATAAAACAAAATAATATAATAATTTTATTGTTACTAGAATTAAACGATAAATTAGATAAAATTAATAAAGGAAAATTAATAGAACAAAAACAATCTAATAAAGAAAATAATATTGAGGAATTAATAGATCAACTAAAAAGAATAGAAATTACTCCAAAAGAAGATAGACAACTATATATAAAAAAGAAACCATGGAAATTTTTCTGTTTAAAAGAAGAACCACAGACAGACCAAGAACAAGTTTCTCTCAAGACAGTTTGAGGGGAGGAATAATAGCAAAAATTTTAGACTCATCAAAAAATAAGCCAAGTAGTAGTCAACAGTTAGAAGAAATAATAGATGTAGACCAAGATATTCAAATTTTTCAACAAAATAGATTAAAATTATTAAATCCAAGGATATTATATAATACAGGTTTCTTTACAGGACAAGCAAAATTATATAAGCATTATAGGGAAGAACAACTATGTGTAATAGGAAAAGATAGTAATAGTCTAAATTTAATAAGTAAAGAATCTTTAAGACAAATAAAAGATTTAAATATGAATTTAATGCATATGGGATTAATAGTAATAGGAATAAAAGGTTTAACTAGAAAAAATTTAGGAACTAAAGTTTTAATAACAATATATGATGATAGATGGACAGAATTAAAAAAATCTATAATTGGATTAACAGAAGTAGACATGACAAATAATGGAGGATTATTTTATTGTAATCCAGATTTTATGGTAAGTTCTAAAGATTTTGCTAATCATATTAAAATAGGTATACAGACTAAAGGATATGATGAAATGATAGGCGGAAATAATTTATTAATATGTATAGGTTTTATTGGAAAAATTGCTACTAATAGTAATACTAAATTTAAATTAAAAGTAGAAGATGTAGTAGGACTAATGGGAGATAAAGGTATAAAAGTAATGAAACCTTTAAAAATAGACTCAGAAGAATATGCAGGATTAGAATGGAATTTAGAAAATTTAAGTAAAAAAGAAATATTAAAACCAAAAGAACATCTAATGTATACAAATAGTAAATGACCAACTTCTATAAGATTTACAGATTATAGTTATACAGATCAAAAAGAAATAGAGGAAGAAGAATCAGAATATGAAGAAAAAATGAATATAGAAGTATTAGAAGAAGAAGATTTTGAAGTAGATGAATGCATAAGAAAGGCTGAGCAAATATATAAAAATAATGAAAATACAGTTTTCAAATGTAAAGGATGTAAAAAATCTAAGATAAATTTGAAAATGTGGAAGAACATTTCAAAAATTGTAGATTAAGACAAGATAATTATGGATATAGAAACCAGAAAGAAGAAGAATCTATAATAAGTGAAACAAGTTTAAGTATAAAAGAACTAATGGAAAGTGCTTCTAGTAGTTCTAGTCCTTTCCAAAAAACCAGTTCAATGCCACCAGTACAAACAACAACAGGAAATCTACCAAGATATATAGTAAATCCAGATATACAAACAGAAAATTTAAAACCAAAAGGAAAAAGACAACCTATAGAAGAACCTATAAGACTCCAAGAAGGAGGAAATAAAGGAAAAATACTTAATATAGCAGCACATGACCCTCAATTATGGAATTCAGTAATAGACTTATGGAAAAGTATTGTAGTAGCAGATTATATACAAACTAACCAAGATAATGATGCAGAAACCATGTATAGATACATGGAGACATTTTTAGGAGAATCAACTAAGGGATTATGGGAAGCATATAAGACAGAATTCCCTGAAGAATTTCAAGGAATGGTAAATATGGGACCAAATCCTTATAATTTTACAAATAAAATACATAGTTTAATAACAGGAGAAGACCCAAATAGTGGTTTAATAACATTACAAAGAAATGCAGTAATAAAATTAGAACAATTAAGTATAAGTAATTGGTTTAGTATTAAAGAATTCTTAAATGAATATTTTTATTATTGTAGTATAAGCGGAAATGCTTTTGATGCTAGTTTAGGAAAGAAACTTTT
The DNA here is from genome assembly GCA_018342035.1 of Solanum appendiculatum. NCBI lineage: Eukaryota > Viridiplantae > Streptophyta > Magnoliopsida > Solanales > Solanaceae > Solanum > Solanum appendiculatum. The sequence continues at coordinate 1,460,369 of JAGDQO010000570.1, read as the reverse complement.
TAATAAGTTACCAGGAGCACTAGGAAGAGAAATAGAAGAAAAATGGTAAAAAGAGAAGGAGTAATACAAAATCCTGATGGGAAATGGTCAATAGGACAAATAATACAACATATTATGAGTATATTACAAGAAAAATGTACAAATATACAAATACAAGAACAATTAAAACAGAATGAAATTAATTTTTGTAAAAGTATATACACTACTCAAAATTATGATAAAGACAATATATCAAAAGATATAAGAAAAATAAAAATTATGGAAATAATTACTCTAGAAAGAAATATTATTTAAGAAAGTCAAGGGCAAGAAAATCCTATTTAGATAAATATAAACATGTTAGAAAATATAATACAAATAGAAATTATAAAAATAAATTAGAATGTTTTACTTGTGGAAGCCAAGAACATTTAGCAAATACATGTCCTAAAAGAGATAATAGCAGAACAAGAAATGCTCAATTAATTGAAGATTTTCAGGAAACTTTAATAAATGTAGATGAATATATGTCAGACAATGAAAGAATATACTCAATAGTAAGTATGGAAGTAAATGAAGATCATAAAAAAAAATCTTCAGATTCTGAAGAAGATGAGTTTATAAATAAAATAGGATTAGAACATTTAAATTTACAAGAAGAAGAAAATCAAGATATGGTAAATATATCTTTAAATTGTGAACATGAATTTGAGCAAGGAAAAGGTCTTTAAAGATTGGTTACTGTCTAGACCTTTTCCTTGCTCAAATTCATGTTCACAATTTAAAGATATATTTACCATATCTTGATTTTCTTCTTCTTGTAAATTTAAATGTTCTAATCCTATTTTATTTATAAATTCATCTTCTTCAGAATCTGAAGATTCTTTTTTATGATCTTCATTTACTTCCATACTTACTATTGAGTATATTCTTTCATTGTCTGACATATATTCATCTACATTTATTAAAGTTTCCTGAAAATCTTCAATTAATTGAGCATTTCTTGTTCTGCTATTATCTCTTTTAGGACATGTATTTGCTAAATGTTCTTGGCTTCCACAAATAAAACATTCTAATTTATTTTTATAATTTCTATTTGTATTATATTTTCTAACATGTTTATATTTATCTAAATAGGATTTTCTTGCCCTTGACTTTCTTAAATAATATTTCTTTCTAGAGTAATTATTTCCATAATTTTTATTTTTCTTATATCTTTTGATATATTGTCTTTATCATAATTTTGAGTAGTGTATATACTTTTACAAAAATTAATTTCATTCTATTTTAATTGTTCTTGTATTTGTATATTTGTACATTTTTCTTGTAATATACTCATAATATGTTGTATTATTTGTCCTATTGACCATTTCCCATCAGGATTTTGTATTACTCCTTCTCTTTTTACCATTTTTCTTCTATTTCTCTTCCTAGTGCTCCTGGTAACTTATTAAAAAGTTTCTTTCCTAAACTAGCATCAAAAGCATTTCCGCTTATACTACAATAATAAAAATATTCATTTAAGAATTCTTTAATACTAAACCAATTACTTATACTTAATTGTTCTAATTTTATTACTGCATTTCTTTGTAATGTTATTAAACCACTATTTGGGTCTTCTCCTGTTATTAAACTATGTATTTTATTTGTGAAGTTATAAGGATTTGGTCCCATATTTACCATTCCTTGAAATTCTTCAAGAAATTCTGTCTTATATGCTTCCCATAATCCTTTTGTTGATTCTCCTAAGAATGTCTCCATGTATCTATACATGGTTTCTGCATCATTATCTTGGTTAGTTTGTATATAATCTGCTACTACTATTCCTTTCCATAAGTCTATTACTGAATTCCATAATTGAGGGTCATGTGCTGCTATATTAAGTATTTTTCCTTTATTTCCTCCTTCTTGGAGTCTTATAGGTTCTTCTATAGGTTGTCTTTTTCCTTTTGGTTTTAAATTTTCTGTTTGTATATCTGGATTTACTCTATATCTTGGTAGATTTCCTGTTGTTGTTTGTACTGGTGGCATTGAACTGGTTTTTTGGAAAGGACTAGAACTACTAGAAGCACTTTCCATTAGTTCTTTTATACTTAAACTTGTTTCACTTATTATAGATTCTTCTTCTTTCTGGTTTCTATATCCATAATTATCTTGTCTTAATCTACAATTTTTGAAATGTTCTTCCACATTTTCAAATTTATCTTAGATTTTTTACATCCTTTACATTTGAAAACTGTATTTTCATTATTTTTATATATTTGCTCAGCCTTTCTTATGCATTCATCTACTTCAAAATCTTCTTCTTCTAATACTTCTATATTCATTTTTTCTTCATATTCTGATTCTTCTTCCTCTATTTCTTTTTGATCTGTATAACTATAATCTGTAAATCTTATAGAAGTTGGTCATTTACTATTTGTATACATTAGATGTTCTTTTGGTTTTAATATTTCTTTTTTACTTAAATTTTCTAAATTCCATTCTAATCCTGCATATTCTTCTGAGTCTATTTTTAAAGGTTTCATTACTTTTATACCTTTATCTCCCATTAGTCCTACTACATCTTCTACTTTTAATTTAAATTTAGTATTACTATTAGTAGCAATTTTTCCAATAAAACCTATACATATTAATAAATTATTTCCGCCTATCATTTCATCATATCCTTTAGTCTGTATACCTATTTTAATATGATTAGCAAAATCTTTAGAACTTACCATAAAATCTGGATTACAATAAAATAATCCTCCATTATTTGTCATGTCTACTTCTGTTAATCCAATTATAGATTTTTTTAATTTTGTCCATCTATCATCATATATTGTTATTAAAACTTTAGTTCCTAAATTTTTTCTAGTTAAACCTTTTATTCCTATTACTATTAATCCCATATGCATTAAATTCATATTTAAATTTTTTATTTGTCTTAAAGATTCTTTACTTATTAAATTTAAACTATTACTATCTTTTCCTATTACACATAGTTGTTCTTCCCTATAATGCTTATATAATTTTGCTTGTCCTGTAAAGAAACCTGTATTATATAATATCCTTGGATTTAATAATTTTAATCTATTTTGTTGAAAAATTTGAATATCTTGGTCTACATCTATTATTTCTTCTAACTGTTGACTACTACTTGGTTTATTTTTTGATGAGTCTAAAATTTTTGCTATTATTCCTCCTCTCAAACTGTCTTGAGAGAAACTTGTTCTTGGTCTGTCTGTGGTTCTTCTTGTAAACGGAAAAATTTCCATGGTTTCTTTTTTATATATAGTTGTCTATCTTCTTTTGGAGTAATTTCTATTCTTTTTAGTTGATCTATTAATTCCTCAATATTATTTTCTTTATTAGATTGTTTTTGTTCTATTAATTTTCCTTCATTAATTTTATCTAATTTATCGTTTAATTGTAGTAACAATAAAATTATTATATTATTTTGTTTTATTATAATACTATCCGCTTTACCTTGAGGCAGATGATTAGATAATCCTTCAGGATTAGGTTGTATTAATTCTGCTTTCTTTAATATTTCTAAATATAAATGAGTATTCATGAAAGTACAATTTCTTCTATTTTACTTATTTTTTCTTTTAAGTCTTTTATATCTTTCTCTAATGTATTTAAATTTTCTGATCTATTTTCTTTTATTTCTTGATTTTTAAATTTTTTATTTAAATCTTCTTGATGATTTTTGAGGTATTCTTGATTTTGTTCTAATCTTTCTAATATTTTGTTTTGTTTTATTTTCAGGTCTTTAAGATTTTCTAAATTTTTAATTATTTTGTCTTGTTCTATATGTATTGTTTCTCCCAAATTTATTAATAAATCTGTTATACTATTTAATTGTTGATCTGTACCATGTAATAAATGTTCTCCTGTATTAAAATTACACCTTATTAAAGATTCGTCTTTTAATCTTCTATATTTCTTTTCTGTTATTATTTTTAAATCTAAATATTCTAAATCTCTTAACTTAGCTATTTTTAATTATTTTTATATTTCTTTCTCAATTCTTTTAAATATTTAGCTTCTATTTTAGATATCTTTTTTATAACATAATTTAATCTCTTATTATCTTTTTTATTATTATTTAAAGTTATATATTCTGGGTATAATGAATCTATTAATAAATATTTCTATCCTTTGTTCTAAGTTCTCTATTCTTCTTCTTAGTTCCTTTATTTTATCTTCTAACTCTTCTTTGTTATTAGTCTTAGAAATATTTATCAGGTTTTTGTTTTCATTATTACTTTGTACAGGTTCCTTTAATTTCTTTTCTATACATGGTATGCATCCCTCTATATAACATTTTTTACATTTTGCTCTCCTAATCTTTCCTGGATACCAATGACATATATAACATTGGTTACTGTCTAATCCTTTCCCCTGTTCAAATTCATGTTCACAGGTTAGAGATATATTTACCATATTATGACTATCTGTTTCTTCTATTTGTTATCTATCTAGTCCTACTTGTAACTTATCTAGTCCTAATTCATTTATTAATTCTTCATCTTCAGAATCTGACGATTCTTTCTTTTGTTCTTCATTTACTTCCATGCTTATGATGGAGTATATGCTTTCATTGTCTGACATATATTCGTCTACATTTATTAAGGTTTCTTGAAAGTCTTCAATTAATTGTGCGTTTCTTGTTCTGCTATTATTTCTTTTAGGACAAGTGTTAGCTAAATGTTCTATGCTTCCACATGTGAAGCATTCTAATTTATTTTTGTAATTCCTATTATTATTATATTTTCTCACATGTCTATATTTGTCTAAATATGGCTTTCTTGCCATTGATTTTCTTAAATAATATTTTCTTTTAGGATAACTATTTCTATACTTCTTTTTATTCTTTCTATATTTCTTTTGTTGATGGTCTTTATCATAATTTTGTGTGGTGTATATACTTTTACAAAAATTGGTTTCATTTTGTTTTAGTTGTTTCTGAATTTGTATGTTTGTACATTTCTCTTGTAGTATTGTCATGATATGTTGTATTCTTTGTCCTATGGACCATCTTCCTTCTGGGTTTTGTATTACTCCCTCTCTTTATACCATTTCTCTTCTATTTCTCTTCCTAAAGCTCCGGGTAATTTATTAAATAATTTCTTACCTAAATTTCCATCAAAAGCGTTTCCACTTATACTACAATAATAGAAATATTCAGTTAAGAATTCTTTTATGTTGAACCAATTACTTATGCTTAATTGTTCTAATTTTATTAAAGCATTTCTTTGTAGAGTTATTAATCCACTATTTGGGTCTTCTCCTGTTATTAAACTATGTATTTTATTTGTGAAATTATAAGGGTTTGGTCCCATATTTACCATTCCTTGAAATTCTTCTGGGAATTCAGTTTTATATGCTTCCCACAAACCTTTTGTGGATTCTCCTAAAAATGTTTCCATGTATCTATACATTGTTTCCGCATCATTATCTTGATTAGTCTGTATATAATCTGCCACTACTATTCCTTTCCATAAATCTATTACAGAATTCCATAGCTGAGGATCATGGGCAGCTATGTTTAAAATTTTTCCTTTATTTCCTCCCTCTTGGAGTCTAATAGGTTCTTCTATAGGTAGTCTTTTTTCTTTGGGTTTTAAATTTTCTGTCTGGACTTCTTGATTTACTCTGTATACCCTATATCTTGGTAAATTTTCCGTATTTGTCTGTATTTGTTGCATTGAAGTAGTTTTTTTGGAATGGGCTTGAGCTACTTGAAGCGCTTTCCATTAATTCTTTTATACTTAAAGTTGTTTCACTAATGACTAATTCGTCATCCTCTTTTTCTACTTCTTGCATTCTATAACCATAATTATCTTGTCTTAATCTGCATGTTTGAAAATGTTCTTCTACCTGATCGAAAGTTAGCTTTCCTTTTTTACATCTGAACTTTGTATTTTTATTCTTATTATAAACTTGTTCTGCATTTTTTTATTGCTTCATCTACTTTAAATTCTTCTTCTTCTATAATCTCAATATTCATAAGTTCTTGATTATCAGATTCTTCTTCCTCTATTTCTTTTTGATCTGTATAGGTATAATCCGTAAATCTTATGGAAGTTTGTCCTTTACTGTTTATATACATTAGGTGGTCTTTTGGTTTCAATATTTCCTTTTTACTTAAATTCTCCAAATTTCATTCTAACCCAGCATATTCCTCTGAATCTATTTTTAATGGCTTCATTACTTTAATACATTTGTCTCCCATTAATCCTACTACATCTTCTACTTTTAATTTAAATTTTGTATTACTATTTGTTGCAATCTTTCCTATAAACCCTACGCATATTAATAGGTTGTTTCCTCCTATCATTTCTTCATATCCTTTTGTTTGTATTCCTATTTTAATATGATTTGCGAAATCAGTGGAACTTAACATAAAGTCTGGACTACAGTAGAAAAGTCATCCGTTATTTGTCATGTCTACCTCTGTTAATCCTATTATTGATTTCTTTAATTCTGTCCATCTATCATCATATATTGTGATTAATGCTTTTGTGCCTAGGTTCTTTCTAGTTAATCATTTTAAGCCTATTACTATTAAACCCATATGCATTAAAGTCATATTTGATTTTTTTATTTGTTTTAAAGATTCTGGGCTTATTAAGCTTAAACTATTACTATCTTTTCCTATTACACACATTTGTTCTTCTCTATAATGTTTGTATAATTGTGCTTGTCCTGCAAAAAATCATGTATTATATAATATCTTTGGATTTAACAATTTTAACTTATTCTGTTGGAAAATTTGAATGTCTCTGTCTACGTCTATTACTTCCTCTAACTGTTGGCTTGTATTTGTTTTACTCTTAGAGGAATCTAAATTTTTTGCTAATATTCCTCCTCTCAAGCTATCTTGTGAGAAACTTGCTCTTGTTTTATCTGTTCTTCTTTTAATTGGAAAAATTTCCATGGTTTTCTTTTTATTTGAATTACCCTATCTTCTTTAGGGGTTAATTCTATTCTTTTTAATTGTTCTATTAATTCGTCTATATTCTTTTTTTTGCGTAGCCTGTTTCTATTATGTTATTTTTTCTTTAATAACTTTTTCTAACTTATTATTTATTTCTAACAGCAGTAGTATTATGGTATTATTTTGTTTTATTAATGTACTGTCTGATTTCCCTTGAGGCTGATGATCTGACAATCCCTCGGGGTTTGGCTGGATTTGTTCTGTTCTTTTTAGGATTACCTTATATAATGGGTCATTCATGAAAGTACTATGATTTTTATTTGACCTATTTCATCTTTTAACTCTTTTAATTCTTTTTTAAAGTTATATTTACTTATACCTAATTCGTCTATTTGGTTATTATTTATTTCTTGATTATGGTGGCTTTGTATCTTTCTTTCTAAGTCCGCTTGCTGCTTTTTTAGGTATTCTAAATTTTGTTCTAACTTTTCCAATAATTTATTTTGCTTTGTTTGTAGGTCTTTCAGATTTTCTAGAGTCTTTACTATTTTTTCTTGATTGATTTGAACCGTTTCTCCTAAATTTATAATCAAATCTGTAATAACATTTAGATGTTGGTCTGAACTATGTAATAAATGTTTTCCGTTGTTAAAGTTACACCTTATGAGTGACTCGTCTTTCAATCTTCTATATTTCTTTTCTAGTAATATTTTTAAGTCTAAATATTCTAATTCTCTTAATTTAGCTATTGTATTTTATTCTTAGTTCTTTTATATATTTTGCTTCTAGTTTAGATATTCTTTTTATAATTTTATTTAGTTTTTTATTATCCTCTTTACTTTTGTTTAGACTTATGTATTTTGGATATAATAAATCGATTCTTTTTCTTATCTCTTGTATTTTATCTTTACTCATTTATCCTAGGGGAATCCACACTGGTCTTTGTTTTTGGAAGAGTATTCTAGACTGATTATTTTCAATAGTTCTCTCTAGTGCTAGTATTTCCCACTTTATCCTTGATTTAATTCTTTCAGCGACTTCGTCTGTAGTTGTAATTCGTTCTATAAATTTTTTTCTTACGTCTTCAATTAATAATTCTTCTACAATTTTTAATAATTCTTCTAGATTTTTTATCTTCTGTTTGTTTTCTTTAATTTGTTGCAGCTCTCTATGTAAGAGCCAGAAGTTAAAACGCTATAGATCTAGTGAGTGGATGTCTTTTCATTCAGATTTTTTTTTCTTACTTATCCTAACGGGTAGTGTTTTATCTTATCTATATAATGTTTTTTAATCCTTAATCTGGTTCCTATGTCGTATCCTATGTTATGTAGTTCCCAATCTACGAAGGTTTTTACTTGGATGACTTCTGGGTCTGTCTGATCTAATTTATCTTCTATATTTATGTAAATTTTTATAAATTCTTTTTTAATCTGTCTTAATCTTCTCACCTCTTCTTGTTCAGTGTGAGCTAATAAATGATGAAGGCTAATATATCTAGAATATCTATGTAACCTCATAAACTAAACAATCTTTTTTAACTTTGATATATATATGAAGAATATTGTTAAAGATATGAACTGCTAGGAAGATATGAACAGAGAGATATGAACAGAGATTTTAAAAAAAAAATTAATTAATTAATTTTGGGAGAAACTTACATGAGATGAGAAGAAAAATAAATTAAAACATGACTCAGGAAGAAAGAGAAAGGAAGTACCGAGTAGGATTTTACAACCTATTTGATCAAAATCCTTTTCAAAAACATCTATTTCAATCTAAGTGCATAATCATATCTAAGTGCTATTATCTAAGCACTATTAATCTAAGTGCTCTATATATATATATATATAAAAGTTCAAAAATAATGAAACATTAAATTTTTTGGCATCCGCTGGATACAACCATACAAAGTAGATAAACGTTACCATCAACACATTATCTAAATTAGAAGTAATAGTAAAATATACACATGTCATTTGTATGAAATTTTTTAATTAAACTTGATTGGCTATTGAAAGTATTCTTTTTTTTCCCAGCTTTTTCCATAATAGTTACGCTGTGTCAAGTCAAATTAAGATACAGTTCTATTTATTTTATTATACAGTGAGTGATAATGATGCATGCAAATCAAGTTACCAAAATGTGTATGTTATCAAGTCAAAGTAACATAAATTCGAACGCAGTAAATAATTGTGGAGAAATGAACTTACAAAAACTGTTGCTTTGATAATGGTATCACGAGAATAACCTTCATGGAGATGTTCATTGCTCATCTTCGAAAGCATCACGTCAATGAAATCCTTATCATTTCCACCTCCATTAACCTCCATTAACGACGATTCTCTCGTCTTCACGTGCTCATCTAACCATCTCTGAAAAATTGAATCGATATCCCTAAACGTCTTCTTCATCAACCTCACATGCCCTTGAAAATCTATCCATTTGAATAATGGAATCGGAAAAGCATCCCACAACACAAATTCCATTGACAGAACCAGAAATTTCCTAAAAGCTTCCTTAAATATCTCTACTTCTTCGTCTCTATCGCCTCCAGATTCGTAATCCTTCCCTGCTATCATTTGTACAATTAGCCCAAAATTCAATTCCTCTAACCAATCGGTTAGGTTTATCGCCGATTTCTCTTCACTATTTTGAATTCGAGAATGGAGATTTTTGATGTTGTTTCGGATTTTACCGAGCTTGATCTGTTTCAATTTCTCGAGACGAGTGTTGGATAGGACTTCCTGAATGACTAATTTTCGTATGTTTCGCCAGTATGGACCGTAATTAGCTAGAAAAAGCAAGGCGTTATTGTACCCAAGGTATTCGCCGTAGAGACAAGCTGGACGATTCGCGAATACGGCGTCGTTTTTGGAGTAACAGTCTTTTACGGCGTCGGAACTGCTGATTACTAACACACGGGGAAGTCCTAGCCGGAAAGTGAAAACAGGACCGTATTTATCGGCTAAATCGGAGAGTTTTCGAACTAACGGACGATCGTCGCCGTCGTTTTCGAAGTAGAATAGATGGCCGATTACCGGCCATCCACCGGCGATTTCCGGTGGTAATGGTGGTTTTGAAGATTTTTTTGGCCATAAGAAGAAGTAGAAGAGGAAGGCAAGGGTTAACAGTGCAGCAATGGCTTCTATGGGAGAAAGAAGAAGAAGATGATCAAATACCATGTCCAGAAAGTTATTATTAGGAATAGTGCGTACAATTATTAAGCATCGACTTTTTTTTTTATAGTGTTAAGTTTTTTTACTCCAGAGCCGAAAGGGTAAAAAAATTGAGCCAAAATTTCAAAAGAACAATAAAAAATTAGTTTGAAATCAAAAGAGCAACATTTAAATGGAAGGGAAAACGGTGCTAAAATTGGAGTTATAAGGCGCAAGGGGTACAAAGCCTTGTAAGGCGCAAGGGGAACAAAGACTTACAAGTCTCACCCGCCATACCGAAAACTTATCGATTTGAAAAGCCATACTATTAATGATATTATCGATTTCCAATTAATTATGAAGTAAATACCACAAAAAATAACCGTTTGAATTTTAATAAATTCTTGTGCATCTTGCATGTTTTTAGAGATAACTTTTTAAAGCAAATTATTAAGAGAAAGGCGCATGGCGGCTTAGACTTGTAAGTTTTTGTCCACCTTGTGCCTTACAGGGCTTTGTCTCTCTTGCGTCTTTCAACTCTAATTTTTACACAGTTTTTTCTTCCGTTTAAATGTTACCCTTTTGATTTTAAACTAATTTTTTGTTGCCCTTTTAGAATTTTGGTTCAATTTTTTTGGCCTTTCGGCTCCGAACTCATCAAATTTATGTCTTATGCTACTAAACTTATGTTTTAGACATAATTTACGCAATTGAACTTCTATTTTGAGACATAATTTATATTGAAAGTTTAACTTATGTCAAGGCATATGACGGGTTGAATTATATTGAGCCATCTGATGTGATTCCAATGTCGAAATATGTTAATAGATTTTGGGCTTTGCATTGCTCTCTACGGAGTTCGTGTTTGTAAAGAGCTTGTAGAATTTTTCGATGCAAATCTGATTTTAATTAAATTTATTTTCATTTTTAAAGAGCTTTTTATCCCCTGATGTGAAACATTTTAGAGCAAATTCAAATTTAATTAAAATATATAATGCGAATATCAAACACCACCAATTGAAAAATTAAAAAAAATAACCAAATATTTTTTTTTGTTGCTAAATTGCTAATTTCGCTGCTAATTCTATTTAACAGTGATTTTTGACGATTCTTCATAAAGTTGTGTTACAAATTAGCAACGTAGATTCTGTCAATTTGTTAATTTATCTTACTTTCCTTTCTAATTCGTTTAAACAATAAAACTCTTTTATTTTAAATATTTTTTTAATTTCAAATTGTTCACGTAATATATTTCTACTATGTATAAGCGATTAGGGAAGCAGATGTTGGAAGACATGCCTATTTTCCTAGACAGGAATAATATGAATATTTTTTTAATTAAATATATGGGTATTTTTTCATTGTTAAGCTTACGCACTATTGTATACAACTGCTTTACGATTGTATATTTTCATTATCTGGCTTAAAAGTCGGTCTATATTTTGTTTTTTTCTTTATCTAGGGATGACAATGGGGCATGACAAAAGCGGGGCAGGGTGGGTTTAACGTTGTGCGGGGGCGAGTTGAAGTGGATTTTTTAAAACTAATGCGGGGCGGGGTGAGTTGCGGGTATATGAGGATTTTATGTGGGTTCAAACTTAATTTTAATATTTTACAGTTATATGAGTAATAGAACATTATTTATTATGATAATTTCTTTAAAGTTACTAAAATATTCAAGATAGTAAATAAAAATAGTTCAAAATAGTACAATTTCTTACATGCTTCCGAATTAACGTCTAAAAATAACTTTTAAGTCATTAGATATTAAATTAATAAAACTTAATGAAAAAATAAATTTATTTTAATGAATTTTTTTTTTAGTATCAAACTTAACTAAGAAAAAATTATATTAAAAAATTTATGCGGGGAGAATTCATGAGGAGCCGATCTATACAGAACGATATGGGGCGGATTGAAAATAAAAAAAATTATTATTTAAAGCAGGATGAATTTAAAAAATTATGGGGTAAGCTCAATTCACCCCGCACTACTCCATTGTCATCCCTGCCTTTATCTCAGCGAAAAAGTTAGTTGATTTTCATGCATTTGGCTCCTTTTTCCCTATTTCGCGCCTTTTCAATTTGCTGTGCATTTATTCCAAGCCCCCATATATGAACCCCACCACTTCAATAATTCTATTTCCTTTTTTTTTATTTGTGCCACACAACTTCTTCTTTCATTTTCATTTTGTATTGTAATATTGTATTTTTAAAAAATATATGAAAGATGAAAAGCTTTCGTCTTCCGAGTGAAAGAGAAATTTGAAAATTGAAATATATTTGTTTATAACTATAAATTGAAATTATTTTAATGATAAGTGAACAATGTTACGTGCATAAATTTGTTCAAATTTTGGTGTTGTTCTTTCCATTTTAATTTATTTGTTTTATTTCCTTTTTAATTTATCATATATTCAAAGATTATGTTTAAGATACTGTAAGTTATTATAATTAACAATTTAAAATATTTTATTAAGAATTTGAAAATTATATAAAATGCACTATAAGTCACGATAAATAAGAGGCTACACAACTTAAAATACTTTTTTTAAATAAATGAAAATCTTTAATTGACTCTTACAATTTTATCAGTACCACGTAAAATTGAACAAATGGAACAACATATATTATTGAAAGTTCCATGAATAATACTATAAATCACAATAACTAACAACTGAAAATACTTTAAAATCATATAAAAAATTTGGTTGACTCTCCTAATTCCATATGTGTCACATAAATTGGAACAAAAAAAGTAACATATATTATTCAAAAATGATGTAAAAAAAACTATAAATCGCAACAAATTAACAACTTAAAATCTTTTTAAAAAAAACAAATACAAAAGAATTAATTGACTCTCTAAATTTCATCTATATCACATAGATTAAAACAATGAAATAACATATATTACCCATTCTAATGACATAGCTATGTTATTTTGCTCTTTTATTTGGATAAATGGTTGAAGATTGTGATTTTTTGTGAGTATAATTTGAATTTATTTTTTTGGGGTTTAAATGGAAAGTGATTGAGGATTTGGTGATGATGTGGCAAGGGAGGAAAGTGACACGTGGAATAGTTATGCACACCTTCTATATACAGATGATAGGTTTTTTTTTTTTGGTTTCCCACCAGGTGTCTGGAGCCCACATTGGACCCCCGACTAAATTTGGATTGCGCACTGCAGGGCCCATTCGGGAGTGGTGCTCCCAACAGAATTTTCTCCATACCGAGGGCTCGAACAGATGACAGGTTTTGGTAAAGCTTTGTTATGTATACACGTTCTTGGAGAGAAATACTGAAAATGCCCCTAAAACGTGATGCGAATTAGTAATTTTATTCACAAACTATTGACAGTATCTAAACACCTTTTTATTTGATTAATTGAATTTAAATACATTATCGATCTTGTAATATGAGTGAAATACATTTCTAAATTCTTGTTAAATTTAAGGTGTCTTCAACACTTCTCTCGACTTTTTATTAAGAGTCACATAATCCTATAAGAGTTTGAGACCATTTACTATGTCATATAGCAGGTACACATTGTATCTAAGTTTAGTTAGTTAAATAGATAGATGCTTTTTTAAGACTGTTAATAGTTCGAAGATGAAACTAACAATCTGTGTCAAGTTAAAGGGTATTTTAATACTTCTCTTTTTTGTTTATATATATATAACTAATATCTTAATAATTCTATAACAATTTAACATAATTACAAACTGATAATCAAAAAGTCAGATCAACAAATTTTAAAATCAAACTGAATCGCTGGATAGGCATGTAATGACCCGTTAGGTCATTTTGAGAACTACTTCTCGCTCATTCATAAAAGACCCTTTTCGTAAATTTTAAATAGGAATTTTGGACTGTTCATTTAGCTACAGTCTTTTAGTTGACATGTGTTCTTTTAAATAATTAAGTTAGTTAATAATAACGGGCCAAGTCTAAAATTTATTTAAGATCCTATACTATTTGGCCCATATATATTAAAATAAGTTAATAAAATTTGTTACTTTTAGTACATAATTAATTTAGAAAAAAAAGACGGCAGAACTCACTTGTGCGGACGAAAGCAAAAGAGGAGTTCGTGGAGAACTTGTGCGGCTTGGAAACAAGAAGTATTTAGGTAAAAACAAAATATGTCAAGCTAATTTTTTTTTCCATTCTTGTACAGGTATATACATACTTATATATAGGTTAGAGGGTATTGGTTATGATGTTATGGTTGGCGGATGAATAAGTACTAGGGTAAGAAGTGTTTTTCTTTGGTTAAGAATATAATTCATTAAGAGTTGGGGGCAATTTTTGGTGGAAAATTGTGGCATAGTGGAGGGCACAATGATTGAGAATTAGGGAATGTATATTGATGAACCAATCACAGCACGGAACATAGGCATACATATAAATGTTAGAATGAATTAAGTAATCGTTGAATTGTGGAGTTTCTGAATTGTATCTTAGCTTCAAAATTGAGAACATCTCTTACTACCGATCATGCAACACCAATTTTGATATATTAAGATAGTTAATTAAATATTAGGTGTATTGTATTATATGAATACTATTAGAGTTATGATATTGGAGAAATTGAGACTTAACCCTAGGCTTAAAACTTAGTAACTTGATTATATATTTGGATGAGTTTTTGGGTCTAGGCTAGACATATAGTGATATGGGTGTTGTTAGTTTCAAAATCTTATTGTGGTTATTTATTTGGATAGATTGCATTGATTTGGAAGCCTAACAAAAGGGGAAGGCTCAAGTCCCGGAGTAATTGTTCGATTGTTTGAGGCAAGTGGATTTCTCAACCCTTGTTAAGTGTATAGAATTCGTGTATTTCCTTGTGGTATGTGTTGGGGAGTAATGGGACTTGGTGATGGGTTGACTTGTCCATATTGAATAATTTTAATGATGAAAAAGGGGTAATAAAAGGCAATGTGATTAATTATTGGTGTGTGATGTGTTGAGAATGGTTTGAAAGGCTTATTGATTCATTGTTGGTGTTGTATCACGATTGTGTTGTTATGAAGTGTGAATTTTTATGAAAATGGTCATCTCCTCATTATTTATGTGAACATGTTATTTGCATTGGTTCTGAGACATGGTTGTGACAAGTATTATGTGAATTGAGAAAGAATAAGAAATTAAAGAGGATGTACCATTTCGAGGGACGTGTCGCGCGCCGCGACGGATATTATGATTTGAGGGACGTGTCGCGCGCCGCGACGGATATTATGATTTGAGGGACGTGTCGCGCGCCGCGACGGATACTATGATTCGAGGTTCGTGTCGCACGCCGCGACGAATTTTATTATCGAGGGACGTGTCGCACGCCACGACGGATTTCATTATCGAGGGACGTGTCGCACGCCGCAACGGATTTCATTATCGAGGGTTGTGTCGCACGCCGCGACGGATGCATGGACAGATATGTCCCCCATGGGTCCCGGACTGAGAGACAACGAGTGTGTATCGTTAGGCCAGACATGCATGACTATACTTGACATTGCATTTCATTGCATTGTGCATCTTTATTTTTTGTGAACTTATGAGTACTTTTCTGTGGAACTTGTGATTGGTGAACTTTATCTTGTGTGTTGCTGATCTGTAATTGTTGAAGTGATATGGTTGAACTATGTGCTATGTAAATTGTGAACTATTAGGTTGGGCTGATTTTTATGCAGGTTGTAGTTGTGGAGGTTTGGTTGGGGTGTAAGGAGTACCCGTATTCCATACCCTTAGCTTGTGTTTAGAAGTTTGCTTGCTGAGTACCGTGTGGTTTGGTACTCACCCCTTGCTTCTACAATTTTTTGTAGGTTATGAGCCCGGATCTTCATGATACCCTCTCTTATTTTCTTGTCCGAGGCTTCCTATGGAGATTTGTGAGGTAGCTGATTGTCATCTCAGCAGACCTTCTTACTCCTTATATATGATCTTGTTCTATTCTAGAAACAATGTCATTTGAGACTTGTGTTTTCTTTCAAATCCATTGTAATACATTAGAGGCTTGTGCACGTGACAACCAGATTTTGGGGGTTTTAATAAGTTGACTTTGTATTCCGCATTATTAGATGGTGTTAGTCTCTTTTTTCTGGTTTTACTTCCGCATTTATTGTATTAGTTGGATTTTAGGCTGACTTGTCTTGGTGGGATAAGACGAGTGCCATCACGTCTATTTTTGGGTCGTGACAAGGCAGCCCTAAAACAACATGGTAACACCACCTAATATTCACCTAACAGTTAACTTTCTGAACCTTTTGAGTTTTACACCTAATATATAATTAAGAAGCTTTTAGATTAACTTACTGATACAAACTTCAGACACAAAAAACTCCTACTACAAGTAATGATGTTCATGCAAAAAAATCATACTATCAACTTAAATTGTTTATTATTAGAAAATAAGTACAATCAAAGTAGTACACTTATTGAAATAGACAGGTACTACATACATCACCATAATTAATAATTTAATATTATTAAAATTATGCATCATTAAGCAATTTCAATATCTTATTTAAATTTTATAAAGCTCGGACGCAAGGCGAGGTGTTATTATCACTTGTACAGGATTCACCTTAGGCATAGTCATGCCGGGTCCCTCTTTCATATCCAAAGGCTCATTCGATGGAGTTCTAAAATCGAAACCTTGGATCAAATAACCTATCGTTAGGTGTTCCATTTGTAATGCATAGCTTATTCCAGGACAAGATCGTCTTCCAGAGCCAAATGGAATGAACTCGTAATCTTGACCGCGGAAATTGATATCAGTAGTGAGGAATCTATCTGGATTGAATTGTTCAGGATTTGGCCATACTTTAGGATCTAGTTGTAGTTTCATGACGTTCGCGTATAGTCTAGTACCTTTAGGTATGTGGTACCCGCTAACAACACAATCCTCTGTGTTTTCATGTGGTACTAACAAAGGGCTCGGTGGATATAATCGGAACATCTCCTTAACGATAGCTTGAAGGTACACCAAATTCTTGATATCGTTGTCATCTATCCATCTATCCTTACCAACTTTCGTGTCGATCTCTTCTTGAGCTTTCTTCAAGACATGTTGATTGTTTATCAACAATGTCATACACCAATTTATGTGAAGAGGAACTGTGTCTGCTGCATCCATGATCATACTCTGGAAAAATTTTAAAAGTTAAAATTTTACGTTAAGAATTTCTATTCAAGTCCCCTCTATTATAATCGAAGGGGTCGTTTATCATCCTGATCTCTAAATTACAAATGAAACATCATATTTAATTTTTTATCTAAATAACCTACCTCCTAATCAATTACCAAACATAATATTATTTATATATGACTATAAAACTCACCTCAAAATCAACTACCAAATGATCGTAGCTAGTTAGGGCCATTCACATGTCAATGGTTTGGGGCCCCTAGATAGTTTACGTAGAAGCTTAATATATTATTCCATCCTCTAATTCAGGTAGGGGTGTCAATGATTATTTAATAATCGACTTAATTTATAAATTGAATAGCTTATTTGATAGTACTTCTTTTTAAATAAAAACATAAACTTTTATATAAACTTATTTTCGTATTGAATAATTAATTGGATAGATTTTAAACTTTATATATATATATAGAGTTCAAAAATAGTGAAACATTAAATCTTTGCCTTGAGTTGGAAACAAAGTAAATAAACATTGCCATCAACACATTATCTTGATTAATTCACATGTCATGAACTTGATTGGCTATTAAAAAGCTTTCTTTTTTTTTCCACCTCTTTCCTTAATAGTAACCTTGTGTCAAGTCAAATTAAAAATATATTACTCCCCTCCGTTCGGTTTTCACGTGGCACCTTTTTCTTTTTAGTCCACTTCAAAAAAAAAATCACTTTATTATAATTAGAAACAATTCAACTTTAAATTTCTTCTTTTAAATATCTAAGGGGTCGTTTGGTTTGAAAACAAGTTATGCTGAGATTAGTTATGATGGGATAAGTTATGCTGAGATTATTTTTTATTGTGTGTTTGGTTTGTTGTATTCAAAATAATATACATTGCATAAATTTTAAGAACAAGTTGTTTGTTTACAAAATTACCCTTCACTTTATATAGTTTTTTATATTTTCATTGCAAGCTTTAATTATTCAATTTTAAAAAAATAAAAATTTCATTTTATTTAACTTAAATATTTTTGTGTGTGCATTGCCACGATGGTACCGTATGTATTTTAAAATAAAACTTTTTTCTAATTTAGCTTAAAAATAGAATTTTCATCTAAAATTTGTTAAAGTAAATTAAAAGAGGATTTATGAGAAATCAAAATACAAATAAACATAAGAATTAGTCAAATAAATTCATAAATAAAAATTATATTTATATAGTGTAATTTTTTAATAGAAATATATGAAGAATTATCATAAAAATAAAGAGTAGTGAATTTTATTATACATAGCATTAAAAATAATATAGGGAGGGGAGGGGGGAATAGGGAGGACATGTGCTAATATTTTTGTTTAATGAAAAACAAATCAATAATAAGAAGTTTTTTTTTTTTTGTAAAAGAATTATTTAAGATTAAGGTGGTTGAAGACTTTCAAAAATAGTTATACATAAATGTGGAAAGTGAGGTATAAATAGAATATAAAGGGATATATTTGTCATTTATGTATTTTATCCCGGGATACGTTATCCCGGGATTACTATATCATCCAAGGGGAGGGATAACTTATCCCAGTAACTTTTCTTACTCCTAAGATAAGTTATCCCAAGCCTTGCAACCAAACAAGAGATTAGAGGCTACTTAAAATTTATCCTGGGATTAACTCCCCTTATCCATCACACCAAACGACCCCTAAGAGTGGTTGAAGATTACAGATTTTAAAAGTTTTTTTTTTCTTAAATACCTTATCTAATCAAATGATGCCATGAGACATGCAAATTAAGTTACCAAAATGTGAATGATCTGAGCATTATTATCAAGTCAAACGATGCGACGTAAATGGGAACGTAGTAAATAATTGAGGATAAATGAACTTACAAAAACAGTTGCTTTGATAGTGGTATCACGAGAATGACCTTCATGGAGATGTTCACTGCTCATCTTTGAAAGCATCAAATCAATGAAATCTCCTTCATTTTCACCTCCATTAACCTCCATTCTCCTCTTCACATGCTCGTCTAACCATCTCTGAGAAATTGAATCGATATCCTTAAACGTCTTCTTCATCGACTTTACATGACCTTGAAAATCTATCCATTTGAATAACCGTATTGGAAACGCATCCCACAACACAAATTCCATTGACAGAATCAGAAATTTCTTAAAAGACTCCCTAAATCTCTCCACTTCTTCATCTCCATCGCCTCCGGATTCGAAATTCTTCCCTGCTATCATTTGTACAATTAGCCCAAAATGCAATTTCTCTATCCAATCGGTTAGGTTTATCACTGATTTCTCTTCACTATTTTGAATTCGAGAATGGAGATTTTTTATTTTGTTTCGAATTTTCTCGATTTTGATCTGTTTCAATTTATCGAGACGAGAGTTGGATAGAACTTCCTGAATGATTAATTTTCTTATGTTTCGCCAGTAAGATCCGTAATTAGCTAGAAAAAGTATGGCGTTATTGTACCCAATGTATTCGCCGTAGAGATAAGCTGGGCGATTCGCGAATACGGCGTCATTTTTTGAGTAACATTCTTTTACGGCATCGTAACTGCTGATTACTAACACACGGTGAAGTCCGATCCGGAAAGTGAAAACAGGGCCGTATTTATCAGCTAAATCGGAGAGTTTTCGAGCTAACGGACGATTGTCGCTGTTATTGTTGAAGTAAAAAAGATGGCCGATTACCGGCCATCCTCCGGGAATTTCCGGTGGTAATGGTAGTTTTGAAGATTTTTTTGTCGATAAGATGAGGTAGAAGAGGAAAGCGAGGGTTAACAGTGCTGCAATGGCTTCCATGGGAGAAAGGGGAAGAAGATGATCAAATTCCATGTCCAGAAAGTTTGTTATGAGTAGACGTAGAATTATGAAGCTAAGAACTTCTTTTTATAGTGTTAAGTATTACTTGTCACACCAACAATGGTGCCAGTATTTTTTCATTTTTAATTAGATATTTTGATTTGAGTTCGTCGGATTACATTAGAATCATTCAATAATTTAGATATATGAAAATTATATAAAAAATACAATAAATTGCTACTGTTCTCATATTGTTGGTATGAAAAAAATATTAATTTTAAAATATTAGTTAAAGTTTATGCAGTTTGACTCTAATAAAACAAAATATAACAAGTAAAAAAACGAAGAGGGTATCGATTAGTCTCGAAGATGAGTAGTATACTTCTTTCTTTAATATCGTGATTTTTAAAATTAATTATTTAAAACTATGTTATTTTTTTAGAAGTTCAAAACATATAAACTGTATAGATTTTTTTCCATTTCATCTCTAGTCATTGTCTGGTCCATAAATAAGCACTACTTTGATTATATTGAAGGGACAGATGGCAATATCAATATGGTGACTATATTCAAAATGTTAATAATACTGTCCATATAAATTATTGACTAAAGTTATAATTGATATCCTAGATTTTTTTCTCATTTTTCAGATATTTGAAGTTTTGAACTTTGGATTGTTCCTATTCAATTTTTTTCAACAATATCACATATAGCTTATCACTAATTTGAAGGTGTGGGGACTTAAATTAATTATTTTGAAAGGACATATCACACTATCAATATATAGACTATATTCAAAATATTAATAATACTGCCCATATAAACTATTGAATAAAGTTATAAACAGTATCCTAGATTTATTCGTATTTTTCATTTTGATATTTGAAGTTTTGAACTTTGGATTTTTCCTAGTCAAATATTTAATAGTAATATGGCATATGCGTTTATGATTAAATTTCAAGTATTTATGCATGAAGTTCTGATATCAACATTTTCCAAAATATCTTCTTTTTTCTCTAATAATATGAAATATTGAGAGTAGTTTATATAACAAATCTTCATCTTTCAATTTTTTTCAACAACATCACAGATAACGTGTCACTAATTTGAAGGTGTGGGGACTTAAATTGATTATTTTGAAAGGACATATCACACTATCAATATATAGACTATATTCAAAATATTAATAATACTGCCCATATAAATTATTTAATAAAGTTATAAATAGTATCCTAGATTTATTCGTATTTTTCATTGATATTTGAAGTTTTGAACTTTGGGTTGTTCCTATTTAAATATTTAATAGTAATATGGCAGATCACTTATTCCTTAAATTGTTTTTCATAAGATATATGCGTATATAGTTAAATTTCAAGTATTTATGCATGAAGTTCTGATATCAACATTTTCCAAATATCTTCTTTTTTCTCTAGTAATATGAAATATTGAGAGTAGCTTATATAACAAATCTTCATCGTTCAATTTTTTTCGACAATATCACATGTAGCTTGTCACTAATTTGAAGGTGTGGGGACTTAAATTGATTGTTTTGAAAGGACGTATCCCACTATCAATATATAGACTATATTCAAAATGTTAATAATACTGCCCACATAAATTATTGAATAAAGTTATAAACAATATCCTAGATTTATTCGTATTTTTCGTTTTGATATTTGAAGTTTTGAACTTTGGGTGGTTCCTATTCAAATATTGAATAGTAATATGGCAGATCACTTATTCCTTAAATCGTTTTTCATAAGATATATGCGTATATAATTAAATTTCAAGTATTTATGCATGAAGTTCTGATATTAACATTTTTCAAATATCTTCATTTTTCTCTAGTAATATGAAATATTGAGAGTAGTTTATATAACAAATCTTCATCGTTCAATTTTTTTCAACAATATCACATGTAGCTTATCCACTAATTTGAAGGTGTGGGACTTAAATTGATTATATTGAAAGGACGTATCGCACTATCAATATACAGACTCATGGGCGGCCTACATATAATGTTGTGGGTGCTCGAGCACCCATTGACCTCGATGTAAAGTTTATATAGATATACAGGAATATTAAGAAATTTGATATATAATACTAGTGAGCACTCACCATATGTAAGCCTATTGTGGTGTGATGGTTGATAGCTAGGTGCTATAGTCGATTGTTTTGAGCGGACGAGGGATCGATTCCCGCCTAATGTATCCTTTTTCTTATTTTTCTTCTTCTTAGTTCTCATTGGTGATAAGTTTGCCCAATTCTAGTTTCTCTTGACCATTTGTTTTTTACTTTTATTATTTTCCTATATCTAATTTAATTTTAGATAAACGAAAGGGAAAAAGTAAAATTACTAATTTATTATAGCAAAAAAAAAAAAAGAATAAGAAAGAAAGAAATAGATTTTAAAAGATTACAATAAATTACCACTTTCGAAGATTTGAACATTTCTAAATTATTATTAATTTTAAATAAAAAAAGTAAAATATAATTATGAATGAGCTCTCTCGTCCATGAATTATATCAAAAACAAAATTTATAATAATATTGACGTCAAATTTATAATGTAGTTTAATTTTCCATATAAAGCATTAAATATTCACAAGTGTAAGTCATGACATTGTTATTAATATCCATTCCAAAATATATAAGTCAACGGGTACATTTGTTATCTGTGACTAGTTTTCTTTCGTAACGGTGATACTAATTGTAATATTTTCATTACTTTGTTTTTTACTTATATAAAAAGACTATTTTAATCAAACAGTTCTATACGTGTACAATTATATGTTATGTAATTGGTAATAACTTTATGTCAAAATTAAAAAAGTTAAGCACCCACTGTCGTAAAATTCTGGATCTACCACTGTATTGACTATATTCAAAATGTATATAATACTGCCCATATAAATTATTGACTAAAGTTATAAACGGTATCCTAGATTTATTCGCATTTTTTTCATTTTGATATTTGAAGTTTTTAACTTTGGATTTTTCCTATTCAAATATTGAATAGTAATATAGCAGATACCATATTTTAGGAATAAGTGATTGATGTTTTACTCCTAACATCAATCACTTATTCCTTAAATCATTTTTCATAAGATATATGTATACATAATTAAATTTCAAGTATTTATGCGTGAAGTTCTGATATCAACATTTCCCAAATATCTTCTTTTTTTCTCTAATAATATGAAATATTGAGAATAGTTTATATAACAAATCTTCATCATTCACTTTTTTTAGACAATATCACATGCAACTTGTCACTAATTTAAAGGTGTGGGGACTTAAATTGATATATTGAAAGGACATATCGCACTATCAATATATTGACTGTATTCAAAATGTTAATAATATTGCCCATATAAATTATTGATTAAAGTTATAAACAGTATCCTAGATTTATTCGCATTTTTCATTTTGATATCTGAAATTTTGAACTTTGGGTTATTCTTATTCAAACTGTATTGAATAGTAATATAGTAGATAACTTATTTTAGGAATAAGTGATTGATGTTTTACTCTTAACATCAATCACTTATTACTTAAATAATTTTTCATAAGATATATGCTTATATAACTAAATTTAAAGTATTTAGGTATGAAATTCTGATATCTATATATTTCAAATATTTCTCTCTCTCTAGTAATATGAAATATTGAGAGTAGTTTATATAACAAATCTTCATCATTTAAAATGTTCAATTTTTTTTGACAATACCAGATGTAGCTAGCCACTAATTTGAAGGTGTGGGGACTTAAATTGATTATATTGAAAGGACATATCACAATATCAATAAATTGACTATATTCAAAATATCAATAATATTGTCCATATAAATTATTGATTAAAGTTATAAATAGTATTCTAGATTTATTCACATTTTTCATTTTGATATTTGAAGTTTTGAACTTTGGGTTTTTCGTATTCAAACTGTTGTTGACACCCAATTTTAGCCTAACATTTTTCAAAATTTATAACTTTTAAGTTTTATTCATTCAATAATTCAAAATACATTTTTTTTTATAATTTTAAATAAGTCTATCGATACTTGTTCTTATTTCTCAAAATTTTAGGATTTTTATCAGTTTATTTTGATTACATTATTTTTTGTCACAGTCGATTGAATATGTTGTGAATATTTGTTTAATTTGATTAAATCATCATTTTTTTGTTAAATTGCAATTTTGACATGCCATTGGTTACATTCGTCACATTTTTTAATATTCATTTTATTCGTTTCATTTATTAATATTCATTTTCAAACTTTTTGCACAGTTTAAGAATACATTTAAATATGAATAAGATTTACAAACACAAATATTTTATTAACCAGTGATTTCGGGCCACGATTTTAGGGTCACAGTATTGTACTAAGCTAATTTTCAATTTTCTATTTAAGCAATAGCTTATTTATTACGTTAGAAGATGGTGGATAAGATTTTAGATAATGGGTGTAATTTTCGA
Organism: Solanum appendiculatum; assembly: GCA_018342035.1. Lineage (NCBI taxonomy): Eukaryota > Viridiplantae > Streptophyta > Magnoliopsida > Solanales > Solanaceae > Solanum > Solanum appendiculatum. The sequence goes on along the minus strand of JAGDQO010000570.1, from coordinate 1,435,880 downwards.
ATTTTTTAGTTTTCAAAAAAGTTTTTTTCACTGTTTCATCATTTTTCCGGCAAGCCCCCGGAGCTCCGATCTCGAGACCACCACCCAAAGACCCCAACCCATTTTCCTCTCCCTTTGGTTGTTACCAGCAACAAACCATCAAACCCCCACTGTTCCCTTTTTCCCACGCCGGAAAAATCCTCTCCGGCGAACAACTCACAAACGAACAATCACAAGACCACCCTCGCTGCTCACCCTCTTCCCTTTTCCCTCCTTTCTCAGCGAACCAACTGCGACCAAAACCCCATCCCAACCACCACAAAAGCAGCAACCAAACGCACCAAAACTGAATGGCGAATGACGAAACAACAACACCGAATCAGTGAGCTCCGACGATCTCCGACGAAACGAAACTCCGGCAAACCCAACGCACCAGTAACTTCGACGATCTCCGGCGAAGCTCAAAGCTTCAACCATCTCCAATTAACAGCAAACTTCATCTTCAACGATGGTAAAAGTAAAAAATTCAAATCTGACCTTTTCTTTTTTTGTTTCATTAATTATTGTGTGTATATACATACGTTATTACTTTGTTGTTGGTTTATTTATTTATTTTAGAGAAAAATGTCAAAAACACACCTAAACAATCTCATTTGTTTGAGTTTTATGCTTGAACTATTGGGAGTGTGATTTTCATACATAAACTATTACTTATTAGTTTTAAAAAAATAAAAGGGCGGTGGGATTATCAGGGGGTAGGTGGTGGAGTGGGGTAAGAAAAATAATTTAAAATTTATTTTTTTGGGGATAGTAATACTTTAATCTTTAATTTTTAATTAATACTAATAGTTTATTATTTAATTTTAGACAAGATGGAATATTTTAACCATGTGACAAGATTTTTTCAAATAAAAAAGAGAGTGTATTACACACAACACTGAAGTGTGTTTCTCAAACTAATAAGTGATAGTTTAGGTATGAAGCTCACACTCTCAATAGTTTAGGTATGAAACTCAAAAAAAGGTGATAGTTTAGGTGTGTTTTTGATGTTTATCTCTTTATTTTATCTCTATTTAACAATCCTCTTGGCTTTTTTTTAATTTTTAATTTATTTATTATGTTTTTTGCTTATTGAGTTTGATTTTTTGTTTTTGGGTGCTGAGTTCTGATGGACAGATTTGTCTTTTTTTTTTTGTGCTTAACTCTTCTTGTTTGGAAGTATATATCCGGTAAGCTCCAACAACCCCCATTGAATTCGTTGAATTAGTATTGGCCAATGAAAAAAATCTTTTAGTTAGTTTTTGAGGTCTTTTCATTTTAAAAGACGGAAATTTAGTTTAAGTTTGTATATATTTTATGTGTTAAAATTGGTCGATGAAGAAATTACCGTCGCTTTCCAAGGCCATCCATATAAATAAGACGGGTTATATTTATTTAGTTATTATTCCTTTTGTTCATTTTAGTTTATATTTATTTATTACTAACACTTTTACTAATTGTGTTTACAGGTACCCCGTAATTGCTTCCCGAGAAAGATATTCGAAAGACATTCAAATAATATTTCTTATGTATATTGTTAACGATAGGCAAACATTAGGTTGTTTCTCATATTATTTTTTATTTTATTATTTGTATATATTTCATGCTTATTATACTTGTATATTGTTTTTATCTCCTCTTCAATTTGTAAAAATGAATCCAGTCGGGATCCACAATTGTGAAGAAGAAAAAAACATGAAAATGCACAATTCAAGAAATGTTTGTGACACAATTGAATGGATCTGTCTAACCATTGAGACCTAAAGTTGATATCGTTTTACTTAAACATCTTAACTAAAATTTGTATCATTTAAACATTTACAGTAAGGTCAAATCGTATTATTTGATTTTTTTCAATAACTTGGCAACTTATGTGATTTTTACCTCAAACAAATGCTTGAAGAGCCTACATAAACAGATTTCTCAATGAATTAAATTATTATTTTTTGGGTATATATATAGTTGAAAGGGAGTGAATAAATTTATTAGCCTACTGTAGAAACCATAGAATTATCTCTTTCATTTTAGATATATTAGAGAGTGATACGTAAAATTGAAGTGTAGAAAAACCAAAACGTAAGATTTTCTTTGCAAGTAATATTTGGGAAAGTCCAACTTATATTATATTATTATTATTATATCGTTAAAAGAAAATACATGATAGGCACTATTTTGTACTTTGTGGATTTGGCTCATCTCCATTACACTTTCTCTCCATTTCCTCAAATGCACATTTAGATGAGTGACACTTGTCGTATTTAAAATTTAAATGTCTAGATTAAATTTAATTTAACTAGCCTCTTAATCATAGTTAAAAATAAATTAAGAAAAAATCACCAATTTTGGTAAGAAAAATCTCTATCTTTCACTAATTTTGGTTACTCATTAATAAAATTATTTTAATTATACTTTATGATTTCTTTTTGATATAATTGATTCGGTTATAATTTTATTTAAGAATTTAATCAAATGAAAACATGAAAATCCTTAATTAAAAGTACATAAAAGATTTTAAAAAAACACATTAATAACTCGATATAATCTTAAAAAACACATTAATAACTCGATATAATCTATAAAGTTTATTATTAAAAAAAGATAAATTTTAGATCATGCCTTTTAAATTACTTTAACATATAACATTATATTTTTCATTTATGTTTTGTTGAAATCTTGTAAATCACCTTTGACTGTAATTTGTTTTTTAAAACCTATTTATTGTTGGGTAAAAAATAAGTATTTAGCATATAAATTAATATCAAAAATGAAAAAAAAATGGAGACGAGAAAACATATTGTATAATAATATTTGTAAAATGTTTTAGAATATTTTATGTTTAAAATAAAGTTGGTCTTTTTTTTCTTAATTATTTTGTTGTTTTTTTCCCCATGTTTGATCTCATTACATTTTTATCTATGGTTTTATTTTGTCATTTATATAAAAGAACGGAAAGAATTCTTAATTTTAGATTAGGAAAATGATATTAATGGAGATGTAAAACATATATCATCAAAATAATTATATTAACGAGGAGCAAAAATTAGTGAAAGATAGATATTTTCTTATCAAAATTGGTGATTTTTTTCTTAATTTATTTTTTAACTATGGTTAAGAGGTTTGTTAAATTTAATTTAATCTAAGCCTTTAAATTTTAAATATGACAAGTGTTACTTATCTAAATGTGCACTTGAGGAAATTGATAGAAAGTGTAATGGAGATGAGCCAAGTCCCTGTTTTGTACTACATAACCAGTTTAAATAATTATTTGATATATGAATAATTTGGATAATTTATTTATTTTTAATGGATTTATTTATGTATTTTCCTAATAAAAAAAAACTATCATATCAGTAATAACCAAGTTATCTATTATGAAATCTACCAAAAACACTTGTAAAATTATATTTCGAATCCGGACTAAAATAAAGTTATCTTGAAATAAAGTAAGATAATTTGGGAGAAGGTCACATGCAAGAACTCAATCTTATTTTCTGATGTTCAATTGGTTAAAAATCTTGATTTTACTTTTTTGAAAAACAAGTTTCAAATAAATAAAATGACTTTCTTAATGAAGATAGAGAAAATAAATCGTATTGTCTCCTACCCGCCTTCATAACCAGCTACCCCCTATCGCCCCCACCCCACTCACAACCTACCTCAAAACCCAGGCCCCAAACCCCAAGCCCATCTTTCGGCCACACTCTGTAACACCCCGAAAAATTCTAAGTTAAGATCGAATCATTCTTGAATTGCGTATAAGGTCGTACCGAGTGATTCTTAATTGTTCTTAGATTCTAAGGTCAATTCATTAGTATGAGAATGATTTTGGATATCAATTAAGGTCACTAGAATCTCCTAGCACAAAGTTGAGTTGAAAGCTTCCGTACCCAGTGAGTTTTGACCTAAGATTCTACTTAGGTCAACTTAAAACGATCATATCTCTCAGCACATAATGAGTTAGGTGGTCCATGAGCTATCAAATCGAAGGTCTTTGAGTCCTCTTTCGAACTCCACCAAGTTTGCTCCAGTTGAAACTTGGAGGAAAGAGTTATGCACGTTTGAGTGAAGCCTCTCTATTAAAGGCACTTCATTCGTTTTAGGAAAGAGTATTTTGGTCTTTTACTTTTTCTCACCAGGCTTAACACGTTTTTCCTAACCAAATTAAGGGTCTAATCAGATTCTAAATCACCTATTCACGTTCCTAAACACTTAGGGTTTTAGAGCGAGGTTTCAAGAAAAGAAAAAGGGCTAAGTTCAAGCGTTCTTCGAGAATTGTGATTTTCGCCAAGAACGTTGTTCTTCCCAGGTATGTAAGGCTTTCCATAGTGATGGATTTGTTCATCCTCACGCCAAGCATGTGATTCTTTCGTTAATTCGCCTATATAATCGTTTATATAAGTATTCTTGAAGAGTTCTTGAGTTTTAAGCTTCATTATTTAACAATGGAGGTCTTGAGTTTTTGAGGTGAGGGTTTTGCGAATGAGTGGTCTTTCTTGATAGAATTTGAGTGAGATTTTGACAATTTCGTGTTGGGTTTGTGAATTAAAGAGAAGTTTGGAAGAAATCAATCGATTCTAGATGAGTTAGGACCCGAAATTGAGCAAGAAAATTCATCAAAAATTCTGGGCAGGGGTGAGGTAGGGCGCCACTAAGGCGCCAGAGTTGGCCCTCTGAAGTTTGGGGCAGTGCGCCCCAAACTTTCCTCTGAAGTTTAGGGCCTGGCGCCCCACGCCAGTAGTACGCCAGGGGTCACCAGGGCCCATTTCTTCTCTATTCATTCGGGCGTGTTCCTTTAAGTTATGGCTATGCTTCCCACTATATATTAGCTCATATAGGCTCCATTTACCATCGAAAATTCATGCATTATCCTACTCATATGTCTTAAATTACATTCCAAACTAAAGTAAGTTTAAGAGGAAAGTTCAAGAGGTCTTTTGAGTCGTTTTGAGAATTCTTTTGTAATTAACAATGATTTTGAACTAAGTCTTGAGAAAGTAAATATGAGAATGAGAAGAGTTGTATTCATGATTGAAAAAAAGAGTATAAGGGAACTAAGTATTCCCAAATGTAACACTTTTACATTTAAAAGAGAGAAACATTGATTTAAATGAGTTATGAGTACAGAGATACTTCAGAGTAGTTACCTCTTTTAAGAGGATCTTTTGAGTAATTACCTCAAATTGAGAAAAAAGAATGTTTTTAAACATTGAGCATGAGTATATATATTTATTGGGAGTAGTATTGAGCACCAATATGGGGGAGAGTTCAGACAACTCACAGCCCCCATAAACCATGTATGCCAACATGGGTAAATGATTCATACTTTTTAGATGATTTCCTTAGTGCCTTCGGGCAGAGCTTAGTGGATCCACTTAGTTGAAGTGTTCTATACCCCGGCAAGGTATAAGACAGTTCTGGCAGCGTGGGCGAGACGCTGCATCATCACGTAGCTCATAGTCGGTTAACGAAACTCCCAAATAGAGTAAGGAGTACTTTCATTGTATTTTCTCATATAATTTTCTTTGAGTTATTATATTATGCTTTGTGACACTTTAAATGATATTATCTCTATTTATACTTTATATTGAGTTGAGTTGAGTATTTCAGCCTGGTCAGTTCAGTATATGTTTTTATTACATTCTGTTGGTAAGAGTTTAAATGATTTTTCCATCATGACTTATATTATATTTCAGCAGAGTTACTGTCAGAGTTTCAGTTCAGTTATTTGTTATTAAGCTATATTACATACTCGTACATTCCATGTACTGATGTCATTCGACCAACATCTTTTTACGATGCAGTTACAGGTGCTTAGGATCATCAACAGGATTTCCGTTGAGATCACTTCATCCGCTTGTCAGCTTTTGAGTAAGTCCTCCTTGGTTCCGGAGGACTCCAGTTATATAAGTTGTCAGTAGTAGTTCATTTGAGGTGTCGTGGGTCTTGTCCAGATACTCTTCCTTAATAGTAGAGGCTTCATAGATAGACAGAGTCGAGGTGTTCCTCAGCATTTACTTTCTTTTGTGTTGTTTTATGAACTATAAGTATTGCTATTAAGTATTTTCCAGATTTTATGAGTTGAGTACTTGAGTTTAATGGATTTCATTATGTTTTAAGCCTATTATTGCTTGAGTAAGTCTTCCGCTAAGTAGTCAGCCAGGCCAAGGGTTCTCTTGGGGACCACAGGGGTGGAGCCACCTTAGGTGAAGGCTGTTCCGGTGAACACCCTTCGCCAGAAAATTAGGCTCGGGGCATGACACACTCACTCTATGGCCACGTCCAGGGTGTAGGCTCGGGGCATGACACACTCACTCTATCCAAATACAAATTTATAACTTTAGTCATCTACGTTTGAAGTTATTCCCACACAAATAAACTTACGAATATTCAAAAAAGTGAACACAATGAGAGCTCTAAAGGAGGCCCAAGATTTATTCACTTAGCCCACTGAAAACTAAGCCCACTGAAAATTCCACGTTCTTTTCTTTGTCTAAAAAAAATTCAATCGTTTGCTAATTTGTAATCCTTTATTATAGTAACTATAGTTTTCTTGAATCATTGAGAAAATATTTTGAGATCTATAAGCTGAACTTATGAAAATTACATGGTCTACATAAAAGCTATGAGTTCGTTCGAACACCTGAATCCTCATTTAGCTCCGCCACGGCCTACAAATCACAATAATTAAGTGAAAAATCCTCAACTCAATTTCCTAATTATATAACTCCCATCATTATCAAACTTAAAATACTTCATTAAGCACAATTGAAATACTAAAAAATTAAACAAAAGATTCGAATAGATTTGTATCATCATTCTACCTAATTTTTATGACTCAGGGCTTAAAATATTCCAAACAGCATTGATATTGCAATCTGATAACTGATAATTAAGTATCCCCCATTTAAGAAAAAATATTATTATTATTATTTTTATCATTAATTTAAAACATAGACATCCATTCGATTGTCCTTCCATGTTTTTTTTTCTATAGTAATAAGATTAGCTTTAGACAGAATATAATGTTGTCCCAAATCATTGTCAATCGTTATGATTAATATCTTTTGGAAATATTATTGAGTCGGTTCTATCCATAAGAGGTATTAGTTAATTCATTAACCAATTATTTTTCATGCATAAATTTAACCTTTTTAAGGATATCATAGCAAAACGACAAGCATAAATGTAGTCATGAATTCTGAATTTGAATTTTATAGGTTCTAAAGTGTTGGACGATGACCTCTTTCCTTGGTTGTTGCACGCAAGGAAATGAAATTGTTCTTAAATAATAAAGTTAAAGATTTTGAAATAAGAATGCACTTTCTGCATATGAACCTTATAATTCTCATGTAATGTGCGAATTCAAATTAAATCTGATCCAAATACGAATATCGAACACCAAGCAGAATAAAAGGACTTTATGATGGAATATAAAGTGTTTGCTTACATGAAAAGGAGGGTTTAACAAATTGCATAATTCACAACAAAAAGTGCACCAACTCCACATTTATCTTTAGCACTTTTACAAAAGAGTATATAGAGGTCATTGCCAATAGCTACTATTATTGCAAGATGAGGCCAATCACCTTTTAGCTAATCCTTTGAGTCTTTCTTTTTTTTGAAGATATAGGAAGGGAGACTTGAAAATAAAGTGGGAACTAGTTTACAAAAGCTAAAGAGCACCAACAAAAAAGCAATTTACCCAAGTGAGAAGCAATGGAAAAGAAAGTTATTCACAAGGACTATTTATTTACCACCTGCAAAATTCAAATTAAAGAGGATCAATTATAAAGTTCATTGACTCATTATAATCCTTTTAACAAGTGGCATGAAGTAGATATAAAAGTAGATATTAGATGTTGAACCCTCAGATTTATATTCAGACTTATTTGTATGTTTACCTTTTTATATTTTGAATACATTTGGGATCGTTTGGTAGTTGATTAGAATTATGTAGATATTAGTAATGTAAGTATCAGTTATGCAGATATTACATCTTCTATCTTGCATAAGATAATACACGAATTCCCACATAACATATACAAGTATTAGTTATGCGAATTTCTAAATTCTAAATCAAACATCGTATTCATTTTATACATAAACAACTTATTTTGCTAACTAGCTAACAAACGTTGTATGACTTATATAAAACTAATTAATGAATAAGTTGTTTTCTTATTATTGGCTACTAAACGACCTCTTAATTAAAATTCTGACTTCTCATATAACCGACTCTAGTTTAATTTATGATATGAAATTGAGACGTAACTATTATTATTGTTAAATTGACTCATTATACCTTTTAACAAGTGGCATGAAGTATAAAAGTAGATGAACATGATCTAGATATAAAGATGAGGCTAATAGCCTAAAAAGAAGTGACTGACCTTTCGTTTCACAAAGCTTATTTAGAACAGAAAGGAATACAATGAGGACTGCCACACCAGCTATGAGCCCAATTGTAATTGCTAATGTCTTTTCAACATCTTCATCTCCTGCAATTTTGTAACCCAAATTTAATTAGAGAAGTATATAATGTCTCTACATATTGAAGAAGATTCCATTATATATATTATAAGAAATAATTACGAGTCTGAACCATTCGATCATTAACAATCATTATGGTTCGACAATAAAGAATAGAACATCTCTAAGAAACAAAAAAAAAAAAAAAGAACCACAAGATATGTACAAAGTGTGCGAGTAATGTATATTTTATACCGAATATACATACACTATATATACCTATACACAATATATAGCTATATTTCGATCATATTGATAAATTAATTATTCGAACATTATATATTTATAACTATCCCTTATGTGTACTACTAATAGTTTGTTAATTTAAACACTCACTAGTTTGTATAACTACATTTTATCACCATACCTATTCAATGTGCATTTTAGTTGGTATCAACTTCTCTTTCAATTTAATTTTGTCATTCATATGTTTGAATATAGTTTCATTTTGTTGTGCAAACTTCTCCTTCAAGTATATATTAGGAAAGAAATATGATTGTCGTACAAGGGTACGTTGAAATGTTATACTATATATATGTAGACAAGGAAAAATGTGACCATTGATAGAGCCACTCTTGTCCAAGGATACGTTGAAATGTTATACTATATACGTAGACAGAGAAAAAGAATTTTACGGAATCTATTTTTTTTCAAATGTATATATACAATTATGCTAAATCCTCTTCACTAATCCTTCGTCTGTTTATCTATTTATATTTTGGTCTTTCTAAATAAAAATTTTAATTCCACAGCTAATGTTACACTACCTTGTATATACCTATACATTAGGATCAAAACTTGAATCAATGAGTGGTATGGAATTTTTCTCTTTTCAAGTGAAATTTCCCAATAAATTAAAGAGTGACAAATAAGTTAAAAGCAAGTGGAATATTTTGAGAACCACAATATTATGGACTTGCAAGTGGAAGAGTGACCACATTTTCTTTTGTCATGACTTATTAATTGTAAACTTCTTGGAAGTTCTTTTGCATTTGGAAAATGACAATTAAGTCATGCATGAACTAACAAGTAATCATGATAAGATCACTCTTGTAGAATATTTATGTTAATAATTATTAACAAATACTAACAACTAACAAGTGTGACATATAATGATTATTTTTTCGAATGGTGTCTAACCCTCAAATTATGATTAAGTGATTATGCAATTAAGTTATGCTTAGTGTACATAAAAATCATCAAGATTACCTAATTCTATCCATAATTAAAAGGTAAAGGCGAAAGTGATATAAGAAAATTAAATAGTCTCAAAGCCTAATTCAATTTGACCTAAAAATTAGTTCATAAAGTGAGAACTGTTCAAAATCATATGATGAAACTAAATTACATAGACATTGAGAATTGATATAGGAAATTCTAACCACAACCCTCTCCCTTCCCACACAAACCCAAGCCCACAAATTAAAGCTTGAACAATATAATATAAGATTCAATTCGAATATTTGATTCTGACATCACGATAAAAATTTGATCTTGAGCTAATTCAACCTCAAATATTAATTCATAGAGTGAAGATGATCTAATACCATATAACAGACAAATTCACAAAAAATTAGATATTTTGTTTGATTTTTTTAATATATAGGAGGTTATCATCAAGAGAAGGAATAAACCACCCTAAACCATGAGAAGAAAATAAGATCTTCCAATTATGATCCTTATTGACATTTGAAAAAAAGGAAGAAGGAAAGAATAGTAACACATACTTTTTCTTTTTCACTTTATCAAAATTTGAAAGAAAATAATGCAAATAAAGCAAAAAAGGACATAAAGAAATAGACTTTCTTCATCCTAACCTCTATGCTTACTCATAGCCAACCTAAGAGAACCCTCCCTTTCTAGTAACCTAACACCTACCTTTTATTTAATTAAGGGTTTAATTAACTAGAGTTGTATTAAATAGCTAGCCTTACACCTATATCATAATTACCCATCTCAAGAAGAAAAATAAACTAAATAGTATATCCCTATAAAATATTATATATACTTGTGCAAATAAGAAAAATAAATTTCTTAATTACATATAAACAGTTGAATATTTTATATAGCAAGGATAAGTGAGTTTTAAATAATTTATATGATACTCCATAGTCTATTTTGAATAACAAGTTTTTAAAATTTTATTTTTTACTCTTAAATGTCATATATCTCTATCCAAACACCATCACATAAACACAAATCGAGTATTACTTCCTAGTCCGGTTTGTCCATCCAATACTTAACCAAGCAATTATCGCTATGTCAATCTAACTATCAAACCTTAATTCAATTACAAGTGCGGTTTGATATTTAGTGTGATTTCACACGTGGGATTTGTAAATGATAGAATATACGAAACTTATTCCTATTTTTGTAAGTTTATAAAAAATTGATTTCTGATAAACTATCAACTCAAAATAGACGTAAAAACAATCTTACAAATTTCTCGTAACCATGCATGAAAAGTGAAAACCTCATGTAACTCAAATTTACCATAGAAAAGTTAGTAAAAAAATAACCACTTAAGATAACATAATCTCATCACATTTTTACTGACAAAATCCAAATAAACATAAAGCTATAACTCATCCACCACCAATTATTATGGCGGAGCCGCTTACCGCTTTTAGACGTGAATCCACGCTCCGAGAACCGCGCGTAGCATTTTGACAAAAACATATCTCCCCAAGGTGAGGACCCACACTCGCTTTTCAACCGTCTGATCGCCTCCGCTAAACAATCTTCACACTCACTCATACTCAAATCTTGCGTACACTGCGCTACTCCGTGTATTTTCCCTGACCCGACAACCCGAAAATATTGACCCACAGATGATAAATACGTCAAAACGCCGTCGTTTCGGGTCATCATATCCGAATCATCCATAATGGATGGTCCACATCTATGCATGACAATTGCTTTGTCTTCAATCCCAAGAAAAGAAACATTATCGTACTTTACAAAACATCCCTCTAGCTGCAACGCTCCGCCACACGAGACGGGGCAAAGCGTTCCAAGCTGAGTCAACGCCGCGGCGATGCAGCTATGACAGTCAGGGCTGCCTAGGTCGCCGCGGCATTGAAAAAGGCCGTATACGACGTCGTATTGAGTCGAACCGGGCATGGAAATCTTGAAATTGTTGAAATTTGCTATTGATGCTGAATTGACTAAGGAAGTGAGTAGCGAGTTGACATTTGACTCGTAAATCATGCCCGGATTATATTTTTGTTGTGTACATCCACCGTAAACGAAAGATTGTATCGACGAAGCATTTGATTGGTGAACGAAATACAAGAATATTATATTTATCATATAGTAAACAAGAAGAACATGAAGAGAATTTTTTTTAATACAAAATTTCATAATTTTTTTTTGTTCTTTGGAGTAATGAGGACTAGTGTTCAATATATTTTTGTATGGAAATTAGGTGGTGGTGGTGGTGGGGTGTGTGTGGGGAGGCGGGGGGGTAGGGTTGTTTGGTGGAGATTTACGTGAGAAAATGGTGAACTCAAGAAGTATTATTTGTAATAAAAGTTAAAGGGGTATGGGATATGGACCATGGATCTATATATATATATATATATATACAAGGATGACTAGTATAATTAGAGCATGAAAAAGAAGAGAGAGACAATGGTGGGGGATATATAAGTTTAGTAGTTTAAGTTTAGATGTAGTTTTATAAATTTTTCAGTTAAGTTCTCCGGATTGGTATGTTATATGATGTAATGGAGATCTTAGTCTAGATCCGATACCATTTTTCTTTTTTACTTGAGATTGGTAGAAATACCATAAACAAAGGCGGATGTAGAGTAATCATACTGAACTTAGACTATTTTTCAATGCAAAACATAAATTTATATGTATAAATTTATGAATATTACAATAAATAATAAATATGAATTTATAACTTTAAAAATACAATAAATTCAAAATTAAGAATCTTTAAATATTAAACCTATAAAATTTATAACTCCGCAACCGCTTCTAAACACAAGAGATATATGTAAATAAAGTACATGTGATTTTAATCGTCATTTCCTGATTTGGTTCAGTTTTTTTCTATTCGGTTTGAATTTTTACGGTTTGGTTATTCGGTTATGTTAGTAATTAATAACATAATCAAAGTTATATTCACCATTTGAAAAATGAAACTATATATATATATATATATATTGAATCTCTTTAATATACTTCCTAATATAAATCATAAGTAAAACTTAAAACACAATACTTATAAGTATATCAATTATAGATATCCAAATATAAAATATAAACTTAATAATAATGATAGACAATAACTAAATAATGAAAGACAATAACTAAAAGGGACAAAGTGGTAAACTTCAGCTTAAAATTCTAAACCTAGATATAAATATATATATATATATATATATATATAATTCGGTTTTTTTGGTTTTTCGATTTTTACTTTTCTAAATTCGAAACCAAACCAAAAAACCAAACAAAGTAAATTATTAATCCAAACCAAACCAAAAAACCAAACAAACCAATCCAAACTAAAATTCGGTTTGGTTTGATTTGGTTTTTCGGTTTAATCCGAATAGTGCACACCCCTATCTTGCATAGAGTTTCAATTATAATTTATATACAACATTAGTGTAGAATTAGTTTACATTACTAAGGATATAAATAAGCCTTTAAGATATGGAATTTGAAATATTTAAAATAAGATAGTTATTTACTATAATTAGAGTATGAGAAAAAAGACCAAAGGGGAATTAAGTCTTTGTGTATTTTGTGTTTGAGGGCTTATTATAGATGTGGATACAGTTTTTATGGACTCAGAAATATAATATTCCATCCGATTCAATTTATGTGACATATTTTAAATTTCGAGATTCAAATAAATATATTTTCGACCATAGTTTTTTATTTATCTTTTAAATATTTTCAATTATCAATTATTGTGACTTACAATACTTTTTACCTAGTTTTTATTTAAATTCACAATTAAACTTAAATTATTTAACTCTCGAAATCTCAACTTGTGTTACATAAATTGAGACAGAGTGAATACGACAATAATAGAGTACTAGTGTTTTTTATATTTATAGGAGTAATAAAGAAGTTGTAATATTGTCTTTATACTGTTTGCAAAAGGCATTTTCTCATTTTGGCTGCTAATGCTTTTTCTAGTGGCTTTCCTTTATGTATTGTACGTTAGTGAATGATCTTGAATCATCTTGTCCCCCTAACATAATTTTTAAAAAGAAATAAATTCTAAAAGCAAGTTTTGAAACTAATTATTTAGTATATGTAATTTAAGAAATTAAATTATATACATATGTTTTATATTATCAATTAACTTATAATAACATATCAATTACTCCTTTCGATGCTCCAATTTTTATATAGAGTTGTGATTCATTACTTATTATTGATGCTTGTCAAATCTGAAGATTATTTGTATTTCTTGGAAATCTTCACCTATCTAGCTTGAGATATTAAAAAAAAATTATTTATTTTCTTTTAAACACATTTTTTTCTAATAATATTTTTAAAAATTAGCAAATGTTTATCTTATTTTAATTTAGAAAAAAATAAAAAATGAAAATATTTCTTATTTTATTATAATTATTTTTTATCGTTACATAAATAAAAATTAATGATGGATATGCTATGATCTTATATATATGGCATATATTATCCGTTGAAAGGATACATGAAGTTATTCTATTTTAATTGATAAAATGAGATTAAGCAGAAAAAAATTATTTCCTACATTTTTATTTGTTTAAAGTGATTTTAAAAGAAAGAAAACAAGAATAGGATTCTTTAATAATATTTTAATTAGGAAGAAGATGTGTTTAAAAATAAAATAATAATATATTTATTCGTAAAAGGGAATTTTTGACTCATTTAATAACTATAGGGGCATTTTTTAATCAAAGTATTGACTGCAAGAGCATTTTTGGACCAAAATATTGACGGTAAGATCATTTTTGGACCAAACTAACTACAAACGAAGGACATTGTTGTTCCTTTCATATAGTTTAAGAGCAATTTTGACCCTTTCCCTATTTTTAATGTTGATAATTTTATATGAGAAATTACTAAACACAATCACCTATAATCGTTGCTTTTTAATTTTCTATTGAGGTCTATATAATCCAAAGAATATTTTTGATTTTTTTAACTAGATATCTTTTGGGAAAATAGGTAGGCATAGGCTATAATAGCTTTGGTGCTAAACAATTAGGTGAAGTGTCATTTCACAAGTTAGGTTTAATTTCCTATTTAAAACTTAGATAAGTTCTAATCATGTTGACTCGGATTAAAACTATTTTAAAGGAGGATATACTAGAACCCTAGCTAATTTAGTTAATCACCTTTTCTATTACTTTTTCCCTCTCATTTTACGTGATATCATTTAACTTGACACGATATTATTACTATTATGTCTAAATTACTAGTAACACACGTTTTTTTTAGGGTATGTCGAAAATGTGGCCATTGAAAAATCATTTTCAATATATTTTTATCCGAAATTTAACATCGAAAAAAATATCTCTAAAAAACCTTATGCTTTTGGTAGTAAATTTTTTTAATCTTTATTAAACAGAAATTTGATATTAACAAAAGTATTAGTAAGAAACATATGTTTATAGTAGTAAATTTCTTTTATCTTTATTGAAAACTATTTTCAATAGATCTTCGTCAGAAATTCATATGAATGAAGTTACCCATAAAAATCCGATGACTTTTTAGTTATGATAAATTTATTTTATCTTTCCTAAGTTATATTTATGTTCGCCCACATAATATTTTAAATTTAACCTAATTCAAGATTCAGTATTGAAATTAATTATAGATGGAAGGAAAAAAAGGTAACACACCATCGCTTTGGGAATATCGATTTCTTTTAGATATTATCTTTAAAATAAAGTTAGTCCTAAAAGAAAAAGAACTGTGCTTTTTAGAGGATTTAAAAAAAAGTTGCATGTTAGGTAGTTAACTAATTACTCGATCGATCTCAAGTTATATGTCATATTTTTTAAAATGCTTCTTAAAAAAATAATATTTAAAAAATCATGACAAATAATTTAAGACAGAGGGAGTACTAATAAGAATTTAATTTTTGTGCACCTTCAAATAAATTTTAAGTAGGGGAGCTTTGACATAATCAGTAAAATTGTTGTCGTTTGATCTGGAGGTCATAGATTCAAACTGTGAAAACAACATCTTTGCAAAAATATAGAATAAAATTACGTATAATAGACCCTTGTGGTCCGATTTTTTTTCGAACCACAAGAGGTTAATATATTGGATTGTTTTTTTTGTTTTGTTTTATTTATACCTTCAAATAAATTAATTTCTTTTCAAACAAATACATCACGCATGAGATAATATTTTGTATTAGAATGCTTGTGCTAAGATACGTACATACAATTTGAATACTATTAAAAATAAATAAAAGCATGTTTTAAGGAATAGAAAAAAATAACAAATAGTAGTCAACAACGACCATGGGAATAGAAAAACTAGGGACTAGTAGTCAACAAAGTTGCACTTTGAAAATTATTTCTTTTTGTATAGCTAAATAAATGTTCACCAAATTATGTAGTTTGGGCATAATAGAACTTCCTTTTAAATTCATGATGTTAAACGTATTTTGTTGAATCCAAATAGTTCGATCAACATTATTCAAAAAGTGTTTTTTTTAGAAACAGGATTTAAAATTCAATATTCTTAAGTGAATAAAATGAGATAAAGTACTTCTCGCGGGATGAATTTGCCCTCCTTGCACACACAACCAAGATGAACCTTCCAACATCATATCAAGTATTAATAGTACTTCAATAATCAACATAGTTATGGTGAAATAATTGATATTCCTCCACTTTTAATCAGAAGTTTCATATTGAATTCCTAGAATGAATTTTTTTTTTGTTGGAAGCATCACCGCAAAAATAGGCCCTACAATAATGTGCGAATACGAATTTAGTAAGATTCTAATGCAAATATAGAACATCAGACGAAAAATATAAAGAAAAATAATAGTACTTCCATAAAGGACTATAAATTGATTTCAAAGAACTAGTAATAAAAGGGGCCGTTGGCTAGGGATCTTAGGAAGAATAGGACATTCGAGACTTAATAATTTAATGGTATGTATTAATTGATTTTCATCCACACAATAGATATATGTTCTATTAATGTAAATATTTATTTTCCAAAATGACTTATTTAGTCAAGACTCAAGACTCTCATAATTTGATTGGTCATGTACTTAAATTGTTAAAAAGATTCTTAATTATACTTGAAGTATCACATGTAATCTAGTTGAGATTAACATCTTAGATAATATTTATCCATTGTACAATAGTTAGTTGACACTTAATTTTCACATAAGATAATGATTAGGACCTTCAACCAAAACAAAGGTGTTTAATCTATTTCCACTCTTGACTTATTAGTCAATTTTTGGTAGATATATATGATTTTTTTTTTAAAAATTCCCCATTAAGTTAGTTACTATGATATATTTTTAATCACCCTATTCTTGGCAACCCCATTTTTACAAAAGAGGAAAATGGTAAAAAAAAAATCTGATTTTGTCAATGACATGCTAGTATTTATTACTCCTTTTATTAAGAATTTAAGTTTTACGCCTGCACTGTAAATGTAAATAATTTTTATATTATTATGCCATTCCAATAAAATTTATAGGTAAGTTTTCTTAAATTATGAAATATTAAAAGTAAAATATGTCTGATAAAACACATAAAAATAACCTAATTGTCTAAAAATATTTAGACTGACGATGGATATTAGTTAAACTCGTAAATAATTATACTAGGACTGCCCGCTAAGACTATTATTAGACTAAGATAGTAGTACATAGTTGTGGCGTGGGGGTGGGGGCAAACACATATACCCAAATATTAATTGCTTGTTGAAAGGTAAAAGAATGAACTTTCAACACTTTACTGAAATTTAAGCATATATTGTTAAAAATTATGACTGAACTTTAGGCGCATATTGTATTACTGAAATTTAGATACAATTTTAATTATATGTGAATGGTTTCAGTCATTTTATATTCAAACTTTAAATATTTTTGCTTGAAATTTAAATACAAATACCTTAACTTCAACCACACCGATAACTTCCTCTGCCTATTAATATCAGCATCATTCACTACTAGAAAATATGAAAATTCGCTACAGAATTTATCGATAATCTAAATAAATTTTTATATAATTCATCGCTGATTCATAACTAAACGAGATTAACATATATGTGATTTTTATTGTTTAGATACAATATTTTGCCAGGAGTGATTTATAGTATTATTCCTATAGTAACTTTCTTTTCTTATCTAACTTTATAAGAAATTGTGATCAAATCACATGAACTTACACTCCCACTAATTAATTTGATTGATTGAGTGATCAATTTCATCAATTATTATCAGAAGAAAAGGCAGACAATGATTCCCAACTATGGTTGTCTGTTGTTTAATTTATTTGGAGCAATTGAGGAAAAGAATAAAGATACATTATTTATTCTTTTATTCTTTGTTTACGTTGATTGATAAATAATTGCAATGGTAACGACACAAAACCAATTAATTAATTAGTTCATATGTCTTATATTATGTAATACTTTCCATGGCTGCTTCAATTGGTGGAAAAATTAATTTATTTCTCTCAAGTAGATGCATGGTGGTTGGCGATAGAATCATGATTTTTAATAAGGAATTCAAAATTAAAAAAAAAATATACGAAGAATAAAAGAAGGTTCAATATCTATTATAAATATACAAAAACTAATTTATCAATAATAAGTAGTATAATTTTATGTAGAAAGGGGTTCGGTCTGGCTCCACTTCTGATTGATGGAATAGACACATTAAAGTTATCTTATGACTTAGGGCATTTCATGTGATCAGTTATCCCACTGTATATATGAAATAATTTATTTTATTATTATAGTACAAATAGTGAGATGAATAATTTCAAAACTATAACTAATACTCTTAACTAAACACATAACAATAAATAATTATATATTTTATCTCAAAATTATTATCGCGACCCTTAAAAGTACAAGAGAATTTGAATTGATTGATGACCAAATTATTTCCATGCATAATATTTGACTTGACTCCCGTAAGACACGAAACTTGCTTTATGTCTGTTTTTCCACTTTGTCATTTCAAAAACCAAGACTTTGGAGTGGGGGTGACTTTTCTATTTCTTTTGAATTTATTATTGAAATAATGATTTGAATATTAAAAAAATTGCTAATTCATATTCATAAATAAGGAAAAAGGACAATAATTATAACACTTTCAAAGAAGGAACATTTATAACACTTTAGACAATTTTCACATCGGAAATGAAGAGAAAAGTATAAGTAATATATAAGATTATTGACCAAAAATTTACACGACACCCTTGATTTTTATCTTGGGCTAAATATGAAAATACGTAACATAAGTTTGGATTATGACATTATACGTAAATTTGTCAATTCTTCTCATACATGGGCGGAGCTAGGGTATGATGAGGAAATAATGGTCTCATTCAATCATGTCTTTTATGTATTTATATTTTGAGCTTTGAATTATTGTCTTTTATTTCATGCATGGCCACATAGTTAAGGCAACTTCTACTTCAACTCTCCCTACCAAATTATTGCCTTTTTGTTCTCTAGATAAGGCCTTTCACTAGCACCCCATATCTTTGTGTTTTTCTCCATATAAATAGTTCCCCACCTCAATTGGTCTCTAGCCACACAACTTCTTGAACCTTTGTTTCTCATATAATATATACACGTTGGTTTCAGTTGACATCTATGTTTTCTAATTTTGGATGTGCAATACAAATAGATGCACACATTCTATATGAGTATCTAATGTTCTATTTATAAGGTCGAGTAATATATGAATAAAGATCAGACTCAAGTCTAATAGAAGGATAATTTTTAAGGGTGTTTTTTTTTCTTCTTCTTTTAGTCCTTTGATATTAAGTTGTCCAATTTCTGGGCGAGTATGTGTGTCACATGTACTTTATCTTTCTAATATAATAATTATAATAATATGGTTCAAGATTATCAATTAGGTACATATACAATTATTCATTATACACTGGTGGATAAATGGTACTACTACTAGTTATTTCTGTTTCTGTTAAAGATATTAGAAAAGGACAAAAATGTTGAGAAATTTCTTTAATCTGATGTTACTCTGCTTAGTACATTATTTCAAGATTTTTTTTAATTACATGATTACATACTTTAAAATGAAAATTTGTCTTTAAAATATTCAATCTCCATATTGTTAATATGTGTATTTAATTTCACATTTTATCGCATATAAAATTTTCCTTATTTATTAAAGGTATTATTTAATACCTTCAATGAAATGATACATTAATTATGAAAAAATATATATCAATTATGCAACGATTACTCTCTTTTTTTCCTTAAGTAACCAACCGGACAATGTATTTAAGAGATTTATATTGAGATTAATTGGTTCATACTTTTAAGGTTAATTTACATAAATCAACTACTTTAAGAGTTAATTACTTAGATAAACTCCAGTTTGCAATATTACGTATCTTAACATATTTTGGTGCCTCCCGATACGTCCAGATACATGTATCTTAGATTCATGGGATCAAAATTAGGTGTAATTTGTTCTAGATATATTATATTCAAGTGGATTCGCATGTATCTAGAATACATAAAAAATTCCGCATGCCTCCCTCGCCTCTCTCCCATTTCGCTCGCCACTAGTGTGTATCTAGTGTGATTCACATATATTTAGGATACATACGAATCTCGATCGCCTCCCTCCCTAATCTCTCTTGACTCTCTCCCTATTTTTGTGTATATGATAGCAAAGATACACGTATCTAAGTGTATTTTCCTCAGTATATGATAGAAAACACTTAATTAATGGTAAGATACGTAATATTTTGAAATTATAGATAATAATCATATATGTGATGGTTAAATATGTCTAATTATGTATAGAGATAAAATCATTAGCTACCAATTTCGGATTTAAATGATTATAGAAATATATTTCAAATGATATAGTTTTTTCTTTAAAAATATGAGAATTAAAAAGGCTCATACTTTTTTGATTGATTTTTAGGAAATTTGACACGAGTATCAACGTAGGTCAATAGTTGGCATGAAACAGCCCAATTCCAATTTGGCACTTGGTAGCCCAATACTATTTCAAAACACATAATCACTGCCCGACGATCAACTAATTTACAAAATATATAAGTCGTATATATATATATATATATATATATATATATATATATTGGATTTTTGGTTATGTTAATAAACTAGTTGCTTGAACAGAAAAGCCCATTTCATATTGGCATTTTGTAGCCAAATTCTTCACCCGTTAACAATACATGATTATCTCTCCTATTCAAAGAAATATTCCTACTATATTTATTAATTCTCCTTTCATATTGTCCTACTAATTAATAATTTCATATCAGATATCAAGTCAAATACACGATATATTTATATATATATGCTATCAATAATCAACCCAAACTTAAACGAATTAGATGAATTATATTTTCATGGATTAATTCTACCACCACCACCTTCTCCATATTAGGGAGGTGACAAAAAAAAAGAGAAGGAAAAATGAGAGTTTGATCAAACAAAAAAAACAATTAAATTTTCATATAATGAGAGAAAATTAAATCACCCCATTAATCAGTACAAAGAAATAATACTTCACAATTACAACAAATAAGAGAAAATCCACAAGATATCACTCCATACATAACAAATGTACTTACTAAACATAGTGGCTAAGATTACACCATTCTTATGGACTTGATATAAAAAATAAAATTACGTCAACTTTTTTAAATCCTATTCAAACTTAATAAAGAAATCAATTGAAAAACAATTAGCTATAAATTGAAATTAATTAAGCCATGAAGATAATTTAATTACTTTTTCTTCTTGGCTTGGTGCTCCTTGGCCATTTGTTCAAATAGGCTACCATCATAAACACCTCTAACTATTTCTTTTTTCAATAATCCATGCTCATCTTTGCAAAGAAAATATAAAATCTTCCACTCTGACTGAGCAGCAGTACTGCATAATATAATCCACCTTATTAGTATATAAATTACTTATTTCTCATGAAGCCAAAAAAAGTTAAAACCTACTTAATTGGGGGGTTTGAGGGGGGGGGGGGGGGGGGGGGGATTTGTCAAAGTAGTTTTCGAAAAGAGGGAAGGATAAAACACATTTAAAGTATTCTAATTTTTTGAGTTTTACACCTTAACTATCAGGTCTGTGAATTTCCTACCTCAACAACTATCACCAAATGTTAATCGAAACAAACCTCAAAATATCAGTTGTTTATAGGAAACTCACTCTTGATAATTCAAATATGAAACTCAAAATATCGAGATACTAATTTAGGTGTTTTTAATCCTTAACTATAGCAATTTGTGTTTACTAATCAAAATAAACATTTCAAAAATAAAATCAAATTGGCTTCTCAGAAACTTGGTTGAACATGCCATTAACCTGTAATCCCTCAATTCCATATTAGATGGGCATTTTCTATTTTACACAGTATTAAAAAATTATTAATGAAATGATCAATTTTACTATTTTGCTCTTTGTTTATATTAATTGGCCTTTTGAAAAAAGAAATTTTGGATCTTCAAAATTTGTTTAAACTTCCAAAGGTCATATTAATTGAAGGGATAAAATGAGAAAGATATCCATACCTAAAAAAGAATGTCTCTTTTTTTAAGTAACTTTTTAATTCCAATTTTCTGTATGACATATTTAAGGTTATAAAATTAAAGGACATTTTCATACATTTAACATATTTTTAATTTAAGATCACAATATTCAAAAATTTCTTTACTTATTCAAATAACGAGTCAAGCTAAAACAGAATAAATAAATTGAAACGGAGGATGTCTTACTATCCCTTAGAGTCATTTGGTAGCTTGTTTGCCTTAAGCATATCATCCAATTCTTGGGCTGTTAAGGTGTTTACATTTGAACGTGCATGTTTGTTGAATATCTCTTCAAATTTTTCTTGAACAAACCTTCAACATGGAAAAAAACACAATTTTGAGTTCTACTTTTTAACATTTTTAATTAAAATGTCTAAGTTTTATTCACTGACGATGTAGATCGATATCACGCGTTCAGAATAAAAATATACAAGTTTTATAAAAAAAAATTAAATGACTTTACTTGTGTAAATAC
Source organism: Solanum appendiculatum (assembly GCA_018342035.1). NCBI lineage: Eukaryota > Viridiplantae > Streptophyta > Magnoliopsida > Solanales > Solanaceae > Solanum > Solanum appendiculatum. Next base: position 1,413,077 of record JAGDQO010000570.1, on the reverse strand, counting down.
TTTTTACACGCCAGTTAATAAACTTAAACTCTTAGCAATAAGGTAGAGGCAGGACAAGGCAGATCAGAATTATATAGAACTAAAGAGACTTAATTGAATTTTTTTCATTTAAAAATTATGTCGTATAGATAGTAAGATAGGTTTTTTTTTTAATGTAACTATTGATCGATTTCCCTTACCTAAGAGAAAAATTCTAGTGTAGTATTAATAAGAGAGTCCAAAATTGTTTTACGTCATAAGTTCACATCCCAAGTATAATATTTTAGTATTTTTAAAAAAAATTCACATAAAATTTATGATTCTGTCACGTACTTTAAATAGGGGATCAATGAAAGGGTCAATGGGGGTAAAAGGAGGCATGAGATGTCTTTCAATCGATAAAGGTAGAAGGACTTGTGACTTAATTAGCTAGGTCATAGATTCAAATCCTGAACGTGATAATTGAATTTAACTCGATATTTAAAAAGAAAAGGATAGAGGGATAGATCCATTATTCCGAGGAATGTGTGTACCTTCCTTCACTGTCGTAGACGCCACTATCACTGGTATGTTTGGCAAGTTTGATGTTTTTTATTTCAATAGGAAAGAGTAAATGAGGCCCTTTTCCCTGCATTATTATTCCACATTATATTATAATGTTATAAATAAATATCAGTTTCTTCCCTCCATCTATTTTATACAAACAAACTAGTATTTATGAATTTTAAAAAAAAACGGAATAGTATATTCTGAAATTTGTGTTCTTAAACATATCATAATATCGGTAAGATTATAAAAAATTTTGAACTTGTAATTTTAAACAAATACGTACCATATAGTAATATTTCGTATACTATGTAATAAAAAAATATTATTCTAAATGCATTTGTATATATATATATAATCTAGAATTTAGACAGATATATGAGATGTGGAGGGAGTGTGGATCGGGACTATGGGAATGGGGGTGGGGTGAAGATAATATGTGTTGGATGAAGATAGGACATAATATAATTAATTTAGAATATATGACACTCGTGAAACTTGTTTTTCCTACTTCTCTAGCTAGGAAAGTTATTCTCCTTATTTGAAAAAATATTTTAACTTTTTTTAGATTGATCGAATATGAAATTGTTTTATAAAATTAATTCCCCCCTTAGCTGGTGAGAAGCTTTATCGAACATTAGAAAACACAATAAAATTAAACTTCAAATGAATTAATTAATCAAACACATGCATTCAAGATAAGCTTTCTAATGGCATGTAAAGTATTTTATATAATTTATTTTGGCGTATTTACATGTGAACGTAACTTTGGCTAATTGCACACAACTTGAAGATAAAAAGTAGGAGAATAAATTCATTTAAATAAAAGAAATTTGGAATCATTTCTCGATTTGTGTGTCGTTTTTATATCAAGAATATTTTGTTTTTTTTTGCAAGTTATAAATACCATAAATTCTATAAAAAGTTGGTTATATTATTGCTCCACTTTGCCTACATTAGGGTCCATATCTAACCATGCAAACCACTTCTACAAAGCATTAAGCTACGATACTAACTTAATATGAGTACTGAATTTTATAATGACGATTTAAAATAATAATAATTGAATTTTAAATTTAATACATGTACATATTTAATAACATAAATACATTATTTAAGTAAAATTTATTAAATTTGGTTAAATTCGCACGGACTACTAATTCTGCCCCTATTTTGAATTGAAGTGCATTTCTTATTCAATAGTGAAGTTAAAGGTAAATCTAATTTGACGAAGGATACAATTAACCTTTGGGAGTTTTGTTATTAAGCTTATTATTATATCTATCTTTAAAATTATTGGTTCAGATTTAATATATTTCACGTCAAAAATAATAAATTCAGACGAATCCGTTATCAAAGAGCTATTATCTTTTCCTTTACTTCTTTTCTATTTCTCCACAAGGGAATGATAATGTATACGTTTTCTAATTCTTGTCCTATTCTTTTATTTTAATTATTACACCCCCTACACCCTTGATCAAGATTGTCATTCTTATCACCCACTCATTCATGCAAAAACCATTTCATGACTTCTATTATATTTCATAATCAATGTCATTATTACCTACCTTAGTCTTTCAATATAATAATTTTGTTTGTTTTATTTTCTCTTACGATTTTCAAAATGAGAACCACTTATTAAATAATAGGAATAGGAAATATATAATAAAACGTTCACATTCAAATGTATGAATCTACAAACTCAAATGAATCATGGAGACACTACGCCAAAAATAATTTTTAACGGCAATCAATTAATAGTAATAACTATAGATTAGATGTAAATATAGAGAGACTTACCGGTCGAGTTTTTCGGCTGAGGCCAAAATTAATGAAAAAAGAGGCGAAAATGGAAAGAAAAATATTACTTCCAATTTTTCGAAAACCTGAAAATAAAAAATAAAATATTTAAAAAAAATAGAGGGTGAGATTCACTTGTCATTAAATGGTACACAATGGGTGATATGGAGTAGATGTAAGATTTTTAGGATTTACTAAAATCTAGTCCACATATTACTAATTGATTTTATTTATATGTATTCAATTATATAATTATTTTGTATTTTCTTTTAAAAAAAGAAAGTAAAAGTGGCCAAGAGCCACATATTCATTAAATAGAAAAAAAAATTGTTCTATTAAATTAGTTGGTTGTGGTGAATTTAAAAATATCAAAATGGGTTCATGAGTTGATAAATGTTATTTGGGCTGAGCTTGCTAAAACAAGGTTATAACTTGGTTATAACCTATCCAATTCTTACTAAGTTTTATAATCAAAGTTTGATTCTTATAATTTGTTTGAGTACTCAATCAAAAAAATATTCTTATTTTATGACTACATAAAAAATATTAATAGAAGAATCTCTTTTTAAAAGATTGTTAACAAACTTTTTCATGAATCAATTTAAGTTGCATATCAGCCTGGTTTTAATCTATGCAAAGATAAAATGAGCCTCATTAATAAGAATAAGCAGATTATTAACGTGTCTAAACCTAAACAAATTAGGCGAATTGAATTATGATTTTATATGTTGATTTTGCCTGCTAATGAAAAAAAATAAAAAGTACTCTAGTAACTCTACAATTCCGAAACTAATTATAAAACCCAAGTATTTTCATTATACCAAACAACTTGAAACTCCAATTTTCCTCCACAAATATTTTCTCCAATTAATTATTCACCACAAATGTTTATTGTCATGGAGAGACACACGATTCCTAACAAGAAATGGGACTCTTCTATCCAATTATTCATGTGCAATGCACATGGTAAAAAAATGTTCGATCTATATACACAGTATAATTTTCAGATAAAAAATATTTAAATCGATCATTCATTCAATTGTTATATATAGAAAAATTGAAATACCTTGATAAGTTTCCCAAGGGTAAATAATTCCATTGTTATCGATATCGAAGAACATAACATGTTTTTGTAGAGGAGTTGGTTCGATCTTCGTAATTCCTGCATATAAAATTAATTAGACGAACTATAACTCATCAAATTGATCGATCTCGAATTATATGAAAACTATAAAACATGTAACACGAGAAGAAGAAAAAAAAATTTTAAAAATTTGAATACCTTGTTGGTGAATGTTGTTGCAGGAAGCCATATTTAAAAGTTTGGTTAGAATATAATAATGAACAGAGGAAATAAGATATGGAAGAGAGCAATAAGAATAAGGAAGGAATAAAGGAAGTATATATATAGAGAAGTATTTGGGGTTTATTTGGTTCCTTGAAGTGTACTATACAACTTGGAGAAAGTACTATATATTATTATCACTCCTTTCGACGGATCTAGGGTATCGGGTGTGGGTTTTTGGAAATTCAATAATTTCTTTTGCTAAAATTTTTTATTTATATTGAGAAATTTATTAAATAATATATAAGAAATATTTGTTAGGAATCTAATAACAAAGCAGTCACTTGGCCCAATGGTAGTAAAAGAACCCACTTAAGCTGAGTTGGGAATCCATAACTTCAAATCCTGGATTCGCCTTTTGCTTTCGTCTCAATTTGTTTGTTCTATTTTGACTTGGCATGGAGTTTAAGATGTTTGTCATGTTTGACTTGGCATGGAGTTTAAGAAAATAAAATAAGGGATAGGCACACTTAATTTTTTGTGATACAAAGCATTTTAATGTGTTAGTGTGTGAATTCAAGTTAATCAAACTAATGAACTTTAAATTTCACATGATTAAACAAAAATAATAGTTACTGGCATGACGTAATAATTTTTCGAATTAGTTGAAACTTCAACTTCATATGGTATAATATGGAATGAGAATAGTCTCTCTCACTTAGTGTACTTACATGAATTCAAATTAATCAAACTAATAAATATTGAATTCCTAATAGTCAAACCGGGAAAAAAAGTGACAGATGAACTTTTTTTTATATGAAATATTTTACTCCACTTATTATTTTAGTGTGCGAACTCAAATTACTCAATTCATTGAACTTCAAATTTTGAATACTTAAAACAAAAATAATAATTACTCACACGACATAGTGAATGTTTTTGGTACAAAGTGTTTTATCTCCACTTATTGTAACAAATGAGAAGTTGGTCCACTATTTTTTACCGGACATTAGGATTTATTCATCAATTTGAATCTCAAGAGTGAATGATTAATAGCGCGAAAAATTAATCAAATCAATAAGTTTCAGATTTTAAACGGTTAATCAAAACCAATAGGTGGCAAATAGAGGCTACAATGATGGATTGTGCACCTGGCACATATGTTTTGGTCTTGAGTGTCCAAAACTCAAAATAATGGTAGAGTTCCAAAGTAGAATTGACCTGTGCGTGAGCGTAATTATCTTTAGCATAATCTTCCTTATTAATTATTGATAAGGCATAGGGAAAGCATCATCCTTATAAGACTGTTGCTAAACAAAAAAAAAATTATGTATGAATTCGATAAAAATTAGTAATTTAGCTCAAATTCTATATCTGTATAAAATAATTCACCTGATATATAGAAACAATTTATCAAGAATCCAGTCAGGAGCCGCATTTTCCGGCGAAGGGCCAAATATGCCCCTCTACTATTAGAAATAGTTTAAATATACCCTTCGTTATACTTTCGGTCCAAATATACCCATTCTGTTATACTTCAGGGCCAAATATACCCCTCCTATTATATTTTGGCATAAATTTACCCTTAATTTTAACTCTCGAACAAATGATAGGCTCTTTTCTTCATTCTTTTGAATATGTTGTTTTTCCTCTTTAATGACATAATTATTCCTTGACCTCTAAACTATATAAAGTGATATCTATTATGTATCAATTTCCAATATGCGGTCGTCTTTCTCGTTGTTTAACTTAAATATTGTTGGGTTAAAATTATAGATTTTGATATGTGGATTAGAGTATTTCATACGAGGAAAACGAATTAGTAAACACTTGCGTATTGATGAGTTTGGTTTAAAAAATAAATACTATAAGTTATTTTTTAAATTTCATGACTTTAATATTATTAATAAACACTTACGTTCTATGATTTTTTAAATTTCATGACTATAATATTATATGTTGATTATACTTATACAATTGTAATCTACAATTTTTACCTTTATATATGATTTTATTTAACCATCCGTTAAAATTAATGGTATATTTGAGCCAAAATATAATGAGCGGGGTATATTTGTCTCGAAAGTATAACTGGAGGGGTATATTTGAACCGAAAGTATAACGAAGGATATATTTAAACTATTTTGAATAGTATAAGGGTATATTTGACCCTTTTCCGTTTTTTAAAACTTGAAATCTATAAACTCAAAATTCTAACTTCGTCTCTGATGATCGGAGAAAATTAAACAACAAAGTCATCACTATTATAATTTATATATTCACCATAGTCTTTTTGCTGTTCTGGAAAATCTAAAGTAAGACCAGCAAGGCAACTACTGTCTTATCCTTCTTTCACATCTGGAATTTAGAATCTTTCTTTATTAACTTAATTTAATTTTGTGTTTTAATCTCTTTATTACCTGTTTCTCCATTTTTTATATTAAAAAAAAAACTTTTGTTGATTTTTTATTATTATTCTAAAAAATATATAGCATGTGTTAGATGCTTTGTTTTATATATGTGTGTATCCATGTGTGTATAGTACTTTTTATATAATATTGTAATATATTTTAAACTTATTGTAGCAGATCTTTTACTTTTATTTTCAGGGATCTAATTATATATATAGATTGTATAACTTTTTTTTATATAATATCTATTTAGTTTGTTGTCCTAAGTTATTTGCCTCATATATTTTTTGTTACTAATCTAACTTTTATTGTATAGATAATTATTTTATTTAAAATTATTTTAGATAACCTGATGAGTAAAAGTTTTTTTACATTGTAGTACATAATAGTTACTCCCAACATTTTTTTTAAAATTACTACCAAGGTATAAATAATTACAAAAGGATAGAAAAGTAGTTCAATTGAGTGGATGCTTCTTCGTTTGTTTTATTAATCATGGATTCTTCATTCACTATCCAAAATATTTTTTGATCCGTTCTAAAATACTTGTCATAATTATTATTTCTTGATAATTAAACAAGATAAACTTTAATCAGTATTTTAAGATATATATTTTCATTATATTAATATGAGAATAATTATAATTTATAGTATTTTCCGTATAAGTTTTAAATAATAAGTTTAAAATATTAAACTAATTTAATCTAATTTAATTTTAAAAATTAATCAAATTAACTCTCGAGGAGTGAAACGTGACAACTATTTTGGTTCGATGAAAGTACTTTGGTTTGAAAACGTGGAAGCAAACGAACCGCAAAAGCAATAAAGTCCATTTATTTGGCGTGAAAGTTAAAGCATCATTCAATAAAGCAATAACAAATATTTATTTGCTTTATTAACAAATAAAGAATTTGTACTTTTTGTCTTTCTTTCATTTGGCTTTAGCTTTACAGGAAACTAACTTCTAATAAGCAATAACCAAGAAAAATGTGTTCCCTGTGAGGGTGGAGTTACCTTTGTTGCTGAGGAGAAAAGACTCGATTTTTCATTCGGTATTTGATATCTTTTTAGTGCTCGATTAATTTGAATTCGAATCAAAAAGTGCTAACTCTAGAGTATGTGAACTCATACTTTCTCCATAAGTTTAGATATTTTATGTATAAAATTGATAAAGTATAATCTACTGATACTCATGGAACAAGAAGGCTAAATTTGAGATTTGTTCCTTATGATATATGATACTACTGTTTCATATTTAAGCTCATTTGAGGTAGATTTGAGTGTTGAATTATGAAAATTAGAAAGAATAAATTGACCTCATAAGTGAGGACAATTTCAATTAAAAAATGTCTAAAATTTAGTCAAGACAAGGTCACGACTTAAATCAAAATGTCTAAAGTTGGCCTTAACAAGCCATCAAATGTCTGAAGTGTAGTTACTATTTACCTAATCTTAGGTTTTGCTAAAGGCCACAACTTTAATAAAAAATATCTAAAGATTTAGTTTCATATATTTGAAGTAATTTCAAAATGGATTATCTTTTATAAAAGAAAACAATTAAGATACAACTTAAATAATGGCCACAAAATAGGATATTTCTGTACTTCACTAATGAAATGTTTTTTTCAGTCTCAATATACTATGTATACAATATTTCTCACTAGACAAAATAGATGGCAATAAAAAAAAGAATTTATCTAGTACAAATCTTCTAACCAATGACTAATTCAATAGATCATGGGATGGATAGAAACCTTCGATCTTTAATTAAAAGTCTCGAGTTCAATCCCGAAATAAATTATGATAGGCACATGGGCATCTTTAGTTGAGTTTTGAATTGTTAGATGGGGTGGGGAAGTTGTTACTCCTATTAACACGTGTCGTTTGATGTGAGTATAAAGTATAATAATCCTAAAATAAAATTACAAGATTATTTTTATCTTGCATTTGATTGAAAATATTAGGCCGTCCTTGAATTATTTATCTCACCATTTATACCATAGTAATGGAATAAAATGTCCGTTATACATGATGGGATAACTTGTTCCCAACCAAACAACCCCCGACAAATCACTAAGTTTACTTGAAATAACATAAATATTCACTACAAAAAACTGGATTTAGCGATGAACAAATTTTGTAACTAAACAGCAAAATCCGTCACTAAATCTACTTAGCAACGAATTAGCGACAAATTTTCATTAGAGCAAAATAGCAACGGACCAACGACGAAGTTCTTCCACAACCTAAATTGATCTCTTTAAGCACACCATCATTTGTATTCTCAAACAAACTTGAACAGCATTAAGCAAATCATAAGTATGAAAACTATAGGATAGCCTTATTCACAGAGTTGGGTAATTGGCATTAAACATCAATCCACCCCATAATTTAAGGAGGATTCAATAAGAAATACAAAGCATACACATACTTATACATGCTACAATACTTTGGGATCGTCTACGTATTAAGGTTATATACAACATTATTATGTTTCAGTATTTTAACGAACTTACATAATGCAGCATTTCACAACTAGGCCTTTTTGATCCACCCGGCCCTCTTCATTGCCTGGCAAAAGAAAGTAGTCTTCATTCAGATTGATATCGTAATTTTGTTCTCAATGTGCTATTTGATCTAACACGGTATATTATACTTACATAAATTGCTCGTATCGAGACATTACTGAGCTAGCGATGTAGACATGTCAAACTGAATGAAGCCGGAAAAAACAAATATGCAGATGTATTACATACATGTGGGAGGGAGCAGGGGTGCAGGTGAAATTTTGTGCATATGCTCCACTTTAGGAATCAATCCTCTTCGGAGAATGCCACATTCTCTTTGGTTCAAACAAAGAGTGCAGAAAAGGACGAGAGGCCAATATGTTTCAGCTATATTAGTTAGCATTGATCCATTACAACAACTATGTCTCGGTCCCAAACAAGTTGGGTTCGACTGTATGAATTTTCACTGACAGTGTAGTCCCACAAAGTGGAATCTGGAGAGGGTAGACCTTACCACTACCTCAAAGGTAGAGAGACTGTTTCCGATAGACCCTCATAGCTCAAGCCGATATTATATAAAAACAAAAGATAATAATAAAAATGAAAAGTACTAGAAGTTCTTAATATGGATCAACCAAGTAATGACTCACCATCAGAAGGTTGAGCTAGTTTTCGATTTTGGGGAGCAGTCATTTCTTTTTTCAATTGCATCAATATGTCTTCCATTGTGTTTTCCCTCTTCCAGTCAGCAAGCATGGGGAAATGACTTGGCTCTACCTGAAAAACTTTCTCACACATAAGCCTGCTTTGTTAATATTAAACCTAATAAAGTCAGATAGAAAGTACGTGGTACCTACCACACCAGTTTCATAATTTACGCAGCCCATGTTAATCCTGGACTGGAACCTTACACCAGGTGGCTGATCTGGATACTCCTTTCCACAAAATAGTTTCAACTGATAGATGCGCCCTTCGTGTACAGTCTGTCAACATTACATGTCATTATCACAGATAATCTTTTGCTTTCATTACGGGCAAAGTCAGCATAAGTAGCAAGCAATTATTTTGTTAGTCTTACAAAAACAAATTGAATACGGTAAAGAAATGGATTTTGGGCCTAACTCAAACCCAAAAGCTAGCTTTGGTGGGGAGGACTGCCCAAAGACGATATAAGGAGACCAAATTACCAATCCCATATCTGATGAGGTACTCTTAACACTCTTGATGGGAGGATTGCCCAAATTCATATAAGACCAATTACCCATGTCATATCTGATAGGGGGCTCTTAACACCCCGCACGCCCAGACCTCGTTAACCGGAGCATGGACAATAAAATATGGGGGGGCCAACATTGGTGAAGAAAGAATTGAAATGGGTCTGGTTCTGATACCATGTTGAAGTGTGTGATCATCTCATCTAAAATCTTAAGGTGTCAGAGAGCACACTTTCATTATTTAATTGTATTCTAAACAATTACAAACTGAAGGCACATTTGATAGAAAGATGGTTGTCTTGATTCTTAATATTGAGTTAACTCCATTAAGACCCCTAGAGAGGTTTCCAACAATTACAGAGGGGCAGTTTTCATTTACAAAAGACCATATTTGCTCCAAAGAATGCTAAATAACCTAAGTGAGAATTAAGGTCCACTATTTTTTGTCAACGGCTAACTTGTCCGTACTAACAAAATCAAATTTCTTTCTATTACATAAATATATGGTTCCACCCACCTAATGCTGACCTCTTGTTTCTATCATCACACGTGGTGGTTTGAAAATCAATTTATCCATAATTGCAGAGTAGAGCAGCTGGGGGCAGTTACTCCATTGTCGTTCTATAGTTCTCCTTTCATTTTAATATTTTCAGCCATATTGCATTGATTGTTCATTTACTTTTTATGCACCCGTGTAGAACAAATGCAATATGGGTAGTAATACCTCCTTAAATTCTTCCACATGAACTAAAAATTAGGAGTTGTTGTACACTAAAATTGGCCAAGAAAAAGATGTGAGTACCCATACTGGAAGGTATGCATAACCATATTAGATACATACCTGTAAACAAATTCATGTAACATAGGTTTCCATAAGCAGTTGAACTAGAAAATATGACGGTACAGCAGTTTAACTATTTATTCCAGTAGGTAGCTCAGTTACTAATAAGGCGATATTGGCTTTTTGATGAAGTTAAATGTGTTGGGTACAGTATCAAGGGGATGAATTGAAACTTAAGTGATATAAGATGTGCCAAAACTCGAAAGTGTAATATTTTCATAATAGTTTCTTATCCAAATAGATGAAAAGGTATGTACATGCCATGTTATAATGGAAGAATGTGTACACATTGAACACATGAGTGTGTCAAACTGTCGATACCTGTACACTATGAGCACTGAGCAGTTTTTTGCTATTTTTTAGAGACAAGAATTCACATGAAGTACTCATACCTACGTCACACTCATCAGACACTGATATAATGATAGATCGACACAAATGCAAGACTTATGTAACATGTCAACTTCAATAGTCTTTTTCTCTCTCTTTTTTGTGGTAACTCAAAATTTCATAAACGCAGAAATCAGAGAACAGCACTAACATTAAAGTCAGAAAAATCCAATCACGTTGAAAATTGGACAGATGAAACCTTCTAAGAATATAACATTTAGTACCAAAAAGGATCCAAAACAACCAAACACCTCCATTACTGCAATCAGAAATGTCGAAATGGCTTGGCGCCAACACCTAGAAACATGCTGCTCTCCCACAGTTTATTCAGTCTGAACTACATTTGCTCTCTATCTCTCCCCCCCCATCCCCACCCCCCTCCCCTCCCTCCCTCTTTGTCTTCTTCTTCTATTTCTTCCCCTTTTCTAGACTGTTTATTGCTCTTCTATATCTACCTCCTCATTGGTTATCTAAAACTTAAATAATAAAATGTATTTGAGTGCAGAGCCTGCAGGCAAACCTCTAGATTATTTCCTGAAATAGTAATCCTTATTATTCTAGTTTCTGCTATCTATAGTAGGATATGTGTGCTGCTTTTTACCATACCATCTTATTTTTCTTGAATTGGTAAGTATTCTGCCCTACCATCTTCTTGTTCAGCAAAAAGTCCTTCGATAAAAATCGAAGTGTCATTTTCAAAGTTTTTGTAGCCCAAGTGTGTCCTTAGTTCTTTATGGAGGAAAGATGCAACGGGAATAAATCATATGTACAAACTTGCTCGTAAAGTCATTAAGTGGCAAAGAGCGTCCAGGTCACCAAGTAATTACAAATTCATCCTTGAAACAGCGTCTTGCAGAAATGCAAGGTAAGGCTGCGTACAATAGACTCTTGTGGTGCGACCCTTCCCCAGACCTTGCACATAGAGTGAGCTTTAATGCACCAGGCTGCCCTTTTATCTTTGAATTGTAAGTCATCACTATTAGCTCTTGACAATACAACAACAACAAAAACAACTATGTCTTAGTCCCAAACAAGTTGGGCTGGCTATATGAATCCTCATTGATCATGTTTATCCAATTAAAATTCATCTTAGAAAAGCATTATACAAAATACAAATAAAAATAGAAGTACTATATGTTTTCTATATTTTCTACTAGCAAAAAATCTCTTCATAGGACCTAAACTAAACGTATTAATATGACTAAAACCTTTGGCAAGGGCAGAAGATAACAAGGAAATAGAAGCAACCGTGGAGGACCATTCCTCTATGCATTTTGTGGACCATCTGGAAGGAGAGGAACAAAGCTTATTTTGAAAATAGAAAGGCTCATATATCCGGAATCAAAAATACTTGTCTCCAAAATATGTTCTTTTGATGTAAAATATGATATTGAGAAAATGGATCAGTATATAGAGTTTTGAATTTGTTAGGAAATTTGTAACTGGTGCTTTGTTGTTGTAGGTGTTGACTGCTTATGATGCAGTCTTTAGTACCATCTTGGTACCTTTATTAATAAAATTTTACCATATAAAAAAATGACTTAAACCATTGTGTTTCCTCATAAGAACCAACAGGACTAAAACCTATTCTCAACCAGTGTCTATCGCCTATATAGATTTTTTCTTCCGTTGTGCTCTATCTTCCATAAATCTGCATGAATTCCAAGAGATTGTAGGTCTTTCAAGACATTACCTTCCATGTACTTTAGGCCTACCTCGTCCTTTTTTAACACCTTCATTCACCATGGCATGACATCTGCAGACTAGTGCATATGAAGGTCGACGCAGGACACGACCAAACCAAGTGACCTTCACTCATTTATCTCAATTCTACTACTTGCACCTTCGGGGAAATGTGGTCATTTTTATAATCTTGTATTACCACGCATCCGTATTAGGATCCGCAGCTCTGTAACACTCATCTTATGGATGTGTTGAACTGTAGTGGCCCAATACTCACTCTCATATAACATTGTTGGTCTAATAATTTGTTCTATAAAACCTATCTCTCACTTTATAGGCATCATTTTATCACATAACGTCCTGGCTGGTAGCACTTCTCCATTTCAACCATCCGAATTTGATTCCAGGTATAACATCTTCATCTATAATTCTATTCTCCTGGAACAAGAAGCTTAAATATCTAAATTGTCTGCATTTAGGCACTACAACCCCATCTAAGCTCACCTCAACTTTATTTTCCTTATGCTGACTACTTGTAGTACATATATTGATCCTTACTTCTACGTATCCTAAGACCGACTCTCTAGCGTGCTTCTACATAGCCCAAGCTTTTGGTTGACATTCTTGCTAGTTTAGTCAGTTAGCACAATATCGTCACCAAATAGAATACACCAGAGAACTGACTCTGACGTCCAAAAATATTTGCATTGTATCATTCTTCGTTTAACAAATTATAAATGATCAAGACACATTCAGTATCCTGTTTTAAGGAGGGAATCCTATACTCTTTCCACCACTTCATTCTTTTCTACTACTCGTACAGCTTACCTTCTTCCTTCCTCTTGCACTCTATCATTGCCTTGCCCCTAACTGTTACGTCCTATTACATGCACCATATCATGCTTTTTCAGCAGATTCTAAATTATAATGACTCAAATTCAACATCATGCATACATTGTATGCCATGCTTTCTTTAGTAGATGACACATAATCATGACTCAAGAATTGATAACCCGTAAGTGGGATTTTTTTCTCTCACTGCCTCTTCATTCTACAACTCATTGCCAACATATTTTTTATTAAGAACCTGTATTGCTTACTTTCATTTTCATTCTTCTTCTTTTTCTATCGCCGCCAGAATCCTGTTCAAAATGAATGCACCTGTAGTAGCTTTTTTCTAATTAATCCAGACAAACTTTCTCCAATAACTTAGCATATGGATAAGAGCATAATCAGCCCTAAGATAAGTTGTGCAGACTCTTCACTTTCGATGCCGCACCCATGTTAGATTTTCCAAAAATAGACTACTTTTGGAGAATCCAACATGCACCCATTGACATTTTTGAAGAGTCTGAGCAACATAGGATACCCAGCAAAAGGCATCTCAAAAATAAATGCAAATCAAATCTGTAACAATATCGAAGTATGATCAAATAGTCAGCAAAGGTAACTGAAGATCAGCCTGAGAACCAAATTCAAAAACATATTTTCATTAACAGCAGAAAAAAGTACCATGAAGCCATTGCAGTCACAGTAGTTCTGCCAGTACAGCTCAACAATTATTACTTTTTAGAATATGCAAGATATGAGTACAAATCTTGAAACTGGAATTCAGTCAACTCTAGGCTCCATTTGGATTGATTCATAACATGAGAACTCCAAGAAATGTGCCTATGTTTCCATGGAAAAGAATTCAAATTTGTGTTGTTACTTTGTTAGTCCTACAACTTGAGTGGTAAGATTTCAAATGACTATCTTAATTGACAGAATTCAGTATCCTTTGAAAATGAGTAATAACATACTTTAGATGTCAACATGAGAGTTGCAACTCACTAATTTTACATCCAAAATACGATTTCTATGCGCAAATATATAGATGTAAAGTCACTTGCATCCTTAGGAAAAAAACAGTCAGTCTATTCAAGAACACAGGAAAAAAGAAGAGTCACAAGCACACACGTGAAAGAGCTGATAAAGAAAGCCTTACATTAGGAGGGCCAATGATAGTTCCTGTCCATGACTGCATGTACACATCATCTGCATCATCCATCCCATAGCTGACAGTTCCATCCCCTATTCCTTTTTCTCCTCTTTCAAGCTCTTCCAATAATCTGAAATTCCTTGGGACTGGACATGAACACAAATACTATCAGGTAAAGATTACATAACATGCTGATATGGTATGTTGAATGTAACACATTAAGAATAGCTTCCTTGAAAAAGACTAAAGACAAAGTTACTGAACAATATCATGTCATTGCAATTACAGATGATGAAATGCGCAGTTTAGAGCCACAAAAGGAGTAGTGTAAGACTAAATTCCATTACACTGCAAGGTAGCATTGAAGGTTCAAGGAAAATTAATATAAAATTTGGATGAAATAAAGAAAGACATCCAGGAAGTTTTACGGTTTAGTTAATTCTCTTTGAACTCCAAGAAAAAAGGATAACACACTTCCATTAGCCATAGATGACTTGATCTCCAAACGGCTTTCTCGTGAAAGTAGTTGTTTCTATGAAGCTAATAAAGATAACTGGTTACGTGCTTAGCGCAAATACCAGCATTAAATAAAGGATGCTACCATACTGAACAGAAAACTCAAAACTGGAACCAAGATTAGAACCTCTGGCACCTCCACAGATGAAGCCCTTCGGCTTTTTATTTTCTATTCTTGGGTCTGTGAAGATTAATCCTCATTTGGAGCTACAGAAGTAATGTTTTTGAGCCATTTGTCCATACTATAATAAAGAAAGCATAAGTCAGTGTTTATGAGTTCAGTTCGATTCATTTTGACGGCTTCTCTGCTATGGAAGAAAAGTAGCTGTTAAGTAAGTTTGTTTTTAATTACATAAAAAAGCAGTTGGTTTTTACAATTATAGATAAATCACTTGAAGTTCAGTGATCCCTACTTCATTTTGCCTCATGTTGTCTTACACAAGTTCCCACCTTACACATTCAAATATTTAACCTCACCAGCAGCTAGAGGAGGAGAAAGGAATGATGTCCAGGCCTGGGCTGAGCACCTATCATCCAACTACTCCTTTTTTTTTTTGGTGACAAGGGAAACCCGCAGCCGCTACCCTTTGGGTGCGCACAGGGTAAAACCCCCGCTCCTACTCCTTTTGGGAATGGAAAGAAGAAAGGATGGTCGTAGATCACTGATGTCAAATTCACGAAAAAGATAATTTGTGAAAGAATCGTGGGTTCCCGGAGTATGCTTATATTCTAATAAAGTAGTAAGGAAGGAGCGAAAGCTACTCAACCAGATGGGAGAGGTGACCAAAGGAAGCTGGTTCACCTTCTCTCCTCCACTACAACATAGGTCGTTCCAATCCTCGATGAAAATATTCCAAAACAGAATTGGATTTCCACTCATAAGTAAGGAGGATTAGATATCTTTGACAGGGTTATATTTATGGTTGACATGGGATGGATCTTTTAATGTGGTATGTCATAAATCATACTCCCCTTCTTTACATCCATATTTTTTAACCATCCATATCTCAGATACATTACCCTCTCTCTGAAGTTAGATTTCAATTTCCAAAAAAAGACAAACAAACAAACACACACACACACACACAGAAGCATTAGCAAATCAAGAAAGGAAACTCAACCTCCACAATGGATTAAGCCCCAATCACCCAAGGCGACAGGATATGTACCACCCGGATAGTAAACCCCAGCTACAGATTACAACAGGATAGTAACCTTATCAATAGTTTCTTATAGAAACAAAACTTCCAAAATTGGCATCAATTCAGCTTGATATCTTCACCTTAACTAGGCCAACATTTCTGTTAACAAAAACTTCAACTTTCCCATAAAAGTGTACACCAAATTCATCCAATAGGGCTAAAAATTTGAACTTTCTATGTCAACAATCATCAGCCAACTCACTTAGCCTAATCTGAACAAAACCCAATAAAGAAACCCTATTCCCAAATACCATAAAGAGTTTAAACAGCACAAAAATTGCAAACCCCATGAATCCAAACAAAAAAAAAAGACCCCTTTTGAATAACAAGACAAAAGAGTTCTACAGACTACAAAGATCTACAACCCCAAACTTGCAATGAAAATAAAAATCCATTCTTTTTCCAAGATTTTGAAGCTTACCTACAACTCTTGATGATCCTTCTGACCCCATTTCTGGCAACATTCAGAAACACAACAGCAAAGAAAGGTTCTTTGAGGTAAAAAACCAAAAGGGTATTCCTAAGAAAGAGGCAACAAGAAAGAGAAAGTGAGAAATAGGGGAAAAGGGCAAGAAAATGTTGGTCCCCAACTCCCTAAATCAAGAATGCAGCTTTATGGTACACTAACTACTATTCACTGTGTGAAGTTTACAACTACTAATACAATTTGACAAAGTTTTGAGGATAAGATTTAGGTAAAAAGGGGGAAAAAAGATCAAACTAAAGAGGAAATGAATTGATGATAATATGTTCATCATTTTTAGCATCACACTCACCGATTGCCACATAAAATTCGCCGCTTGAACTTTTTTTTGGTAAAGTTAAGAGCAAAAATTTGACTCCCCAAGTAAATTGTTAAACTAGCCAAACTAGCCACCCAACTTTGATATTGTTAAAATTAAAATATTTTTAAGTATTGACAAGATAAAACATTTTTTTCCATAAATACTCGTTGGGGTAAGATTTTACTTATTTTCGTTAAATTAAGAAGTTTGAAACTAAATGTACATCTGAATGATTAATATATTGTTTCTAAATTTGAACATCGAATGTTTAAGACCGCTTATTTTTCAACGTTTGAATGCGTGTAAATTTCTTTATTTGTCAACATAGATGTTGAACCTCCTTCAGCTTCTTTGTATGTTCTTCATAGTCTGAATTATTTAGTGAAAATTTTAATTTTACCATTGTTAGTAGCTAGTTATAGTGTTGGTGATAATTGTGATGGTGGAGGTAGTTGGTGTTGTAGTGATCGACGTGATGGTGATGGTTGGTAGTGATGATTGTGGTGCTGAAAATTTGATTGATGTTGGTAGCTGGTGTTGATGGTGCTGTGAAGAATGTGTGGTCGTTAATAATATGATAGTGAAGGTGATTGATAATAGAGATTGATCGCAATGGTGATGGTGACTGATAGTGATGGCGATGGTGGTGGTGCAATGGATATAATTATAATACTGGAGGAGGTAGGTATAGTAGTGACTAACAATAGTGATTGACAACGGTGTTGATTGCTAGTGAGGGTTTTGATGATAGATGTGGTGGTGATGGATAGTGGTTGACACAATAATGGTGATTAATAATGGTGGTGGTGGTTATGATGACAAAGGTGGTTAGTAGTGGTGATTGGTAATTTGTGGATAGTATGGTGATGAAAATTATCCACACAAAAATATCTCTTAATAATATTAAAACTTTATTCAAGACCTTAATGATTAAAGCTTATTCAAACCAAAAAAAGTGTTTAAATCTTAGTAGGCGTTTGGACATACAATTTCCTCTCGTTATTTAGAATCGTGAGATGAAATCATCATTTGAATATGCGATTTCATCTCATGATTACAATTCAAGCGATGAAATCCCAAAATCTCCAAAAAGTTTAATTTGAGAATTTCATATCATGATTTTACATTTTTCAAATACCAAATTGTCTCACAAGTTTATATTTTGTAAGAAAAAAAACATTATATTATATCTACCAACCATTTGTTAGGAGAGCCACAACCCATCATTTCATATTCACACCTTTAAAACCGGACACCCAGTGGCGTAGCCAGGAATTTCACAAAGGGTGTCCAGAAATAGAAAGTAAAAAAAACATTTTCACTAGTGAAATTTGAACACACGAGCACTACCTCATTCCAAAAGTTTGAAACCACTAGGCTATAATAGATTGTTGTGTTAAGGGTGTCCAAAATATGTTATTTAATCATTTCGTTTATCATATTACTTGTATATACGGTATTTTTTTCCGACGAAAGGTGTCCAATTACTATGTGGCTACGCCACTGCCGACACCATTTATTTCATATGTAAACAAAATTTATATTTGATATTATTACTCTTACCAACCTTTAAACCATTTATATAGAATATAATCACTACTAATCAAAAACTAAATTTATAGTTGATGTTAATACTCTTATCTATTTTTAAACCATCTATATCAAATATAATCATTATTCTCATCAATTAAATTTGCAGTTGATATTATTACTCTTAACATCATTTATACTATTTATATCGAATATAGTCATTATTCTTACTAACCAAATTTATAATTGATATTTTCATTCTTGTCCATCTTTAAATTATTTATATCAATAAATGCATGCTTAACGTAAGAATAAATTATTTTGTTTTATTTTCTATTATAATATAATGTCTCAGAAAGTCATGGCACACCAATATATTCTGAACAAGTATTTTAATAAAGAAAAAAAATAAGGCACTAAATTAGATAATATTATAGATAGTTAAACAAAATTAATACATATAGTGATATTGCTCATGACATTCAACTTGCTAGACGAGCCAAAATATTACAATTATTTAGTAATGAATTTAATAAACTTATATAACATGCAATAACTCTTCATTACATTACACCCCAACATTTTTGGATTATGTAAACAGATTATAAAGTCCTGAAGCTGTAGTTTTTATTAATTGTAGTATCATAAACTAGAGGTACATTCCTTTAAGAAAATATCACTTAATTCTTTATGATAGTCATTTGATTATATTATATATAGATAGGGTATCATAGAGGACAGATAGTTTATTCCTTCAGAAATAATATTTAGTTATTTATGATATCTACTTGACATATATCATATACTGACAGAGCATAATAGATGAGAAATTTATTTTAATAATACTTAGTACTTTTTGATACCCACATAATATATATCATATATTGATAGGATATCATAGATCACTGGTCCTTCATTACTTCAAAAAAGAATACTCAACCCTCTATAATGTCAGCTCGGTATATATCATATATTGATAGGTATATAACAAATTCATTCCAGCACCTATTCAGTTCTCTATAATGTCCACATGGTATATATTATGTATTGACGAAGTAGCATAAAAGATTGATTCATTCTTCTTTTTTTTAAAAACACTCATCGGTCCTCTAGGATATCCACACAATATATCATATATTGATAGAGTGTCATAAAGAACTAGTTCATTTCTTCAAGAAAAATACAATTCAAACATCTATGATACTTACATTGACATGATATTAGAAAGGAGTCTCTTACATAATAAATCATTTACTCACAAGACATCATAAATGACTTCAAAAAAATTGTTTTGTCATCTGTTATACATGTATGATATATACTAACAGAATATCATAAAGATTGATTCATTATATTCGTTTAAAAAAATATTCTTAGTCTTTTATGATACTCACATGATATATATGATATACTAATAGAGTATTATAAAAACTTATTCATTTCTTTAAAAATGTGAATTTTACAAAAATTCACATTGTATATATATCATATACTGACAAAGTATCACTAATAATTTTCCTTATTAGCTAGTTTTTTTTATCTTTGAAATTTTAAAATCTTTAAAAAAAAACAAAAAGATTAAAAAGAAAACAAAAGGACAAGAAAACAAGAAGTATTTTATTAGCATTTAACACTTTTTTTTGTTAAATTATTGATTGCAACCATATATTTATTTTTGAAGGCTTGCCTTAATGTAGAAGAAGAAGAATTCAATTTTTTAAAAGAATTGTCGGTAGCCAGATCTGTCCAGACTTGCCTATATGTATAGTTTGTACAATTTTTCATATATTAAACTATTAATCAGTTAAATTTATCTCTGAATTCAAATGAGTAGAATTTCGATTTGAATATCAGATAGCTAATGAAAAAAAGAAAAAAGTTAAATTCATCTCTAAACTAAGAGTTGTATTGAAAAAATATGAAGAGTTTTAGAGATTTTTTTTCTCTGATTATATTTCATTCTTCAATATGTTTGTGTATCTTTTTTATACAATGAAAATGAATAAGTTATATCATGTATAGTACAAGTATCCTATTTCTATTCACCATTTTCTAGCAAAAAGAAAAAAAAATAAAAGAAAAGGGAAAAGGATAAATATATATTACAAGATATTATTTTTACATGTATAAAGATAAATTTTAATATTAAACGGCTCATTACTAAAAAATCATTATTTTTCGGTGAAATTGTCAAAAAGTAATTTAAATTTGAGGTTTTTCGATGTCGTTCAATCATTTTCTGATAGTTGAGAAAATAAAAGTCGAAAAAAGTGGTTGAAATGCTAATTATGCAAAATTTTGCCTTATTTCATCTATTATAGATGAGCAATAAGCTTTAAAAAAAATGTAAAAGAAACTAATTTTAGCACTTTTAAATTACAGTAATTAAAAAGTTTAGAATTTACCTATGTAGTCGGAATCGTAATCGAAAAATGATGATTTTCTACTAGTTGTTGTGATACTCTTGCTAGAGATAAAGGGTCGGGATTAATTTTTTTATAGCGTAAATGAGTGGTCTGGATTAAATAAGCTAAAGTTGGATAAATCGATTTTGTCTTTGCTTTTAATATCGACTAAGTTCATTTAATATTGATCATGTCTTTTCTCTTTTATACTTATTCCTTTATAATACCTTCTCAGTGAAGATTTAATCAATTCATAAAAATATTATATATATATTATGCAAATAAAATAACATATCGATTTTTTATTTATAGCTTCGAGAATCGAATATAGTGTTTTTATCGCAAGATATTAATAATGATAATTTTTTATTTGATGTCTTGTATGATGTATCCATAGTAAAGTTCAATTAATTTGAATTAGTGGTATATAGGATCTCATTCGAAAGGAAGCACTCTGTATCAAAAAAAATTTCTTATTCATAACTCAAATCTAAAATATCTAGTTAAAAAAATAATTTTATTCGCTACACTATATCTTTTGATGATGACCAAGATGACTTAAAATATATGCAAGTTTTCGTGTGTAATATTTTTTTAACCTTTATTTTATTTGTGTTCCTGGTTCGGGTATACCACTCCTAAGTCCCAAACATTCTTCAAACATAAGATAAAATATTAATACCCCTCCGTTCCTTTTTTACTGTCATGTTACGCATTTTGAGAGTCAATTTGACTAATTTTTAAGCTAAATTAAATTATATTAATTTGATATTTTAAAATAAATTTTAGATATTCAAAAATCATACGAAAAGTACTATAAATTACAATTTTTTTCATTAAAATATGATAAAAAAATACATCTTAAAATATTGGTCAAAATTCATATCGTTTTGCTCTAAAAAAGGTAGGGAATAGTAATTTTCCGTTTCAATTTGTTTTGGTTAACTCGCAATAGGGAGTTAAACTAACTAATATTCAGTGTAATTTTGAACATAAAATATTTAATTTTTAAAAATAAAAGTTATAAATTTTAAAGTAAATAAAATATAAATTATAATAATTAATAAATAAAAATATTTATTACAATTATAATAAAAAGTATTATAAGTGTGGAAAATTTGGTCATATAGCTCCAAATTGTAAGCTTGAAAAGCTTAAAGCTCTCGAGTTAGAAGGAGAGTTACATGAAAGAATTTATGGATTGTTATACACTTCTAGTTCAGAATCAGATTACGATTCGGCATCAGAATCAGAAGCAGAAGTTGATTAGTCGACTTTTCTGATGATGAAAAGATTTGCAATAATACTTGTAATGCTTGTAAAGATGATAATTGTGTGTGTGAAAATGATGAGTTTTACAAATTACAGGCTCAATTTCAATATTTAAATGTTAAAACTGTCACAGCTGATAATGTGATAGAACTTTTGAAGGAAGTAACTGATAGCAAACTTCGGGAAAAGATCATTGATCTAGCAGAAAAATCTGGATCAAGTTATTCAAAAACTTTGGAAAAACCCAGAAGCTTTGAATATCAGGCTCCTTATTCGATTAATGAGGTTAATAACCGTTTGAATAATAAAATGAATATTCCTATAAGAGATTCTTCTTTCGATGATTTAAAATATGAAATCGAAAATTTAAAAAATGAGATTAAATCTTTAAAACAAAATCAAATGATTTGTGATCATAGGATAACGCAGGTAGAGAAATTCAATTCTCTAACTGAAGCTTCCGATGATAAAGGAAAAAAGGTTGTGGTAGATGAAGAGCCACAAGAAGTTTTGGAAAAGATCAGTTCTGAAAACAATTCTTTTTTGGGAATGATGCAAGTTATTACTGCTCATAAGTGGTGGTATGTTAAATGTACCATTTTGATTGATAATGATTTTTCGATAACTTATATTGCTATGATTGATAGTGGTGCAGATGTTAGTTGCATTCAAGAAGGATTGATTCCTTCAAAATATTTTCAAAAAACTACTCATACAGTTAAATCTGCATCTGGACATGCTTTAGATATACATTATAAATTGTCAAATGTTAGTATATGCCAGAATAAGGTGTGCATTCCACATTTCTTTTTTTTGGTAAAAAATCAGTTATATCCTCCAATTATTCTTGGAACTCTGTTTATAAATGCCATTTACCCTTTTACTCATATTGATGCTAAGGGTTTTTCTGCAGGAACTGCTGATAAAAAAATTAATTATACTTTTATTACAGATCCTATTTCAAAAGAAATAAGTGTTTTAATTGATATGAAACAGAAGCATGTTGATACTTTGCAGTTAGAATGCTATAGCATGAATATTTTTGAAACTTTGAAATCTGTGAAAGTTCAAGAACAGATTAAATTAATTTCTGAACAGCTTTCTGTTGATATTTGTGATGATCATCCGAGTGCTTTTTGAGATAGAAAAAAGCATATTGTTACTCTTTCTTATGAAGAAGATTTTGTGGAGGAAAATATTCCTACCAAATCGAGACCTTGCCAGATGAATTCTTCTGTCCTTTTCAAGGACTCTTCTTCCAATATTTCTTCATGTCAGGATATTGGCAAATTCAGTTTTTAAAGAGCATTCTTATAGGACTGCTTTTAACGTCCCTTTTGGACAATATGAATGGAATGTTATGCCATTTGGACTGAAAAATGCTCCGTTTGAATTTCAGAAAATCATGAATGATATTTTCAATCCTTATATGGATTTCATTATTGTTTATATTGATGATATTTTGGTTTATTCAAAAACCTTTGAAATGCATATTAAGCATTTAGATATCTTTAAAAAGGTAGTAATTCAAAATGGTTTGGTTATATCAAAATCGAAAATGAGTTTGTTTCAAACTGAAGTAAGATTTTTAAGCCATCTTATCAGTCAAGGCAAGATAACGCCTATTCAAAGATCTATAGATTTTGCATCAAAATTTCCTGATGTTATTTCTGATAAAACCCAGTTACAGAGATTTTTAGGGAGTTTGAATTATATATCTCCTTTTTATAAAAATTTGTCAAGAGATTTGGCTCCTCTGTTTGATAGATTAAAAAAGGATTATAAAGAACCTTGGTCTGATAGACACACTGCTTTGGTAAAATTTGTTAAAAAAAGAGTTAATGATTTACCTTGTTTAACTCTTGCTAATCCTACTTGGCAGAAAATTATTGAGACGGATGCGTCCAATATTGGTTATGGAGGAATTTTAAAGCAAATTAATCCTCATGATAATACCGAGTATCTTATTAGATTTCATTCTGGGAAATGGACTGAAGCCCAAAAAAAATATGCAACTGTGGCGCATGAAATGCTTACAATTGTTAAATGTGTTTTAAAATTTCAAGATGATTTATACAACCAGAAGTTTTTGATAAAAACTGATGCTCAAGCTGTTAAATTTATATTTAATAAAGACTTTAAGCATGACGCTTCAAAGTTGATATTTGCTAGGTGGCAGGCTCAGTTGGCACCTTTTGATTTTGAAATTCTTTATAAAAAAGGAAGTGAAAACTCCTTACCTGATTTTCTATCCAGAGAATATATTCAATAATGTCTTGGTTTACTAGATGGTTAGGTAATGAAGTTATTATAACTATCTTTCTGCGTCTTCCTTTTGAAGAAGATATTATACTAGAAATTCTAGAATGGGTCATCTATCAGAATATGATGGAAGGTCGACCGTCATACGAGTCAGAAAATAAGTTAGAAATATCTGACGATTTTGAAAGAGATCTATCCATTTATGAATACTTATCAGAGTAAAATTTGTTATATTTGCAGAATGGAATCCTCGAATTACTGAGGAAAAGGAAGAGGAAGAGGGGGAAGATCGTCCCCGAATCAAAGGTCATATTCGCAGGCATCCTCATATGGATCTGCTTCGCACAGCTCCCCAGTAATACAAATGGGAAGAAAGAGCTTAGTGAATGAGAAGATTTCTCAACCGACCAGTTCGATACATCTGGAAGATATTCCAGAAGATAACCCTTTATATGCCCAATTACAGGCACACTTAGGGAAACAAAAGCAAAGAGATACCTTTGCCTCAATTGCTCAAGAGGACAATGATGATATCAAGTCCTACGAAAAGGTAAACAAACAGGAAATGATGTTTCTTGTTGAAAATTCTGAGATTCAAAGGAAAGAAGAACCTTGGAAGATATTCCAGAGGTATTTGATTAATAATTTATATTACCCGGGTGAGTCATACAAAACTCGGTCTTATTATGAAACCATTTTGAAAGAAACAGGTAGTGCGGAATTCCAGCACTTTTCTGGTTATGTCACGACCCAAAATCACATGTCGTGATGGCACCTATGTTCCCAACCGATAGGTAAGCCAACCCAATAAGTAGAGCAAACAAATATCTTACATACTAATTCTTTTAAATAAAAATACGGAAAACTGAAATATCACCCCAAGATTTAGTGTCATAAGTACAAGAGCTTCTAAACTACGATGCAAGTCTAGAACTAAATGACAACTTTAGACGTAAGGAATATTCTGTCTGAAGCTCACCACAACTCCAAGATAACACAACTCAACTCTGAAAGCTCCACGAAATGCCCTCGAGTTCAAAATCCAATTTGCACCACAAAAGAGTGCAGCAAGTGTAGTATGAGTACGAAACCACGTGTACCCAGTAATTCTCATAGACCGACAACGAAGAAGTAGTGACAGGAGTATATAAGAAAATAATCCTTTAATTTTACAAGTCCATATTATACTTATCAACCAAGTCTTCATCAAATAGGGATAGTCAATGCCACGTAATGTCCAACCACCGATAAAGCACATAATCAAATAAAAATAAAGGATGTAATGTGATGCTATGAAATGATATTCCTCAAATGCCAAGTACTCTCTCAACCGTATATACACGATACTACTCGAAAATACATCGAGAGTTCGTGACCCATGGGGGACTCGCGAGGTCCATATACCGACACAGACGATCTCCACGTGTCTGTGCGGACGATCTCAACGCACCATCATAAAATCAAATAACTTTCGCACGGACGATCTCCACGTGCCCAAATTATAATCATAACATCTCACAATCCCCAGCACGGACGATCTCCACGTGCCCAACTTATAATCATAACTCGATCTCAACACGGACGATCTCCACGTGTTAGACCTTTACTCATACTCAATCTCATGTCAATGCATGTTCACAATATGATATAAAATAAAGGGGATAATGAAGCATCTCAATAAATCAAATGTCACTTGGACATATAATCACCGCAATTATCACAAATATACGGGTTCAATAAAGAACACACAACCACACAAAATAAACCAAGTCACTAATACATCAGCTAATGCCCATATGCTTTGGCATTCTCAGATTACAATCTATCATACTATATTAATAAACTTTCCCTTTAATAACACCAGTACTCGTACCAATGCCCGTCACACCATTGGTACGAGACCCCCATCTTTCGCCCTTACCCATTGTCTATTCCATTTTTAATCTTAAATTAGAAAACGTCCCTCAACGAAGTCTAGTAAGTCTTAACATACCTTAAATGCCGAACACGTGTCACAAATCCTCAAGATTTTGCCTTTCCCTTTCGTAAAGCTTCAGAATGTTTCCAATCTATCAAATAGGCAATATTCGTAAGTAATTGAGTCCATAGACACCCATATTACTATATATCTCGCCTAGACCCAAAACTCACCCTAATATATAATTAAATTCATAATCTTTGTGTCAACTAATATGCCAAGTCTCATGTTTTTCCTAAATTTCAAGCCTAGGGTTAAGTCTCAACTCTTCCAAATATCATAAATCTAATGATATTCATATAATACAATGCAACAAAAAAAATATTGTTTACCTATATCCATATATTAAAACTTCTGTTATAAAGTAATAACTATTAGAAAATCCCAATGCTAAAATCAATATTACATGCCCTGTAACCTTAGCAATAACGGAATATATTACATGACCAAAAATTTTATTATAATTAAAATATTAAGTACTATATTTAATCCAATTTCACCAGAATAGACCAATCAAAATCTAATTATGTTATGCTCAATAATATTCCTATGCCCAGAATTCAATTTTTGCACTGTCCTTAATTGCCAATGATTATTTTTCCCTACCAAACAATTCATTTTTACCCCTAATGCATAACAATTAATCGTTACACTAACCTATCACTGATTTGTTAGCAATAACACTTACCATCTAATTCTAACCCATAAACCATACAAAATCTCTAACCAGACAACACATACATAAACGACAATATAATTAGCCTTAAATATTTTTCTTTTACCTGGCAAATTTCGTGTTGGTTCTGTTAATGCGGTGATATCCTTCGTCGTGTGCAGATATAAGTCTTAGTGGGTTGTGACAAAGAATTATTAACCCTCAATAAATCTTAATTCTCTTTACATGGGCCAAGTCACTTGGGTATTAAATAAACTATGGACTTAGCCCATTATCTATCAATTAAATTAATTATTTAAAATTTAACCGCTAATTAAATAACCTTAGCTAAATCAATAGTAAAAGTTCTCATTAAAATTTTACCGAAAGAGTCTTTTATGAAAGAAAGAGATCTACTACTTTAAACGACCTAACGGGTCGTTACAGTATCTACCACTAAAACAAACGTTCGTCCTCGAACGGTAAAAGAATAGAAAGTTCTTAAACACTCAAAACACTGGATACCTATATTATGTGTGTCTGACTTAATCTTCCAAGTAGTTTCTTCAATCAGGCAATATTTTCACCGAACCTTTACTAACACAATTTCTTTTGACCTCAACTTTCTAATTTGCCTATCTTAGATAGTTACCGACTACTCCTCAAAAGTCACATTATGATCACTTAACACTGAATCCCACTGGATCACATGAGAACCATCATGATGATACTTCTTTAGTATCGAAATAAAAAATACAGGGTGAACATCTAGTAACCTTTCTTGAAGTTATACAAAGAATGGGTTAAAGTTTCTCCCAAACTTTCAGAGTTATACCAGGCAGATCATATTTGCTATCTGGAAAATATAGATCAAATCTATTTTTTCATAGAATTCTCAATTCCCTGGATTCATAAATGGACCCCAGAACTGGGATTCACTCGGGAACAAATTCCTTGTTTATATCGAGTTTTTTATAACAACTTTTGGGATAAATTAATCAAAAAAGATCCCAAGACAAAGGCCTTATATGGTCAAGAATTAGTTGATGAAATCAAAACAAAAATAAGAGTATATTCTGAGACCCCATTAAAAGAGGTTATTAATGACAGTTCCGTAAAGCATATGGCTCGGAGAATATCCGTCCAAGAAGGAGACAAGGACGAGACGATAGAGAGATATCTCTCTGAAGTTAAAAAGAATCTGCTTCAGTCGATCACTCAGTTTGATAAATCAGACACTTCAATGAGAAGTGAAACAAGCAACGATGACATAGTGGTGACCAATGCACAACCATTAGAAGATGAAGTAATATTGGAAGAAGAGTCCTTGAAAAGGACAGAAGAATTCATCAGAGAGATGAGAGGAAAAGCAAAACAGTGAAACAATAGAGCCGCCAGGGCCTACAGGAAGAGATAAGCACTAGAAACAGTGCAAAGCACTAGAAACAGTGCAAGGGGACCCAGATGTCGGGTCACTCTTGTATTATACACTCTAAATATATAAAAAATCTTCAAAGCTTTTTGAAGGCAACCGGCGAGTCTCCGAGAAGGTACTATTTAATTTTGTTATATTGTTTACTGTTCTAGATCGGATGATGTCCGGTTAACTCAATTCATATCTATGTTAAATAACTAACTACTGGTCGTGTTAACTATGGAGATATCTAGACTCAATTTAAGTAAAGGGAGAGATTTCTGATTCGATTATCTTAGCTTGGTTTCGAGATGGTGGTACAGTCAGATCTGAGCACTGTTCTTGGTGGCTCAACTAGCAAAGCTGGGAGATGTAAGTCCCCGTAAAAAGAAGGAGAAAAAGGGGCAGATTAAATCCCGGTCAGAAACTGCTAGTTGATGGGCTACTAAGGATAAGTATTCAGATTTTGACAGGCCCCTTGCTCGGGTAAAAGGGCTTAAGGTCCAGACCATACAACTATCATAATTAAACAAAAACCTCTCTCCTACTTCGATTGTATGTCCCTTGTACGGGTACTACTGCTACGAGATCTAGTGTTATCATGGCGGATTACCGCCCGATAGCCAGATCCTGAAAGATTCCGTTTCAATTTGTTTTGGTTAACTCGCAATAGGGAGTTAAACTAACTAATATTCAGTGTAATTTTGAACATAAAATATTTAATTTTTAAAAATAAAAGTTATAAATTTTAAAGTACATAAAGTATAAATTATAATAATTAATAAATAAAAATATTTATTACAATTATAATAAAAAAAAAAATATTATTTCTTTTCTAGATAAAACTAAAACATTCAATGTTTGTTTCCGTGGCTTTCTTTTATTTCCCTTTTAATTAAAGAAGCATAGTCAACATCTTTGAACTTTCATTAATTTTGTACGTATTATGTTGCTTGTTCCATTCACCTTCTTATTCACAATTTTGCCAAATTTCTGTTTTTCATATTTTATTTTTAATATTAACTACTTATTTTAATTTATTTTTAAAAAAATTCATTAAGACTATACATCATATTATAATAAATTATATATTTTATTTTATTATTTTTCAAAAAAAAATTTCAAAAAATTTGCAAAAAAATATTATGAACAAATATAAGTGAATAGAGGAATCAATTAATATTGTAAAAATGAATTTTTGAGGAAAAGAAATGGAAAAGCAAAAGAAGAGGATATAAGGCTGCGTATCGGTCGGTTCAATTCGATTTTGAAGTTTATCGGTTATTGGTTGGTAGACATGCTAAATTGTTATAGAACTGTTAAGATATTGACTTATAGATTATTGATTATTATCGGTTCGGTTATTGATTTAACCATTAAGATTTGACACAAAAAAATTATGGAAAAATCACATAGAAACAAGGTGATAAACCAAATGAATCATGCACATGAGTTGCCGGAATGCATCTTGCTCAAAAGCAAACACTGTCACATTGTAGAATAATCGAAAGTTTGAGACTACAACCTAAAATAAAAGTATGAAATTAAACTCTAAGTCAAGAACTTTATATACCAAATGATATGAATATAATTATTTAATTTATTATTGAGTTATCGATTAACCCATTAAGAAAAAACTTCAATATGAATATTGAATACGATATGAAAAAATAAAACAAAAAAGTTTTCAAACGAGAAGAGAGACGTGAGGAAGGGGGAAGATTTATCTAGAAAATGGTGAAAGTGGGACCTCTAGTGCATATGTCAAGCAATAAAAGGCTCGACACAAAATAAAAACTTTTCCCCAAACATCCTTCAAAGATAAGATATAATATACTCGATCCGTTTTATATTATTTGACTCATACTAATTGGATATACATATTATTTAAAAAAGTTTCAGTTAGAGTTGTATTTTACTAAATCATTTTTATTAATGATATTCTGAAATTTTAAATTTGACTATTATTATTTAATATTAAAGGTAGAATGAAAAAAATAATCATAAAATTCTTTTGAATTACTAAAATGGACAAGTTAAATGAAATGAAGGAAGGAGTACTCCATTATTTTTAATTTATTTGTCTGATTTTTTGATATAAAATTTTAATAAATAAATAATTTTTTAAAAATCTTTATTTTAAATTAAATATACATAAAATATATCAAAATATCCTTTAATTTTATAGTATAAATATGTTAAATAAAAAATTTAGACAAATAAATTAAAACAGAATAAATAATATTTTAATTGGTTTCTAGATAAAATAAAATATGAATATTCCATGTTCGTTTCCGTAACTCTATTTTGTTTCCCTTGAATTAAAAGAACACTCCATAGTCGAAATTGACATCGTTCAACTTCCATAATTTCATTATATTCATGATAATTTTTTGTATTCCTCAATAAAATCCTATAAATAGAGATATCAAATATCGTATTATATACTTGAAGATTTAAAAAATATTTGAAAAAAAAAGAAGATAATTGTTTTTAATTATTATTCTTACTTACATCATTCATATATTATACTAAAACTATTTAGATTGATTTTACAATAAAAGCCAAGAGAAAATGATTTATATATGCTAAGCTTTCAAACGAGTTAGAGAGACGTGAAGAAAAGAAAGAAATATATTCAAAATGGTGAAAGTTGGACCACTAGTCCATATGTCAAGCAATAAAGAATAGCAATAACTAAGCTAACGTTCGATTATAGATTTTTAAATATTTCTAAAAAATTAACTTTAGGAGAAATTTCAATGTGTTTGATCATAAGATATAGGTGAAGTTTTTTTTTTTCTAGATAATATAGTAGTAATACTATTCCATGTTCAAAATACGTAGCTTTCTTTTGTTTCCATGAATTTTCTAATTACTATATATCTGAGTTATATCTGTTCCATTTTCAAATCCGCCATTTTTGTATAGCTCAAAAGCTCGTAACAAAAATGGCGAATTCCGGTCCTAATTCCGATCGTCTCCAACAACTGAAACAATTCGACGAGTCGAAAATCGGAGTTAAAGGTCTTGTTGATAAGGGCGTTACTACCATACCTAGTTTCTTCATCCACTCGGAAGAAACAAATACGGAACCCAAAACCCGACCCGGTAACAATCACTCCATTCCCGTCGTCGATTTCTCTGCCCCTCGGGAAAAAGTTGTTGAACAAGTTCATCGTGCTTCAACGAGCTTGGGGTTCTTCCAGATTATCAATCACTCTGTTCCGGTAAGCGCCATTAACAGAATTGTAGGTTCGATTAAGGCGTTTAACGAACAGAATGATGAATTGAAGATGAAGTATTATAGTAGGGATATTACTCGTGGATCAGCGTATTCTACGAATTTCGATTTGTACAACTCGAAAGCTGCTAGCTGGAGGGATACGTTGCAGGTGAGATTGGCGCCTACTCCGCCGAAGTGGGAGTATGTGCCGGAGGTGTGTAGAGAGGCGGTGATTGAGTGGGATAAGGAAGTGGTGAAAATTGGGGAAGAATTGATGGGTTTATTGTGTGAAGGGTTAGGAATGAAAAAGGATAGATTAAAGGAATTGTGTTGTTTGGATGGAAGAGTTATGGCTGCACATTACTATCCTTATTGTCCACAGCCGGAGTTGACGAAAGGGCTGACGCCGCATACGGATCCCGGTGTCTTGACGGTGTTGGTGCAGAATGAGATGATTGGATTGCAAGTGAAATTTGGCGAAGATTGGGTTGATTTGAAGCCAATTCCAGGGGCTATTGTGATTAATATTGGTGATATTCTTCAGGTATACTCTGTTGCTTGTAATTAGATTTGTATAGTAGAATTTGCATGCTTGGAGGATATTTTTTATGGTTTGTTTAGCACATGGGTTGGCCTCACTACTATTCTTTACTTAAATATAACAACTTGGTTCACAACATGAATGTTAAAGGGGTCGTTTGGTAGCAGGTTAGAGTTTTGCAAGTATTAGTTATTAATAAGATAATATACAAATTCCATCATGTATTAGTTATGCGGATTTCTAAATTACAAATGAATGTCATATATGAATAACTTCTTTCCTAACTAGCTAACAATTGTTGTTATACAGAAATTAGTACACGAATAAGTTGTTTCTTTACCAGCTGCCAAATGATTGTGTCTGTCACACATCTGTGCTAGTTGAACCAAGGCCCTGGATTGAGTCTAATCCAATAAGTTGAATGGTGTTTTATGTTTGAGATGAATTTAATCGAATCCATGAACTTATACGTCGTCATAAGCACATTAGATCGAAGTTTGATTAAAAACATGCAAACTTATAAGACTATTTGTGTCTGGTGTCAATTTTTTAAGGACAAAGTTAGACCAATTCTCAAGCTTGTGACTTTTAGGTCATAAACTCGTCCTGGGTGGTTAGTAAATATTTGAGGAATGAGTTTAATCAAGCCTGTGAACTTACTGGATGAATTTAGTCGTGTTCTCATTTGGTCGCGTGTTAGCTGTTGGAGTTGGACCAGGATTGATCCGAAAAATGCAAAATGTAAACTTTATCTAAGTTCAGATCCAATTCTTTGAGGATAAAGTTACGACCATTTCCTGAACTTTAGAGACCATTTAGGTAAAAAGTATTATCTCTTGTCACAACTCTTCATTTCCTATTCACACCTTTAAAACCCAACGAAAAGCACGTCCGAGGTCTATGCTGTATGCTGCTCTTCTTTTAGCATATGGGTATGTTTGACTCATTTATATTTGTGCGCGATTGATAGTTATCTTTCATTGTGGTTTTTGGTTTCTGATTATAAAACCTATGGGTGCATGATGGAAGAGGTGAGTGGTGACGAATGGATGATCTTGGTAGGTGAATGAACTCTTTAAAATAGCTAGTTGCTTATGGAAAATCCTATATGAGACTGCCTCAATGCCATCCAAATAGGTTATTCTGCTTATGTTTTGTTGGTTTGACTGATTAAGGAAATATACCTTTGCTTACCAAGGAAAAGAGAAGATTGGGGCTGAATCTCCTGTTCTTATATGACACTTATATATACTTCTTAACAGTAAATGTGTGAACTTGGAATATTTCACACCCTCTCAAGAGTAACTTGTAAGGTCAAATTTTTCTAATAGACTATTATTAGTTGTTAGCTTTAGTAGATGCATTTGCATGTTGCTCTTAGAAGTAACAAATTTCAACTTTTGGACGTTAAATTGAACATGTTTTGTCATTACTGTGAGGGTTCAAGATTGTGCATTTTATGGCTCACATTGTGTGAATTTGAGATCATTCATGTGCCTTTTGCTATATATTAGTCACGAACTGATCTTTTATTTTACTAGCTCAAGCAGAAGTTAAATTGCCTTCACAAATGTGTCATACTTGACCAATACAAATCATTTCCATTTGTTTCTTAGACTGTTCTTTTTCCAAGGAATTGTAACATGGATTGCTTAGTATCTTTGAGGAACATAAAGAAGTCATTTTAACAGCTGTACCAAGAATAGTAGAATCTGTAGCTGTAGTATTGTGCATCAGGTGCTTAACAACTGAAGTTTTAGGTTGCTCAGGATGGAGTTGTTCGTCTTATTTGAGAATTTTTTCGTTTGTTATAAAAGAAAGCTATCATGTTTGCATTTTTCTCATTTTGACTCTTGTAAGAAAAGCATGCCTACATGTTCTCCAAGTTTAGGTATCCAAGACCAGAGGCGAATCCAGGATTTCAAAAGAACGGGTGCACCATTGCTTTAAAGACGGGTCTGGTTGGAACTTGGAAAGTGGGTAGGAAGAAAACCTTTTGAGTTTTTTTTAATTTAGATCTTTTAGAGTAGGTTTTTTTTTCTTTTCAAAAAACGTTTTTTAAATTAATATAAAGTTTTTGAAGCAAAATGGTGCTGGTTGGGATCGAACCAGAGACCTTAGTGCTGAAAACTTGCACTCAGACCAGTGAACCATTTACCCATTTTGAGAATGGGTTCCACCAACTAATATTTAATATATTCTTTAATAATTATATAAGTAATATATCGAGTTTAGTCGGATGACCACGGGTTCCGGTGACCCAAATTTAATACATAAATTCGCCCCTGTCCAAGACTAGCGTGCATATTTGCAGGGTTCAAGAGAGTAAAAGTTTCAATTTGCATTGCTATTGATCCAAAATTTTAATTTCAATTGCTGAATGTTGACATACATGCTGGTTGAATAGGAAGTTCATTCACTAGTGAATTTGTTCTTTTGGAAATGTTTTGGTATGACATTCAAAATTGCTGTAGAACTTTGTTGGCCAACAACAGTTCTTTGCCTTGTGGTTGGGAACATGTTCAATATCTAGGAAAATCTTATTTTCATAATTTTCGTTCTCATTTTAGCCTTCCACTAAGGTCTATCAGAAACAACCTACCCCACAAAGTTTGCATACACACCATCCTCCCCCACCCCACTTGTGAGACTACACTGGATATATTGTTGTATTTTAGCCTTCCACTAAAGGCGAGCTATTTTGATTGCATGTGTACATTCTGATGCACCTGTGTCTTTCTGGCATGCCTACACTAACTCCCCCCATGATTTCTTTCTGGAGATCATGTTATTCAGCAAGAAGCTTGGAAAGATGGTGATGTTGCATACTTGTTTTTGATGAAGACTTTGATTCTCAATGTTTCAACAAATAATTGTCATTCTATAGACCTATCTTTTAGTTTCTCCCTTGAGCTCCATCTCCTATATACTCTTTCCTTGTTGAGAAATGCTATTTTGGGTGAGTTGCAACCAACAAAAAATGGGTGAGGGCATCTTCAGCTTTTGATAATTAGTTTAGTGGGCCCATTTACTGGCACTTGAGTTAACGTGGGAAAGATTTTGAGGGGTAATTGTGTTTTTTAACTATGCTAATGCATGTATTAAAATCTCTTGCATTGCTCATATCATGATTTCCCATGTATTAGGTATACATAGCGTAACACCAAATAGAGTGTATACATAGATTGAGAAAGTGTACCAAACAAAGTATTAGCAATCACCCAAGGGTGTGGCCCAGTTGTCAATGAAATGGTCTCAGGTTCAATTCCCAACGGAGACTAAAGACACTTGGTGATTCTTTCTATCTGTCCTAGCCTCGGTGTATAGAGTTACCCGGTACCTGTTGCTAGTAGGAGGTGGCAGGCATCTCGGGATAGTAATGGTAGACTCAACTGAGACCAAAATGCTCTGTCAAGAACAACTATTCATATGTTTAATTTTTGACTTTCGCTGGTGCTGTTTTCCTGAACATAGTCTGGTTCAATGCATATCTTTTTTGTTTCTCATGTTTCGTCAGAACGATATGTATCATGATGAATCGACTTCACTTTTACAGATAATATCGAATGATGAATACAAGAGTGTGGTGCACCGAGTTCTAGCCAACCCTTTTCAAGAACCTCGCGTATCAGTTGCCATCTTCTTTAATCCAGGCCAAAGAGAGAACTCATTCGGACCTCTGCCTGAACTAATATCAGATGAAAAGCCAGCAGTTTACCGCGAATTCATGTACGAAGATTATATGGGGAGATTCTTTTCAAAGGAGTTGGATGGGAAGACTTTGACAAATTACTACAGGGTTTCAAATCAAATATAACATCTTTATATATGTGTTGCATCAAATTACTGTTCCTATACATATGTTATGGAATATGAATATTGTAAAGTAGAAAATTTCATCAAACATATATATGCTTGTAAATGTTTTGTACCTTAAATACGTGTGGTGATATCTATAATATCCGTCTTGATTCTCTTTTATTGTTTTATTGTAGTTCTATGTTCTATTCGCGACTCTTTGTACTAGCCATTGTAGTATGTGTCTCGTCCAGGACATAAGGAGCACGATGACTTGACATACATTGTTTTGTTCAATAAATATTAGGGAAAGGCTTGACATGCACAAAGACTAATACAAACGAAAATTTTACAACTATGTTTATCAATATTCAGAAATTTAATTGGTTGGTTGATAAACCTGGGTTTTAATTGGATGATACACAAAGAGATCTCAATTATATTGGGAAAAGCGTCAAATTTACCCCTCTACTCTCCGAAAAAAGATCATTTTTACTCTCCATTACACTTTCTCTACAAAAATATCCGTTCGTTACCCAAGTGACTTAAATATATACCTATGCTATCAGGCTATCCAACACGGATGCTAAAATCTACATGGCACTAACATTGTGGATGTTCACCCCACCACCACTAACAACATACCCAGTGAAGTCCCACAACTGAGGTCTGGAACGCTCACCCCACCAACCCATTATTACAATCTCCCCTCACCTCCCACCCCAACCAAAAATCAAAATAAAATAAGAACCATTATGCTTTAATATGTATTGTCTTCTTTGCTAGTTCTTCCAATTTTTTATCAGTGTCGAGTAGAATTAGGTGTCCATCTTGAACAATCCTAATGAATGAAAGGTATATGTGAATGTAACGACCCGCTAGATAGTTTTGAGCACTTGAACTCTTCCTTCATAAAAGGTCCTTCTCGAAAAAAATCTAAATGGAAATCTTAGACTAATTGCTTAACTATGGTTATTTAGTTAATGGGCATTTTATTAAATAATTAGTTTAAGTGATAATAATGGGCCAAGTCTGTAAAAAAATTTATACCTTATACCACTTGACCCATATTTATTAAAAATAAGTTAGTGGGTTTTTATCACTTTTAGCACATAATTAACCTAGAAAAGAAAAATAAAGAGAGAGGCAGAAACTTACCTTGCGATCGACTGCGAGAGGAAACCACCGCACTTCAGATTGATCAGGTAAACAAAGAAATAGTTCTTAATCTTAAATTTCTATAGCTAACTATGTACACATTTATAGATAGGTATAATATATTAGATGACATCCTAGAATTAGAGAAATTTGGTTGGTTAAGAGAATTGAATTTTGTTTAAATCAATGGCGGCTCATTTATTTTTAGGAAATTAATTAAGGGTCTTAAAATTTTGAATCTTTTGTTACCTGTAATGATGATTCTTATAGTGGGTTGTTACTAGTATATTGTAAGTTAAAGGAAAGGAACAAAAGTTTGGTTTTGGACTTAAAAAAAAATAATAATAATAATTTAGGTTCCTGTAGATTAATTATTTGGGTTCTTTTGTTACAATTTGTAACCTTGTATATGGGCAAATGATTAGACAATAATGGACAAATGATTGGAAGTGGTGAAATTAAAGGAGTTGGCTTGAAATTGTCACAGTTGTCGCTACTGGTTTAGTAACTAGTGGCTTCAATCTCAATCAAGGTTAATTGTTTACCCCATTATAAATTAGGTTCTTGATATAGTGAGATAGGCAATTAAAATTAGGTGTATCGTGCTATATGGATACCACTAGACTTAATATTAATTGGATAAATTAAGACTTAACTCTATGCTTAAATTTTAGGAATATGAGACTTGGCTTAATAGTTGACACCAAGATTTATGAATTTAATTATTATATTAGGGTGGATTTTGGGTTTAGGCTAAATATATAGTAATATGAGTGTCTATGTACTCAATTGCTCACGAATAAATATTACATATTTGATAGATTGGGAACATTCTGAAGCTTTACGAAAGGGAAAGACAAAATCTTGAGGATTTGTGACACGTGTTCGGCATTCAAGGTATGTTAAGACTTTCAGACTTGGTTGAAGGACATTTTCCTAATTAAAGATTAAAAATGGAATAGACAATGGGTAAGGGCGAAAGATGGGGGTCTCGTGCCAATGGTGTGACGGGCATTGGTACGAGTACCGGTGTTATTAAGGGAAAGTTTCTTACTATAATATGATATATTGCAAATTGAGAATGCCAAAGCATATGGGCATTAGCTGATATATTTAGTGACTTGATTTCTTTTGTGTGGTGGTACTTCCTTATTGAACTTGTGTAATTGTAAAAGTTGAGGTGATTATATGTCATGGTGACATTTGATTTATTGAGATGCTGCATTATCCCCTTTTGTTGAAATCATATTGTACACATGCATTGACATGAGATTGAGTATAAGTTGGGCACGTGGAGATCGTCCGTGCTGGGGATTGTTTGATTTTATGAGAGTGCGTTGAGATCGTCCGCACAGACACGTGGAGATCGTCCGTGTCGGTATATGGACCTCGCGAGTCCCCCATGGGTCATGAACTCTCGATGTATTTCCGAGGAGTATCATGTATATACGGTTGAGAGAGTACTTGGCATCTGAGGCATATCATTCATGGTGTCGCATCGCATTGCATCCTCATTCTTGTTGATTGTATGTTTTATTGGTGATTGGACATTATGTGATATTTAATTATCCTTATTTGATGAAACTTGACTGATGTATATAGTGTAGACTTGTTAAACAAAGAGATGATTTTCTTATATGAACTCCCGTCACTACTTCTTCGTTGTCGGTCTATGAGATATGCTGGGTACACGTGGTTTCGTACTCATACTACACTTGTTGCACCTTTTTGTGGTGCAGATCCAATTTCGGATACGAGCACATCTCGTGGAGATTTTTGAGTCCGAACTTGGAGTATCTTGGAGTTGTGGTGAGCTGCTTGGCTGTTCCGTGGCCCACACCTCCCTCTATTTTATTATTTATTCTGTTGCTTTTATATTCAGACAGGATCTTTCTTAAGTTAGGCTTGTCATTTCAGTTTCAGACTTGCACGTATTTTAGAAGCTCTTGTACTTATGACACAAACTCTTGGGTGATATTTTGTTTTTTTTCCGCTTTTCGTATTTATGAAGACTATGGTTTGGAGATATTCTACTCGTTGTTGACTTTTCACCTTATTTACTTAGTTAAAAAGGTAAAACTAGTGGGTTGGCTTACCTATCGGTTGGGAACATAGGTGCCATCACGACATGTGAATTTGGGTCGTGACAGTGAACCATTTAATAACGGCATAATATTATAGCATGAATAGTATAACGGATGGTAAAATGATCTACCCTTTTCGCATAATAAGAGGGAAAATTTCACTTTGTTCCATTTATACATGTGTCAATTGTCATGTATTTCCTTTTGAGATGTTACCAAATGTTTGAATAATTCTATTTTTATACAATTTTTCACATTTTTAAGAATTTAAATTTATAGAAATATCTAAATTTTAATCTGACATGATATATTGCATTGATATTTTCTTCACTATCAATAATATAGTATGTACGTCAAAATTAACATCTCAAATTTTATTTGACCTACCATCAATCATTTGATTCCAAAAATCAAGAGAAATAAAGTGTTACGAAAGAGAACAAAAAATACATAACTGCAATTGTTGGTGCATCAACGTCATACTTTTTTCTTTTTTGATTTTGAAGAAAGAAACTATAATTGCAAATCAACAACTATTTTCCAATCATAGTTTCTTTTCAATTAATTTATAAATATAATAATAAAGTAATATCAACGTGCCATTTTTTTCTTGTCACCTTACTTGATTTGGACTAATTAAATAACGTTTTTTCTGACTATATTATTGATACTCTTATTTGAAGCACCTCACAATAATTAATAATGCATCAAATTAAATAACAAAATAATTGATGAAAAACATTTTACATACTTCATGTTCTGTTTCAATGTTTCAACTTTGTAAATATCTTTATTTATCTAGACAAATTATTGGATGTATATTATTGATACAACATGATAAAAGTGAAGAATAATAATTTATGATAATATGGCCCGTAAGGACGATCAAGTTAGTTGAGCATGTAATATCTCTCTCAAATAAGGGGTTTAGCTCGTTACATGAGATTTGCCTAATATGATTTACTTTTTCTGTGTAATTTATGAATTATTACAATAAAACGAAGTTTACCTTGTGCGCATTCAAAGAGTAGCGGGAACCCTGAATTTCATGACAAAAAAATATGATAATATGTTCACGTTATGTCGACAAAGGACCCACCTCGAAGCCAAATTATTGTGATATTTCTTGCTAAATGTATGGCTTTATTTTCCACAAGTGTGAAACATATTATATAGACTATGTAACCAACTATTGGTGTATAACTTTTGACTAGTTATATTTGTCCTAGTCAACTTCATGTATAGCAGCTAGTATTTTATCGATTGTCTAAATTCACATCATAATCAATTAATTATAGGGGTAATTACATTAAACACATTTGTAATATGACTTAATTAGGAATATATTTCTTGTATTTTGAAATCAAGCACTAATAACCCTATAATATGAATATTCTATGCTTATAATAAGCCCCCATAGGAGAAATGTTTGTGACTAAGTTTTCATTTGTTTTGCTTAATGAGAATCTTAATCTTCATTGACCATTGTTCAAATCTTACTCCTTGAGCATATTTGTTTTTAAGGTCTGAATTTTAATCATGATTAAAATTTATAATAAAGTTTTAATATCATTAATTCAAAATTTCTACAAAGATGACAGTTTGTCATTATTCCATCTACTTTGATGATCACTAATTAATTAACTGTGACCACAGTTGCTCACCATTGTAAATTACCACCACCTTCAGCCAAAACCATCACCATAGAAAATTATCACAATTAATTAATCATCATCACCACCATTAGTCATCACTTACAATCATTGTCAACCACCGTCATTACCTATCACTATCATCCATCACAATTATCAGTCACACCTCCACCATCAATACTAACGTCAATTACCACGATCAACCATCATCACCGTTACCCACCATTTACATTCATCGCCTTCAACTACAATTACAATCACAAATCGCTTTAACAATCACCATTCTCATTATATTCATTGTCACCATTAGCTATCATTGCAATTCTCCACAATTATTCATCAACAATCATCATTAATTACTACTATTAATCACTATCATCAATAAAATTACTGCCATTAGTCAACAACATCCTCAATCGTTACCCATAATTACACTTATAAATTTATAATATGTAATTTATCAAAAATATTTTCTTAGTATAATATTAAATTAATTTAATATTTTATTTAAATTTTATATAAAAATTGTGTTATGTAACCCAAAGTTAACGTTAACGTCAACATTAGATTTGTGTTGGCACAGTTTGACCATAGAAAACGCATGAAATTCACACTTATTATTTCATCTTTGAATAACACATGAATTTCATGCATTTTATATGGTCAACTGTGCGTTAACACTAATTTAGCGTTCAACGTTAACTTTGGTTACATAACTCCGTTTATTAAAATGGGGTTAACCTATTTATTTCCTTAAATAATTAATTTGTCTAGTTTTAACTTCATATAAAATTTTAGAAAATAAATATGATAAGACTTTTAAATCTCGAGTGATCTTAATTAAAATAAAGATATATAGAATGTAACAAAACGTTTTTTTAATTTTGTGATCTTAAATATGACATATAAAAAGTTGAAATTATAGAGTTGTCGAAAAATAAAAAGCCAATATTTTTTAGATGGGCTAAAAATGAAAATGCATAATTAAGACAAATAAATTAAAACGAAATATGTTACTCCCTCTAGTCCATATTAAGTGAATTGTTGGGGTATAACATATCTCTTAAGAAAGACATCCAAGGACAAAAACCAAAGACTACTTTTCATGATTGTCTTTTTTATTATTCTTAAACTATTCTCCTCGAAAATATAAAATAGTTAAGAATCTTATTGAAATAAAAAGTAAATATAAAAAAAAATCTTAACAATTCTTTTAAACTTTTTAATTTTTCTTTTAATAATTCACTTAATATAAACTAGAAGGAGCATATTTGTTTATTTTGTGAATCCATTTTCATTATAAAAATATGTTTTGTTTTGCACCATTTTTGTTTAGGACTCCACTTACAAAAAAGATGTCCACTTTGGTTACAAAGCTAAATCTGACAAAGATTTTCTCCTCAATTTGGGCATAAAATGATGATGTATAGAATCCCCAAAGTGGATATGCCAATAGCTCAACTATCAAATTAAATTTCGAATGGTTGAGATTTCTTTATTCTTAATTACAAGTATTAAATTTTTTATCTTTGAACAAAGGCTTGAGTTAATTGTTTTAATTAAAATTAAAATTAAAATTAAATCAATTTAATAATTTTTTAATTTCGTCTTTTAATTATTGACAGCCTTAAAAATACTCTTCTACCTGATTAACTAAATTTAGATATTCCCTCGATCAACCACATGATATAGCAGGTTGCCTTAAAATCTTGTAGAAGCATGAGACTCTTAATAAAAAATCGAAAGAAACGTTGAAAACACTTCTAAACTTGATGAATATTTAGGATGTTTTAATGTGTGTTTCACTCATGTTGCAAAATTACGAGTGTATTTAAATTCAGTTAATCAAATAACGAATATTTTTAAAGTTATCAATAAAAGAAGAACACCAGCGCAACGTGGCAAGCACCCAGATGCTCAATCTGTAGCTAACGGCCGCCGGCCATCAACCGCCTTAGATGCCGTCTGAGCCACGTCACTGTTTTCATTTTTCCTTTTTATATTTTAACTTTAATTTCTTAGAAATATTCTCGGAGAGATAATTAGAATCGATGATCTTTCGAAAATATATTTTATTATTTTTAAACTTTATACATAAAATTATATCAAATATATTATTATTGTTATTACGTATTCTTGATGTTGTAATTGTGTAATATATAGAAAACTTGTCATGAAAAATACTATTATAAATTAAATCCTAATTTTATCATCCTTCTCATTATAATTTTTTTTCAAGAAAAAGATATACACTTCGTTGAATAAACCATAAGTTTTAATGAAAGGAAAATGGTAGCCATTCAATCTGAATTTAATTAAGTTGCCTTAATACTTTACTTTATCTTTTTAATAATACTGTAGGAGTGGGTTGGTTGGGATACAAAAGTTAAATATAGGACTTGATTTCCTCCCCCTTTTTTTAATTATTGTCTCCTAAATGACCAAGTTGACAAATAATGATAGAAATAAAGCAACAAAACATTACTCCCTTCCGTTCAAAGTAAGTAAAAATAATTTTTAATTATTTTTGGAGCATTTCAATAAATTAAAAAAATTATATTTATAAATATTTAATTTAAAGTTAAAAAGTTAAAAGTATGTCAAAAGTCATATAACTTATAGCTTTTAGTATCTAGTCAAAAAATAAAAGTCAATCCAAACAGAATCTAAATTTCTTTCCTTTTAAAAAAATTAAATAAATAAATTTCTCAAAGCTCAAAGAAGTTAATAATTTTTTTCTAAGGTTACCCCTTTTCTCTAAGATTGTTTTTAGATGACCCTTTAATTAACATAATTAATTAACTTTCTTAAGAGATGTGTTACGACTCACCATCTAGAAATGCAATAATTTGAACGGGAAAAAGTAATAAATTAATTAGTTGAATTAGTCAAAAGGAGTTGAAAAAAGAGCAGCCTTAATTAAGATAATCATCAAAGCAAAGAAGCAATGTGATACATACCTAAATAATGATTATTATTTCAAATATAATTATCCAACCACACATAGTAAAATTATCTAAAAGTAATTATGTAAGCCAACATGCCAATTTTTAAAATACTAGAGGGGTCCTACAACGAGTTAAATTTACTAAATAAACTTAGTAATAATGTAGCATAATTAATCATAGAGTATTTAGTCTTTTAGCCAAGTCAAAAATGATGCGTGTAACAATAAATAATTCTAGTGCCTTACTTAAAAAAAAAAGTAGTTTTACACGTGGCTGATTTTAATCTCTACACTTTGAAGAAATTGTTTTTAAAATAGAGTAATGATAGTGATATATATTGTTGAAAAATTATTAATTTCGTATTACCAAAATATCTAGGAAAAGAAAATTTTGATTTGTTAAAGATAGTTCTTTTT
Organism: Solanum appendiculatum; assembly: GCA_018342035.1. NCBI lineage: Eukaryota > Viridiplantae > Streptophyta > Magnoliopsida > Solanales > Solanaceae > Solanum > Solanum appendiculatum. Next base: position 1,368,598 of record JAGDQO010000570.1, on the reverse strand, counting down.
CAAGTATGTATTCTCAAATGTCAACTTTTGTTCTTCAAGTTTGTTAAAAAGGGAGAATTTTTAAAATACACTTAATTTAGTGTAAATTAGAAACCTTAAAAATATCATTGATTAACTAAATTTAGATATACTCCTGATCAGCCACATGACATAACAAGTCATCTCAAACTTCTGTACACTACAACAAAAATAACTTTTAGCGGCAATAAATATATACATTAACAAAGAGTAATAAAGCCTTTATTGACATTAGTTAATTATCATTAATTGAATTCAATGTCGTTATAGGCTTTAAGGACGTTTATAAAAAGTGTTAAATGCTGCTAAAAAGATGTTTTTAATGGCAATTAAGTTATTGTCGCTAAAGATCATTTTGATGTAGTGATGGGAGCATGGTGCTCTTAATAAAAAGCTGAGAAAAGTGTTGAAAACACTCCTAAACTTGACGAGTATTTAGGAGTGTATTTCACTCATGTTGCAAGATCATAATGTATGTTGGTTCAGTTAGTCAAGTAAAAAAGTGAAGGCTGTCAATAACTCGAGAATAAAACTAATAATTTGTGCCAAATTCAGGAGTATTTTTAATACTTCTATCTCGTTAAAATCAACATTTTTAGTCTTTATTAAATATTATAGTAATAATTTATATTCATTAAATTTGATGAAAATTATATAATAAAATGACGTAATCACAAGTATAAAGTCTTATCAAATTTTAAATTACACAAAAAATTGCAAGTAGACATTAAAAGATAGTGTAGATTATATTTCAAAATATTATATCATACTTTAAAAATAAATCAAAATAGCAAATAATACAAAAATTATACCTTTTATACATGAGTTCACACTATTATATTTCATAATTTCCATCAAATTTACCCAACGAAATTGATAATTTTTTAACAAATTATAACCATACACGTGGCTGAAATGCCACGTGGAGAGAAACCAGATGCATAATTTGAAACGGCCGGCCGGCCGCCCACCGCCAACAAACTTAACCGCCTTAAGACGCCATATGAGCCACGGCATCATTTTTTGCCTTAAGATGATAGTGACGTGGCATCTTTTAGGCAAATTATTAATTTCGTGTTTTACTAAAATATCTCAAGTAGACAATAAAAAAAGAGGGGTTGAAAGGGCAAAATATCTCATGTACCAACTAAATGAGCTTGTAATCTTGCTTATTTTAATTAGAGGTTAAGTTAGAATTTAAAGTTTATCAGATTCTAATTTTTTTATATTATTAAATTTAAATTAATAATATTTATATAATTTTTAAAAATAAATAAATTTGAATCAAATTTATTAGATTCGATCAAATTCGTATATTACATTTTAACTTCATACTTGATTTTGATATTTAGGTAGTTTGGGTGTGTTCGGTATGAAGGATATATTCAATGTAATTTCTACAAATGAGGTCCGGAGAAGATAGTGTGTTTATAAATCTTACCCTTTCAAAGTGAAAATATCATTTTTGATAGCCCTTTGACTTAACTAAAATTATAACAAAGCAGTTTGAAAAAAAAAAACAATAAGGGTGAAGAAATCAAGATAAAATGCTAAAGGAAGCATGACAAAGCAACTAAAAACAGGACAATCACTACTACAAAGTACTACGATAATCAAAATGAAAAATAATAATAAATAGTAACAGAAATGGAGTACCAAGAAACTCTTTAGGGTAATACTACGATCACTAGTATGAAAGGTTAGGAGAGATAACTTTAAATTACCTAAACTAATACCCTAATTTGTGTTATTCACAATTTTCTTTCTAATGTCATGTCTTCGATAAACTGGAATTGCATCATATCGTGTCTAATCACCTCTTTCCAACACTTCTTTGGCTTACCTCTAATTTAACCATCTATAGTCAATTTTTCGCACCTCTCCATTATTGGTGCATCCATACATCTTCTCTTTACATGTTCGAACAATCTCATGAGCCTTGCTTTCCAATCCTTATCCTCCATTACAATCACTTAATTTTACCTTGTCATAAATATCCGTATTTCTTATCTTATCTCTTTAACTGAATTATATCTGCTCTATATAACATAACTTATTTATTTAACGATCGTTTTTTAAAATTTACCTTTAAATTTTGGTGGCACCTTCTAACATCTGTATCAAGTAGATGAGTCAAATTAAAGAATCATCTAAAGTGGACTGTTGAAAAGAGAGACATATCTCTTCTAACATATTGACTGCTGCCACACAATTTTGAATTGGAAGTTGTCAAATGTCTTTAATCCAACTTAATTCTAACACGTATATAGCTTAGTTTTTCAAATAATAATTACTACTTAATATAGTAAAATAATTAATTTTCTTTAGTGGATAAATAAATAAATAATATTATTCGTGATTTATTGAACAAGTTCAAATCATTTAATTATAATAAGTTTCATAAGAATAAACATTAACAATCTTTATAAATTTATTTTAGTCTTATAGTATTTTTTTATATGAGATTTTTATTTTTACACATATCTAAAAAACAATTCTCTTCTATTCAATTTATAAGTGATCATAAGATTTTTTTGTATTGCAAACATGGTGACCGTAGAAAGATTTATACGCAATAATGTTGTAAATATATTTAGGAATGTATTTCACTCATGTTGTAAAATTGAGAGTGTATTAAATTCAATTAATTAAATAAAGAGTAATTTTTAAGGTTGTTAATAGTTCAGAGATAAAATTAATAATTTACACCGAGTAAAAGGAGTATTTTCAATACTTTTCATATATATATATATATATAATATTCCTTTTTGAGTGGGAAATTTAGTAAATATTTAAAACTACTAGGGCATTTTTGGTAATACACCTGATATAGATCTCGTCATAGATACGGTTCACCAAATAGGAGCCATCTTGCATTATTAATTTTAAAAAACACAATTTCCCTACACCTTTGCCCTATTTTTTTTAGTTCATTTTTCTTTTAAAAAAAAATTCTTTTTATTTTTTTTTGACAATTTTGTAATAATTTTTCACCTAATATATTTAAAATTATAAAATTTAAAAACATTCTTATACATTTACATACCTTTCAAAACTCCTCTTAACTTTTTTCAAACATCTTATTGAATTAAAACAATGACTTTGTGAGAGAAGAATATATAGTTAAGTTGACTATCTGAAATATTATCACTAAATTAAAACTACTTCATAATAAATTAATAATTTATTTTTCATTAGAAAAATCTAGAAAAAATAGAGACTCGTGAACAAACCATTAACCAACCATGTCATTTTCACCGATCTTTTTCTACCTATAAATACAACACCCCATGCCTTGTGAATTTCCCAACTAACACAAAAAAAAAAAAACAGAAATTTTGTGTCCAAAATTATAAGTTTCGAATTTTCTCATGGAGCAGAAACAAGGCAAAATCAATAATAATAATTTAGAAGATGGAGTTGTTATAATTCATAGTCAAGTTCGAAAAATAAGACAAGAAATGGAGAAAATTAAGTATCCAGCTTTACAGCAACTGGAGATCACCGGAAAACAGCAACAACAACGATCGAGATCGCCGCTTGGATTATCTCATAGGCCTATTTCTGTTGGAAGTTGAACTACTTTTAGCGTTTAATCGAAGGTTGTGATGAGATGGTTGGATTCATCCACCTTTAATCAGAAGTTTTAGATTCGAGTTTCAGAACTGCTTACTTCTTTTTCTTTTTTTTTTACCTTTAGTGGGCTATGGTTTTAGTTTTACCCAAAAAAAAATAATCAAGTTTTTTTTTCTTCTTCTATAGATTTGTATATAGAGAGAGATGCAGGATGTGATGAATAGTTTACTATTTGTGTTTGGCTATATTGTCCCCTGCTTCTTTGGTTCTTTATCTTCAGATTTTTGCAGTAATAGATTAGGTTTCGATCTCGAAAATTTCATCACAAATTCATGAAATATTCATAAAGAGATTGAGATCTCAAATATTTCGCAAATTCATTGAATATTCATAAAGAGATCAAATTCAAATCATCTTAATTCGAGAAATACGCCACGAACGATCCTCGAATTATGAAAATCAAGTCCAAATAATCTAAGTTTGGAAAATACGACACTAATGGCTCTCGAATCATAGAGAAATCTTTTATGATAGAAGAATCAAGGAAGAAACAGAATTATATATACCCGCACAATCTTGATCAATAAAATTATGTTTCTTCAAAAAAAAAAGAATATGTTTCATAATTTAGTTGGTGTGTTTTCACGTGCTTTGAACTCGATTAATCTGAATTCGAATAGAAAAGTTTTATTTTGGAGATAAAATGCTTCTAATTAAAGACGATTTCATAGTTAAATTCGAATTTGAAACTTTTTAAGTAAAGATAGGAAAGTAGTGAGCATTCTTATCATAAGTTTGATTTGTATTTTGTTTATCAGTGGATTCGATTAATTTGAATTCATATAAAAGGAATTTATTTTAGATATAAAATGCTTGTTACGAAAGAAGATTTCATAGGTAGACTTGAATTTGAAATTTCTAATTAAGGATGGAAAATTAGTTAGCATTCTTATCACAAGTTTTTAACCAATTAGATCATTTAAATTGATATGAGTCTTGGTAAAATATGAAATATGTGATGTTGAAATAAAATAAATTATTTCCTACAATAGAAAATAGAATTTTTTTGATGGTATAAAAAATTGTTCATTGTGTATAATAACAAACTCTTTTCAATTTTATATTCCGATTGTTATACAAGTATCTAGTTAATAAAATGATTTCGATAGATTTTCTTTTCTTGGGCAAATATTATCGGCTCGTATCTTATAGATCTATTGACTACGACGTTATTCAGTAATTCATGTAATTATAAAAATGAGAACGGAAGAGGATATGGTGTACGCAATTGTTAAGGCGTTGTTTAACAAGATTAATGAACTTTCAAATTTGAATACTAGAGAATAGGAGACCACATATTCAAACAACATTCATCTTTCAAATTTGAATATTAGAGAGAAAATATTCATTGGTGAAAATTATGTTTAATTTTCAACTTTTGAAATTTGGAAATTCGTGGGATGGAATTCAACAAATCTAACGTTTTAAAATTTCTCTCTCTTTTTTTTTTTTTGGTGGGGGTTGGGGGTGTGTGGTTGAGGCAACTCATTGGCCATCAATCAATAAAAATAATAATCATGATTGAACGGCTAGGTGGTCATTAGTGGCGGAGCCAGGATTTTCATTAAGGAGGTTCAAAATTTAAAGAGTAGACACACAAACTAGCCGAAGGAGGTTCAACATCTACTATATATATAAAAAAATTTATTTTAACCATATATAAATAGTATAATTTTTTGCCGAAGGAGGTTCGGATGAACACCCTGAACTCAAGGTGGCTCCGCCACTAGTGGTCATATATATTACATCCTCCTTTAAAAAAAATGATCCAATTTGACTTGATATAGAATTTAAGAAAATAAACAAGACTTTCAATCTTATGGTCCTAAACTATAGTTATGTTAAATGTATCAAAATGTCCTTTAATCTTATGGTGTTAAACATATCATGTGAAAAACTGAAATTAAAGTGTTGTCAAAAAAGGAAATAGGTCATTTTCTAAAAAAAATAGATTAAAAGGAAAAGTAGATAATTTTTTTAAAACAGAATACAAATAAAGTAACCTTTTTTTTTTTCATTCGATATTCTATACTTAAATTTGTATTGTAGGAGTCATTTCTAAAAGTGACGCTTTGGTTAAGGATAGAGAAATTTTAAGTCTCAATTATTCTACCATAACTTACATAGATAAATATAGAAAATTTTATGGCAAAATCCTAGAAGTTTTTGTTAAATAGTATTAAAAAGGTTTCATCTTAGAGTAGACTTAGATCATGTCAAAAGGATAGTGTACCTAAACTATAACTAATTCCTCACTTTAGTTAGAGTAGATTTCATGGGTGGTAAACCAATTTTGTACTCCATTACCTAAAAGTTAGCAATTTTTTGTTTTGTTGCACAAAAATTATTTAATTTTGTCTCATCTTTCGCAAAAGTAATTTTAATAAAATTTGGTTCAAATCGTATCTAAAATATGAGAGAAAAATAACAAAAATATACCTATATTTGAGGGTAGGTTCAAAATGATCTTTAATTAACTTGTGAGCAGTTTTGATCCACTATTTTGCTAAAAAATGAACCTTTTTTATTTCATATATCTAACAAACTCTACCTACTAAATTTAACATAAATTGAAAAAAGAGTTAAAATATTAAAACTGAACGAAAGGAGTAGAATAAAAAAACATACAATAAAGAATACACCCATGTCATTTTTATCATCACAAAATCAATAAAATTGTTATTGATAATTTGGTATTGTAAGATTTGATTGGGTGGTGAAAACTGGATTAAGAAGGTAGTCAATTATTATTGAACAAACTTAAAGAATTTTGTGAGATATTTGAATTTAGCGTTATTTAGACTTATTCGAAATAGTTTAATAAGCCTGTTTACAAAATTTGAAGTCATTTGCTAAAATTTTGAATGATAATTGCATCTGAAAATCGTAGAAGGTATTCGTCACTGTAACTACCAAAGTTTACATGTTTTTATACATTGTTATGCACTTTAAATAAGGTTAATATATGTTTACACATGTTTATTATAAGATATATACATGATTCATATATGTATATATAAAAATATTTTATACTAATATATATGATATATTTGTTGCAAAAGAATATATATTCATTACGTGTATATGTATATATAAAATTATTGTATACTAATATATAAGATATGTACATTTGTTGCAAAAGGATATATTTCATTATGTGAATGTAAACTGAAATATATATATATATGGCTATATGTAAATGCAATGTGTATGTTGGGCTGTATATTTGTACAAATTTCTCTTTAATATTTTACTCTTTTTTATTCACATCGTGATGGGTCTTTTAACTTTGAAATATACAGGTAGAGAAGTTTCATGTATATGCTCATAAGTTGACTTTTTTTTATTATATGAATTTCATATTTCGAATAAACTCTAAAATAAAGAAAAAAGTAAAGATGATAAATGAGCGTATTGAACTAAATTTGGACGAGTTAAGATAAGTCAAGTTAAAAAAATTGTTACGTTATATTAATTTATCTAAAAGTTACTTGGACTAAAATGATCGTTCATTAAACATGGCAATATTTATATATAAGGAACTCTTTAATGTGATTCTTGTAGGAATCATTTTGGGACCATTTTCATATGTAACCTCAGTAAATTAGTCTAAATACATAACCACAATTATGGGGGAAAACAACAAAAGAAATACAAATGGGGATCTCATTAATGTTTTAAGAATTGAAATAATTATAAATTGCTAATATGGAAACGAAAATTTAGAACTATATACCTCTCCAATTATCATCAAACATAACAATATTCATAAAATGGAATTTCAATAATTTACTAACAATTCTTTATAAAATCCTTAATCCCATTTGCTCATCATTCCATAACTTCGAACTACATATAAGAAATTCTAATAATAAACACAATTAAAATTCAAATAAAAGAGACATTATCAGAAGATTGCTAATTTTCGGCGAACATCACATCAGAATCGTTGATGGATTACGTCGAAAATTTTCATTGGAAATTAGCAATTTTCCGACAATGAGAACAACTATTGATCGTCTTTTTTTTTTTTTCTATATAGAATTTGAAATTCTACTTCACGAATTAAACATACGACATTAAAAAAATCACATAAAAGAACCTAATTAAATTTACACAATCCTAGCATCGGTTACATCAAATCGAGAACCTTTTGCCATCATAATCTTAAATTCCTCGAAGTTGATCATCCCATCACCATCACAATCAACACCACTAATCATTTTCCGACACTCTACCAAGGTGCAATCCTCTCCGAGGCTTCGGAGAACGGTTAGCAACTCCTCGGCGGAGATGGACCCATTCTTATCCATATCAAACACCGAAAATGCATCCTTAAGGCTCTCAAGTACCTTAAAATAAAACATCGGACGTAAATTTGACCTATTTTAAATAGTTCAATAGTAACATTACGATTAAATATTCTTAAATAAACATATACCTCATCGGAATCGATATCTTTTGTATTAAGCTCGATAAATTCTTGCAAGTCAATAAACCCGTCCCCATCCGAATCCACTTCACGTATCATGTTGACCAACTCCTCCTCTGTGGCGGCGTTCCCGAGGCTAGCCATGATGGACCCTAATTCCGATGAACATATCTTTCCATCACCATTTACGTCGAATTTCTTGAACACTTGTTCTAGTTCCTCCTCGATCCTTGCACGTGAATCTATCGAGGATACCCTCGATAAATTCACAGGCATTGGATTATCATTGACAATGAAAGGGTTTGCACTAGGGACACTTTTTTTCTTGATTTTGAACAAAGATTTCAACCCCATATCGTCAAGTGAAATTCAACAAATCAATTAATGAAATGAATGAACGAATGAAACAAGAAAACCTCTGATTGAATTTGTGATTATTGTTTTTTTGGCAAGAAGATTAGATAGAGATTAGAGAGAGATAATTAAGGATCTAGTTTAAAGAATAATTCAAATTTTTGTTTGGTTTTTTTGAGATCTTTAAGGAAAAGAAGTTGAGGTTTTGGTGATTTTTTTTATAGGTAAAGTAGGAAAGTTTATTATTACGTGCATGCACGACAAGGACTGATTTTATGAATTAGTTGTGATTTTAAAAGGCCAAGAACAAGTGGAATATTTATAAACTATTTTAAGGAAGATATTTATATTTTTGGATTTTACTATATATATTTTATAGCTAATGATTTTTATAGTGATTTACTATTTATGTTGAATACATTAACTCCACAAGTTTGACCAAGTTTCGAGAAGATTAGTTTATTATATTTATTTAGTAAAAAAAAGTGCTTATATTTGAGAGTTAAGGTATTTGAAAATACTTTTGACTACAATTAAAAAAAAGAACTTTTTAAATATAAGTAAGTTTCGAAAATTTGACCAAAGCAGATTAAGAAATGTATCTAGACCTAATGTGTTGTTTACCAAAAGTAATTTAGATTGAACTTGTGTAAAATTTAGACTTAATGATTTTAGGATACATCAATTGATTAGTTAAATATAAACGGTAACTCTTTAAAAGTACTTTTAAATTTTATTTATGATAAAAAATTTTTTTTTGAAATAAACAAGTTTTGAAAGTTTGGCCAAATAAATTTAAAAGTTATTTAGACTTTGAAATAAGCAGATTTTGAAGGTTTGACCAAATAAATTTAAAAGTTATCTAGACTTTGAAATAAACAGATTCTGAAAGTTTGACCAAATAAATTAAAAAGTTATCTAGATTTTTGTGTTTGTTTACTAATACAATTTAGATTGATTTACTTATATAAATCCATTTTAGAAAAATCAATTTGATTTATACTTTTATAAAAAGTTAGTCGTAAAGGATCACAAATTTTCATCTGTTATCTTAAAATACGGAATTAGAGGAACTGAACCTTCACAAAGTAGGAATAATGTTTGAATACACGCTATTCATCATCAAATTCCACTTATGAAATTATATTGAGTCTGTTAGTATTATCTTGCGCTTAACGAATTTATTTTTATATTTGTTTTATATTACTTCTCGAAAAATATGAACAAGAAGATAGGTGATATACCCTATTGCATTCGGTGCACATTAGGTAAGAGAACCTACTTAACCTAAAGTTTGAAAGGATATATACAAATATACATAGTGGATATACGTAAACAAACATTTTTGTATATATCTTCGAACAAAAAAATATTGAAGTAACAAAGATTTAGAGATATATACTGATCCAAATAAATTATTATTTTAAAATATCAATCTACCTAGGTCGATTTTTTATAAAGGGAAAAGACTCAAATATGCCATTGAACTTTGAAAAAAAGTTCATTTATGACATCTGTTAAGAATTTGGCTCATCTATGTCATTTCCGTTTGAGAAAAATTGAAAAGGCTCATACATACCATTATTTTGTTAACTGAAATGGCATAGATGAGCCAAATTTTTAACGGATGACATAGATGAGCTTTTTTTCAAAGTTCAATGGCATATTTGAACCTCTTCCTTTTTAAAAAATGATTTAATTGATGATGTGGCTGAATCATAATTGACCACATGTAAAAAATGATTTTGTAAAATCAAAACTGTTTTTCATTAACAAATAATGGCATGGATGAGCCTTTTCTCAAACATAAATGGCATAGATGAGCCAAACTTTTAACGAATGACATAAATAAGTCTTATCTCAAAGTTCGACAAGCATACTTGAGTTTGTTCCCTTCTATATATAAATGAAAAATAACAAATTGATCGACCAACATCCATTGTTTTTTATGACTTATCATAAAATTGTACAAGTCAAAAAATTATAGCTTATCGTTAGTCACTTATATGGTTAGAACTATAATTACTCCTTCCAAATGGTGATCATGATGGACCATAAAATGTATGAACTGAATGGAAAATTACTCCTTCCAAATAATAATCATGAGGAACTATAATTTTTTATTTATTTTTAATGTATTATATTCGCATTGAAGCTCTGATTAATGTTACATACATCAAAATTTTAATATTTATTTACAATCAAAAGACTATTGAATGATTAAACACTATTAATTCATCAAAGTTTTATCATATTCTTACTATTTTGCGCTAAACATAGTGAAGCTAGCACACATCATTTTAAAATTCTAAATTCGTCACTAGCCATACAAAGATGTACTTCATCTTAAAGATTACAGAGGTTTGAGTTATGAAAGAGACTAAAGCTCCTATTGAAAAGACTTGTATAAAGAAGAGAAGGGTTATTATAGAAACTAAATTATGTCCATCTTGTGAAAAAAAATTCTAAGGTAGCACTCACTAGTCACAACAATTCATGTACATATGTTGAGCTTATTAAAAACCAAATCCAACTGTAGAGATCATTTTTCAAGAAAGCTTATGAAAGGACAGATACATGAGTTTATAATTAGTACATTTGATTGTAATGAATATGTGGTTATACTACAAATGAAGTTATCCAAGATAAGGTGGGAATGACCTCGATGTAGGATAAGATGCGAGAAGTATGACTAAGATGGTTCGAGCATGTGAAGAAGAGACGCACAAACACTTCAGTGTGGAGGTGTGAGAGATTGACTATGAATAATTTCATAAAATGTTGAAGAAGTCGTAAAAGTATTGGGGAGAGGTGATTAGACAGTACATGATGCAATTTCAGATTACCAATTACACGATCTTAGATAGAAGGTTGTGGAGGACACAAATTAGGGTGGAAGTTTGTAGTAGTAGAGAGTTGTCTCACTTGTCTTTCTATACTAGTAGTCGTAGTATTACTCAGAGAGTTTCTTGTCCTTCCGTGTCTGTTATTTTTTTTGCACTTTAATTATCGTATTATTGTGTTGTAGTTATGTTTCTTTTTCTTTTTTTTAAAAGAAAGTTTTGACTTGCTATCTAAAGCATTTTTCCATGACTCCTTCCCACTGATTAATCCCTTTTTCGACTTGCTTTGAATTATTTTTTCCTTCAACCAAAAGTCTATCAAAAACAGTCTTTCTACCTACCACGATAGGAATAAGGTCTATATATATTCTACCCTTCCCAAACTCCACTTATGAGATTAAACTGGGTATGTTGTTGTTATACATCCTATTTTATATTATTCTTATACATAGTTAATCATGGTAATAACAATACATGATATTATTCCTATACTAATACGCTCTTCCTATTTTAATACACCTTATTCATTTAATACAACAAACTAAACAATCCATAAAAAATAATGTCAGCATAACCAATCGCAACATTACTAAAACACTCTATTTATTATTATTCTTATAACCCTACCAAAACCTTGACATAAATTCCCTTTGTTTAAAATTCCTTTTTAAATTCCTAATGGGTTCAAATAAGATACTCTTTAGGATCAACCTGTCCATTTAGTTTATTAGATTAACAGCACTATTTCAAAGAAAACATGGAAAATATAACAAAACTCAAGCTCTGAGAATTATTCAAATCCAAGTAATAAGCATGGGATGAAGGATACAGTTTTCATAATACACAAAACTGAATCTTTCTTTGTAACAGAAGAAGACTCATGAATAAAAGGAACTTTTTAGAGTCCGGAGCCAAAAGGGAAAAAAAATTGAGCCAAAATTTCAAAAGGGCAACAAAAAAATAGTTTGAAATCAAAAGGACAACATTTAAACGGAAAGGTAAACGGAGTTAAAAATAATACTGAAAGGCGCAGCAGGTACATAGACTTACAAGTCACAGTCGTCGCTGCGCCTTGCTCCTAAATTTTTTTAAAAATAAAATTATTTGGGCACGTGCTAAGTTATCTAGCTAGCTGTTTTAGTACTTGTTCAAGGACAAATTTTATTTACTACATGATTATTGAAGTTGGACTCTTGGGTTTTCTTAATTATAAATCTTTATTAATCGATTCATCATATGATAAGTTAATGTTAATTATAACTAGTAGAAATTAATATATCGAGCTAGTCGGAGTATTAGATTACAAGGGTTTAGGAGTTTGGAATGATTTTGTGTTGTTCCACCCATCACTTTAATTTTGGAAATTTTTTCTCAACATGAAATAACTTCTCTAATGAAAAGAGGGAACAAGCACCACACAAAAAATGATTTTTAATGGAAAATAATTAACAATAATAGCTTAATTGCCGCTAAATATGTTTTCTTTTAGAGGCAATTAACACTCTTTATTAATATATATATTTATTATCGCTAAAAGTTATTTTTATTGTAGTGAAATTCTACGAGTAATATTCCAAGTTCATTGTCTTTGAACCTCACCCACCCAACATCCTTAATCTCCACCACCATTTGACCATCCACCCCACACCATCCCCAAACCCCCACTCCCTACTCCATCCCGTCTATATAGTTTTTTGTTAGATTATAAATAAATATTTTTGGGATAAATATTTTTCACTTTCTTATCAAATACTAATTTATTGGTTTATGAATATTTCATATGAATGTTTTATGAGGGTTCAACTTTTCTCTTACATCTTATAACAAATTAATTAGCCAGCCAATACCCAAAATCATCTCCTGCATTCTAGTGAATAATCTCCATATAGACTTTAATTAGTACCACCTATATTTTTTTTAATTATAGGAGCCTGCGACTTACAAGGCGCAGCTCCCCATGCGACTTACAAGGCGCAGTGACGACTGTGACTTGTAAGCCTATGTACCTGCTGCGCCTTACAAGGCTATTTTAGCCCTGCACCTTTCAGCCCTATTTTTAACTCCGTTCCCCCTTCCGTTTAAATGTTGCCCTTTTGGTTTCAAACTATTTTTTTGTTGTCCTTTTGGAATTTTCACTCAATTTTTTTGCCCTTTTGGCTCCGGACTTGAACTTTTTATATCCTATGCATCTACCACTTGGCCCATATGGTAAAAAGGCAGCCTGGTACATGAAGTATTTCGCATTAACACAAGGTTCGAGGTAGAGCCGCATCCCAAAGGGTGGGTGAGGTGTGATGTAGATAGTCAGTTCATGGCTTGAACTCGTGACCTACAGGTCTCACAGAGAGACAACTTCAATGTTATTCCAAGGCTCCCCTCAACAAAAAATAACATATCCACATGGGCTAATTTTACCTTTAAATGTCTTTCAAAAACTTTTAAAAATAGCTTTGGAATATCCAAGCTAAAAGTAATATCCCTTTTTCCAACTCAATGAATTTTGACAAAACAAATAACTAGATATGCAATTTACAACTTAGCGGAGCTTGACTATGCTTTTCCAAAAAAGGAAAAAGAAAGCAAATCAAGATAGCTGTATAAGAAACCTTGATTAGGAGAAAGAGAAAAAAACAAAGTTGCAACTGTACTGGGGCTCTACGCCATGCGCTTGAAGTAGGCCCGTTCAAGTCTGTAGCTGCGGCAGATTGTTTTGATTCTTCTGGTCTTCATAACTCCTGAATTAAGATAGGTTCAAGCTAAGATTCTAACGCACTCAAAGAGCAAACTTTAGGAAAGAAAGGAAGGTTTATTCAATATAATAGAGTATATGGGTCTCAGAGCTTCGGCTCAGTGGTCAAAGAATCACAAGTATGTGATGTGAGAATTAAGGCAAACCATGCACTCAAAACTTAAAGTCTAGTATTTAAGTTGGGAAAAGAGTAAAGGAGCAGGGCTTGTACTCCCAGGAGTTCTGAACTTGTGCACCAACTGGAGTTGGATAGAAGCCCACCGGAAATTTCTCCGATATAAAAAAGGCACACACATAATAGAGATATGGAATTTCACAATAATGAAACACATACAACCCTCATTACAAAGCACTTGTTTATCGCGAATGCAAACCACACCAATATATCCATCATTTGTCATTGGCACATAAACAGCACAACCCAAAAGTCCAAGAACTCTTTTTCTCCATACTCAATCCTGATAGACAGACAAGCAGTGCATCACGGTGGAAATAATTAACTACCTTAACATATAGGATATTTCTAGCCTCAGGTATTTAACTTTTGGACAAGTATCAGAGTGTAATATGCAACCAAAATATTATCAGCAGAATAAGTAGGTGTTATGAAGCACACGAACCTTCATTGATGAAGCAGAACTAAATCGTGATTGAGTCTCTGACTTAAAGTGCAAACGATGCTGCTGCTGAATTTGCTTAAAATGCTTCAGCCTAGAACCAAAGTTTATTCCGTTATGCATATCATGTGAATTCTCATTTGGGTTGCCATCCTCGGAAATTTGTAATCCACCTCCGCCGTTGAAAAAAGGAATCCCAGACGATGTTCGTGCAACTTTCTCTTCCTTGAAGGAGTATGAAGGAACAGTTTTCAACCGAGTACGAAGAATCTTGAAGGCTGCACTTTGCTGCATGAATTGATAAAGAATATCTACATTAGCAAACTTGATGTGCAGCTTAATACTTATAAGTTGAACATATAAGAGTGATAATCAGGAAAAATCAATTAGATAAGCTCTTGTAAAGAATTCAGTAGTTCACTATGTTACTAACATAAAAACCAACTAATGAGCAAATCCCAGTAGAGAGAAATGACAATAGGCATTTTTTCCAGTTTGCCTCAAGCCTTGGTGGGCGGAGACGCGATGTTACCCAGTACCTATGTTGATGGAAGGTAGCAGGTATCGGTGGAATGATCAAGGTTTTCCAATTTGGTTCTACACCAAAATTATTATTAAAAAAAAAGAAACAACTCACGAATGATTATTTCAAGTATAAGCTGGAAATAATAGCCATGACATACTAACTCTTAGGATATAGTAATAGTAAATGGATTGAACAACTAATGCGACCCTGTGATTGATTTTTGACGGGTACTCTTAAACATATGATTCAACAGAAACTCAACCTGCACAAGCAAATGCACAACTGCAAACTTTGCCTGGCATGCATCAGAAATGGTATGTGGTTGATAGCAATAACCTTCAACTTAAGTTACCAATGGAGAAAATAATCCATATCATACCTGCGGCAACAGCATCAACAGACCATATAATGCTTTTAATAACCATATGTATCTTCCAGGTTCAAGAAGCTGCAAGAAATAGAGCCACTAAGATACTCCTAAAAGAACTTATTCGTGAAAAAGAGAAAAATCCAATAAAATTGCTTGTACATCAAATTGAGAACAAGCGAAATATTATAAAACCAATACAAGATTCATACTGCCACTGAACGGATATTCAGATTTAGGAGTTAAAATCACATCCCTGATAATCGTATATGGTGTACTAAGTCTGAACATAACACCACCAACTTCATAAAACAGGTAAAAAGCAGAATACAATCAATGTTTTTTAAAAATAAATACATAAACAAAAAGAATCCAAGTTGTTGAAGAAATCAACCGCAACAGAAATAGATATTATATAAAGAGTTAATCTTAGCAACCCTAATATTTGCAGTTAATACCAAGGTTTCTTTGAGCACCAATGAATCACTAGAGCAAAGGGACTTCAAATAGCAATGCAGCAACAATTTGTAGGTAAAATGCACGTCCCTCTTACAAAAAGAAATCAGTATAGGGTATCAAGACAAGCAATTATGAGTTTGCAGCCTCCTCAAAAAGACATGGAAAAGCTGGCAATTCATAAAGGCACAATGAAAATCCCAACTGTGGAACAAATCATCAGAACCAATGCATATAGCATTCAACTATATAACATTACCACCACCACACAACACCCAACCTTAATTTTTATTTCTGCCCATTGGCAGGTCATCAATTTGAAGTCTGTTAAAAGCAATGTCAGAATATCATACAGGATTTCTCTCATTGGTGCAGTAAAGCAGATTGTCGAGGTAGTTTGGTAGTAATGCATTGAGCTTCTAAATTCCAATCTCGTTTCCCTTCTTAACATGTATGCAAATGGAGACTGGAGCAGCAATTTTTTCACAAGTCTTGTTTGCGCACTCCACAGAAGACTCTAAATGCAAAGAAGAGTGCTTTTACAAACAACTAACAGCTACACTTCAATCAACTAAGTTGGTTCAGCTATATGAAAAGAACAGAGCTTTCACGACCAGAAAATTAGAATGATCTACTCTAAAAAGAAATAATATGTATTTCCTTTTCTTACAATCTACCGCTTAAAAGATAAGCATATATGCTTAGAAGTTATAAGACACTCAGGTTTCTCTGGTACTAGATTCCCTTCTCCCGGAAAACTCCAGCGCAAAAGGAATTACAAACATTCATATGTTTATTTTCTGGATCATAAAGAACCATAAATGATCAAAGGAATTCAAAATTCTAGGTTTCACAATCAATAAAAGGAGAAATTCAAAACACCTGAAGCCTAAGGTAAGCAAAGGTTGGAGTCTCCAGAAGGTGGATCAACTTATGTAGTTGCACTAAGAACTTCACATTGATATCTTCTTCAACCAAAGACTGAATAACAGAACTTGCATGCTGATATGACTGTAACAAAGAGGTAGCTCATTATATTCACTGTGAAATAACGGTAAGAAATGCTTGGTAGTTGATACAGGTATGAGGAATGCCTTAAAACTTGCAGGCTGTAAGGCTTACCTGAGCTAACAGGCAGAGGCTTATCATTGCCATTGGTGAATGGCACCAAGATGCGTACAAAGAAAGAAACAAGTCTCTCCCAGCATCTTTGACCAGTGATTGTTTAAGATGCTCCCTAAGGTCAGACAACTCAGGTGAAGTAAGCAAAATCAAGTTTAAAGCCTGAAACAAACACCAGCACACTCAGTGTACAGCAAAGACTACATTAAACACCATACATTAAATATGAGCCCCAATGACAATATCTCAAAACCAAGCTTGAGAGTTCTGTGATCACATGAAATTAATAAAAAAAAAGCAAAGTGTGAGCTCTATATCGTTGCACTTTCACTCTGTATATTGGGAACAGTGATATTCTCTTGATAAATAACCAATAAGTAAAACCTGAACCATCACAGAAGCGAAGTCCAAATCTGATTCTCCTTCAAGTATTGTAGACAGTTCACGGTAAACTCTTTCAGCATTTAGAAGTACACATAGACGTCGAATTATCAAAGCCCCACGTCTGAAAGAGATTTGGAAAGCTAAGATACCAGCAGAAGAGAATCTTCAATAATCCAAACAACAAAAGCATACCAATAAATTTTCCCCAAAGAAACGAAAAAAGAATATAGCATTTACTTCTCCAGGAGTGAGTGATCATGCTGAAAGCTGTGAACTAGGAAAACAACTAGCTGCCGGAAGTGTTGCGGATCTTCGGCTATGCATGCGTGCACCTCAAGCACCAAGAGCACTACCTGGAAGAGAATTTAAAGAAGACTCAGAACAATCAAAATCGCAGGAAGAACCCTCTTAAATCACCTTCCCGAATAGTGGGTGTCTAGACTCATTTGAGACAAGCATTTAAACTTGGAAGTTAGAAAGATGACTTCAGCAATCTCAAACAAAATTTTGACTGAGAGGCAATGTTTATCGGAACATCTAACCCATTATCTTATATCATCTTTAACTTTCATTTTCATTTCAAGACAGATTAATAAGGGGCAAGCATAAATGGTTTTTTTAATCAGGTAATAAGGGTCAAACAATAATTTTTTTTATCATCATACTATACTAAAGGCAGGAAAGTCTCGAGTCTAAAGTTGAAAGACGATAATAAGCCTAAAATATTGATGGACATTTATGTCCATTTAAAATATATTAAACAATTATATAATATACAAAAACATAAATACCTTTATAAAAGATAATGTTCAGTCATGTTAATGATACCGAAGAGCCGTTTCCTTTTTTGGTCTCTTTGTTTACTTGTATTTACAGCTATTTAGTTGGCTTCAAACTTCTAAGCATTTCTAAGTTCCTCACCTATGTTCTTTGATCATTGAGCTACTATTATTTATATGAGTAATAAACCATGAATTGTTAAAGGATTTGAGCTTGAACAGATTTGTCTCCCTTTCAGATATTTCTATGACTAGAAATTTTCTTCTCATTTTTTCTTTCATGAAATTGGTTTTGTTTTGCTTTCCTTTTAATTATAATTAATTCTTTGGAAGGATTAGCATGAACGTACTATGAATTCGGGTATATTTTTGAAAATTACACTAAAATACTACAAGTCAACATTGTTAATGATTTAAACTATTTCAAATAAGTTTGAGAAAATTATAGTTAAAGAAAAATCGGCTGACTCCCCAATCGTTAATACTTTCACATAAAATGGGGTGGAGGGAATAAATAAATTGATTTTGTAACTTTTTTTTACACTCAGCGTATAAGTCATCTTTCAATAGTAAATTTTCTCGTTTACTCGCATTAATATCCTTTGGGTATGTCTTTTTATGATTTTCATGGAACTTTGATTTTCTGTTCATCTGAAGCATACCCAGTGAAATCCCACAAGTGGGGTTTGGTCTGTTCATTTGAAGCTCGTGGATTATTTGTTGCCTACTTATATGTTCTATCCTTCAACACTTTCAGATTTTCAAGAGTTATATGCTCTCACTGAAACTAAAAAGGTAGTATCATAATTTGTAAAATTGAAGTGATGGAATTATAAAACTAGAACAAATTATAAGTTGAATAACTGACGGATGATTGAAGGGCAGTTTCATCTTTTACTGAGTTAGTTATATAGGATTTAACATTCATCATCTTTAAGGAAAAATAATATCCATCATCGACTTCCTCTTTTATTTTTTATCTCAAACACAAATTTTAAATAATTTTTTACTCATTGAGATAAAGTACACGTGCATCGCGCATATCCAAAAACTAGTAAGGTAATAGGAGTCTAGAATAAACTGTTAGCATTCATCCTCCAAAACAAGAGAATATTTGTGGCAATGAATTCAGGAAATATCAAATATCATATATGCAGTGTAGACCACTTTTAGAAATCATTCAAGCAGCAAATATTTACCAGCCTCAAAATAGTACAATGGATAAAAAAAATGATTAATGTAAGGTAAGATTTTAATTCTTATTCTTCTCTTTTACATCTGATTGATAATTAGGTTAAGGATGATCTGGAAACAAGAATGAGGGAGTCATGTAGAGCTGTAAAAATTTCCAGAAGAATCAAGAAGGTGGTGCCAAAAAGAATCATGGGTATTAAGTTCGGGAAAAGGGCAGGATGAATTACGGCCAAAATTTGCCAAGAAACTATACTAGGGGAACAAAACAAAGGCCACAGCTAATGCACAAAAACCTAAGTGAACTTTTGAAAGTCAGCAAATGCCAGGAAAACACAACCATAATGCTACCAGAAAAGCCGTATGGGCTATAATCACTTGTCCATCAACATTTTGCCATCAAGATAAAGTATTCTGGGATATAAGTTTGTTGATCAGAAGCTAGAACAATGGCTAGACCTAGCAAAGCAAACCAGATGACAAACTCAATGAAAAAGAACAAAAGCAATAAGAGATACCTCATCAGAGGGATCTGATAGCGCCCTTAGGAGAGTGTCAAAGACATCATTCAGAAAAAGCAAGACCTGTTTCGACAAATTGGAAACATGAACATTCACTTACCAGATCAAACTTTTGAACCCATAAAAAAATTGAGAACAAAACATATATTGATTGACTGACAATAAGATGTCTTCCATTATCTGAGTGTTATCAATGAACTTATTCCGATACCGAATATATAATACTACTTGTGAAAGTTCAATCGAACTTGTAACATATACACCTAAATATAATGCAAAAAACGTGTCATAATAACAGTAAATCCTTTTTTTATGCATGATTTTACCTGAAAATATAACTATAGTAGCATGAATGAAGAGCTTTATTTTGATAGAACAGAATATGACAACATCAAATGCAACTATGATGCAGCAGAACATTAGGTGATGCAGCTGTAGAGGAATAACCATGTCACAGGAGTATAATATGGCTCTAAAATTATTGAAGAAACTAGCACCACATTTCCCAGCTCCTCCATGTCATCCCAGAGAGAGAAGGGGCAACCACAAAGAGCAAGGAACTGAGACTTCTCTCCTTTTAAAGCCCTTTGCTTGTTCTACACAGATTCAATTAGTTACTAAATGAAAAATACATGGTTACGCACCCATGGATTGTAAGTACCAGCCCATCATTCTTTGGATGATGAGTTTTTTGTGAATATACAGTTACCTAATCTCAAAAAAAAAAACTAAATGAAAAATACAAATTTGTGAAATACACAACTAGGTTTCAAACATGATTCATGACCTCTCTGGTAGAAAACACTTTTCAAAACCTTGCGTCCTTGTTCTTCAATAAGCATTTGCAGCTGTAGAAGAATAACCATGTCACAGGAGTATAATATGGCTCTAAGATTATTGCAGAAACTAGCACCACATTTCCCAGATCTTCCATCTCATTCCAGAGAGAGAGAGAGAAGGGACAAGTACAACCACAAAGAGCAGGGAACCGAGATTTCTCTCCTTCTAAAGCACATTGCTTCTTCTACACAAATTCAATTAGTTTCTAAATGACAAATACAAATTTGTGAAACACAAATTGTAGGTTTCAAACATGATTCATGACCTCTCTTTTAGAAAACACTTTCAAAACCTTGTGTCCTTGTTCTTTAATAAGCATCCCAACAAGCAACAACACATGAGCTAGTACTTTTAGCAACTCTGGCTCCATACTCAGCATTAATAGATAACGGTATTGTATCCCCACTGAAAACCAGTGTAATTTAAGATATCAACTCCTTCGTCATTCAGTAAGTCCATGAGAAAGTGCTCTCATTGTGCAAAAGAATAAACAAGATGAATGTCATTAAATTTTAGGTCTTCACCTCTGACCGATGTCCATTAAGCAGGGTCCACATCCAATGTAATGATTCAATACGTGTTGCCTCCCATTCACTAGACAACTGCCTGATAAAGAAATTGAGACAGAAAGTTAACCAGAAGCAATACATATAACATATAGCCACTTGGATACAACTATTCTTATCACGAACTCTGTTATGTTTTGATTTTCATAAATAATCCAATTGCATTTTTTATTAAATTAGTTATATGGTGAAAATAAGCTTTTTCTATATGTAATTTATTGATAGCCAAGCATACAGGCAGTAGAAAAGGGTGGTAAACATTTACGAAGCATGTTCACTGTTGCATAGAACAAATGAATTGTACCATTTTCATGCATTGTGAAAATTACATCAGAGAGCTACCAGATCTAGGCATCGACATTTTTAATAATATGTACAACTGTATATTCTGTCAAGTATCTCTGGTTGCTCTCCTTCCATATCACCCAGCACACACAAGCTGGGTTTTTTCTCCATAAGTTCCTTGGTTCATTCATACACATCTATCCCATCCAGCGGCACAAGAGTTCCATCATAGTATTTGGCATCACCCATCTCACCCCAAATTTATTCAAAAGCAGGTTCTGCAATTATCCAGCTACTGTACAAAGCAAAAATAAGAGTTTGCTGTTCTCAATTTCTTTTCCACGCAAAAAATCTGTTTAACTGCATTTGCTTTTTGCAAATTTGTTTGGGACATGCACCATGAGCTAACACCAAAAGATGAGCTCTCGTCTGAGGAGATTTAGTTCCCTAAATCATTTTCCAAGTCATTGCTGGAAGTTGAAGGCTCCAGAGTCTAGGTTCCAATAGCAGGAGTTCACTGAGAATCTGCCACTTCTATGTGCAGTTCAGAGCCAGTAAGTCTTTCTCATCAGAAATGTAGCACACCTGTTCAAACTCCTGTAACTAAAAGGACACTCTCTACTTTCCAGTCTAAGTAATTGCTTTTGAAACATAACTCTTACACATTCTCTGGTCTTACACACAGCAATGGTTGCCTCATGAAGATCAAACAATAGGCAATAAGAATGAAAAGGGATAAGAGATTAACAGGATAATGTTGGCAATCTCAGAAAGTCAAGAAAGATCTGAAGAAAATCTAGAAGACTATACCTCTTTGCATCTCTTGGACCATTTGGTTGGAAAGAAATAAGAGATGCTTTGAGAACCAAAGGAGTTACCTACTAGCTTTATCAAAGAATAGATGTCCTGAAAATTTGTACTTACGGGGTAAGGGAGATATAGTAGATAACTTAGATCAGCTAATGGGATTTCTAGGTGTTTTGGGAATGTTACTGATACAGCTATGCTGGAGCTTGTAACATTTTTTGGGTACCTTTTTGGTACTTCCTTTAATGAAACCTTTACCGTATCAGGAAAAATAAAAGAGATCAACATGAGATTGGGACCCGAATCAGGACGGTTAGCTAATAGAATTAAATAAACCTATTTGCTACAAAATTAGTTGGAAGGCAGGGAAGAGAAAATGGCCCACATCCCAACAGAGATTGTCAATTCCTGAACTGAGTTATGGTTTCCTTCTATGATATTGGGGAATCATCCTCTCATGAGCTAGTTTTAAGGATTGAGATAGTGTTAGCACCCCTTTAGTCTACCAAAGAAAATTTAAAGAAATCAAAGTAGATTACTTCAACTTATCTATTAATTATGTTTTCTTGTTTCTTTATAGGAGGTTATTCCTCCACTTTCTCATTTCAGTAGTAGTAGGAAGTTATTTCCTTGTTATTAGGTAAGTGGTTACTCCACCAATGTTGTATTTAAAGTTATTTGAATTCATGGAAAGATAAGCAAAAAACTATTCCAGTTTTTGAGTACTTTAACTCGAGAGATTGTAAGTTCTCTCTTAACGAACCAGCACCATAGGTCGTAGGAAAAGAACATTTGCTTTCATCTTGCAGCGTCACATAACTAGATCCATATCAAGGGACCCTATCAGATAGGCCCAAGGTCCATAACTTAACATGGTATGTGACCTGGATCCATTGATCCTTGTTGATGTGGTTTTGCAATGTTGAGCCCCCATGTTATATTAGCCATTCTACAGTTGTCCGGGCATGAGGGAGGGTGTCAAGTCCCACATTGTTCAAGGCAAAAGGTTGTTGTCTCCTTGTATAATATTGGGCAATCAGCTTTTGGGATTGAGTTAGGCCAAAGGTCCATTTCTTAACAAACACAAAGAACATAAAAATTCAAGTATTAAGGTCATAGTTCCATAGTCAGAAATATTTGGCTACTATAAAAATCATATTTCAACAAAAAGCCAACTACCATTATTTAATGAAACTAATCAATTCTTTAATTGATTATCTACTGTACTATCAACTTTCAAGACAGTTCAACTTCTTTAAATCTTCAAAATCCAAATATCCCTCAATAAGTAACTTCATACCTCCTAGCAACAGAGAGGATTGCTCCTACATCAAATCCCTCGGCTGGATCAGCCTCAATTGCACGAAGTTCGTCATTTGTTTCACGAGAAACCTAAAAAAGGAGAAGGGCAGATGCATAGAAAAGTGAGAGTGACAGACGAAGAAGCAAGAACAATGAAGAAAGGTAGCACAAGAAGGGGAAAAAACACAAATACAATAAAAGGAAAAGGGGACCATCTCCACTTACAACTCTTATTTTTTCTTCTTTATCAGATATACAAGGCAATATTGCTCCCAGAATATCAGCATAATAAGGGACAAGTTGATCTCCACCAAGTTTCACAAATTCATTTATCTGCATGGCACAAAATAATCTATTCAAACAGATTTGACAAGTTAAAACACTAGTATATTGTTAACACCAGAAGATATCGCAGCCAAGAGATACAATATCGGTCAATAGAAAGCAGGATAACATGGTACACGAGCAACATGCATATCAGCATACTTACCCAAATGATAGAAGTCAGCCTAGTAAATTCATCCTGTGAGCCTGCCCTTTGCACTAGTATTTCAGCCATGCGGCCATAATCTACAGACTTAAGAGCAGGATTCGTCAAGTTAGAAAACTAACAAAGGACAAACAAAATCTATATATTATTATAAAAGTTGAAAGCCTCAAACCAAATGTTGATAGACAAAAACATCCTTTTAATACTGATAGACATATATTCCCTTCAAGAACCATATTATTTCTCCACAAATCACTACACTAACCAATCTTCTCATTGTTATGCTTAAAATACAGAGAATTAAAGAGTTGCAAAAAGTACTTCCATATGAATCAAATTCATCTGAGTGTATCTGAATGGTCACTCTTGACTGATATATTTAATGACGCATGAAGCAGAAAAGAAGATTTGGACACATGGAAGGAGAGAAATTAGACAAATAAGGTATACATTGATGACACCTCTTCAATTTCTCTCTTTTTTTTAACATAATTCGGTCCCATAAAAACTGTTCGTGCCATTTTAAAACTAAATCTTGAGCTAAGATAATTAGAAATGCAATAGAGAGTCAACTATATTAGAGCTAGGGGGATCTTAGTAGTTCTGTTGGTTGGTTACTTGAACTTTCACCTTCCTGGTAAGGGGTTCGATTACCCACCTTACAATCCCCTCCCTCATTTCCCGTTCCCCTCTTCCCTACATATACATTATTTTTTTAAAAAAAACAACTTTATCAGAGCTCGAACAACAACAACATACCAGTGGTCTGGGGAGGGTAGAGTGTACACAGGCCTTACCACTACCTCATGGAGGCAGAGAGGCTGTTTCCAAAAGACCCCCAGCTCAAGTGTAGCAATAACAATATTAGAATTTAGAGCTCCTAAGTCCTAATTCCAAACTGAACTGGCAAAAGGAGGATGTATTAGCTATGCTCTTTCAACTGCCTCAGGTTGGCTAGTGGTTTCGACAAAGTACTTGATTGGTCATCAATATTTTATATAGATGGTGATGCAGGGAGTGAGATTTTCTCGTGGCTGGGCAATTAAGTTCTATATTTTGGAAGAATATTGAGTAAATATTAGCGACATATTCTTGCTATTGAACTATTTGAAGGAGCCAAATATCCATTGTTATGGATCAGAAGCCCTCTTTTAGTTTGTTTCTTTTGTTTTCTTGTGTAGATAAGAGATTCAGTTTGTGTGAATAGTCAGCTTGTTTTTTGGGGCGTCAAATGTATGTCGTATGCTACTCTTGTAAAGTTACACCTTGTTTAGTCAATAAATTTTTTATCTGCGAAAAGGAGGAAAGCTCTTTCCCCGGAACTTTCAGGTTATAGAGTTGTCAAATTTGGGCTGACTTTGGTTTGAAAGATTAGTTGATCAGCAGGAGGTTGCCCCTTGAAGAAAAGTTTGCCAATATAGTTGCCAGTTTTTTCCTAATCATTGCAGTGTCGTAAGGGCTTCAAGGATATATTATTTATCCAAAAATTATTGTGTTAAGGATGTTACCAGTGATTGTCTTACCAGCACTATCATAAGCTAATGCTGGACTGTGTGAAGAATGCTGATTCAGTTGATCATAAAATGAGAGGAGGAGCTGAGGAAATTAAAGATAAATAATGACAAGGTTTTGCTCTCTATTTCTCTTTAGATCATTTTTTCTTGGTGTGTTCATGCAGGTCTGGTCATGCATATAGTTCTATACTGAAGTCTCATTTGTTTTTATTAAGATTGAGACATTTGAAACTGAATACATATTTGAATATTAAGATGTGGATTAAGATTTAGATGTCTGAATATGACTACACAACTAACTATTAAGATGTTGTATTAAGATCTGAAAAATAAATAATTAAGACTATTTTTTTTTTGATGACAAGGGAAACCCGCAGCCGCTATCCTTTGGGTGCGCACAGGGTAAAACTCCCGCTCCTATGCAATAGCTCGCAAATCACACAGGAGAGGTAACCTGCACTAGGCAAGCCTGGTGCGACAAGCTCGACCCAGAAGGCAAACCCCTTGCTTTCGATGGCAAGGGGTTTCGAACTTGAGATCTCCAACATGGAAGTCCCAAGCCCAAACCACTGGGCCACCCCGAAGGATCAATTAAGACTATTTTTTCAACATCTGAATATATAAAGCTTGTCAATATACACAAATGTTACCTTCTCAAATAAAACAAAAAAACAAAAAAAAAAACTTGTCTTTATTTTAAAATTAATAAATATAAACTAAATTAAATACTAAATTATTCTAATACGATATCAACAAAATATTTTAAGAAAATTATATGGAGGTTGGTTTGTTGATGGTTGGCGGTGGTGGTTGTGGGTGCCGATTGGAGAGGGTGTTTGGCTGTTGGCTAATGTGGTGTTGTGGGTAGTAGCTAGTGTTGATGGTTGTTAGCAGTAGTAGTTGATGGTGGCGACATATTATAGTGATTGACAGTGGTGGTGGTTATGGTTGAGGATGGTGGTTGTGGGTAGTGGGTGGTGCTAGCTGATAATGATAGGTGGTGGCATAGGCAGTTGATAATTGTGGGCAATGGACGTAGAGGTATAATGAATGGAATTGGTGAACTCATATTTGTATAAGTCCTTGAATAGACATCTTAATGATATTAAGACTTTATTACAACTCTTAATCATTCGGATCTATTTAGATCCATTAAGGAGTTGTAACATAAAAAAAATCTTAATGTTAAGATCCAGTGATTAAGATTCAAACCTAAAAAAAAGCACCCAAGGGTGTGGCCTAGAGGTCAATGAAGTGGTTGAGAACCATGAGGTCTCAGGGTCAATTCCCAGCGGAGACAAAAAAACACTAGGTGATTCTTCCCATCAGTCCTAGCTTTGGTGGACAGAGTTACCTAATACCTATTGTTGGTGGGAGGTGGCACGTATCCCGTGGAATTAGTCGAGGTGCACGAAAGCTGGCCCGAACACCACAGTCATCCAAAAAAAAAGATCAAACCTAAAAAACAAAAGCACTTAATGACTGAGATCTGAAGGATTAAATTAAGACCTTCATTAAGTGCAAACGAATGAGGCCTGAAAGGTTCTGAGACTAGAGTTGCTCCTTTTACCATACAAACACTTCCTTACAAATGATATTCATATTCATGCTGCTACTAAGATTGAAGTTGCTTCCTTTACTATAACTGATAGTGTAGATGAAGTTGGTCAAAAACTACTCTTTTCAGCCTCATGTATGGGAGAGGTCAAGGATTATGTAATGACACCATTTCAATTTCAATTTTTTAACTTGAACAAATGTCTTCAGAAATACACACATATACAAATGTATATGTATATGCAAGTAAGAATCTATTTTATTGTTTTGTTTTTTAGATGAAGAAGAAACTTTTTATTTTTGTTACAAATTTTATTATATTGATATTGTATACACATGCACCATAACTTGTCAAAAACGCTATAAGATTTTTTTGTTTCAGATTTTTGTCGAAAAAAGAAATCTTACTAATCCAAAAGGATCCAGATACAAAAGCAGAGCAAAAACAACTGTCTTCAATACAGATGGAAAGCCAAACACAATTACTAAACAAAAATTAGTAAATTTAAGTTGCAAGTTGAGGGACAAACATATATTCAGATATCTTTTATCCGAGTCTCAACTCTCAATAATACCAGTGAAAAAAAAAGTTGCAAGTTCAAAATTTTATTTTCCTTTGGTAGCATTAAAACTATAACACACCACACATGACATAGATCTTACTGGAGAATTTTTAATCTCTTGCAAAAACTCTGAAAGTGCAGAATCAGCCTGTTGCCGTATTTCATGGCTAGAATCACTCAGCATATTAAATAATCCTGCACTTCATCCAGTCAAGAGAAACCACATGAGTTAACAAATTTAGAACATTGAGTTGCATAATTAGAAGGTTTTGACTTTTTGAAAAACAAGAAATTACCATCAAGAAAATCAGGAAGAAAACCGAGCATATCAATATCCGGAACACTGTCTAAAACTGTAATCCACCCAACAAGAAATTGGCGGACATGAGGATTGAGGATATTCATTCGCTCTCTCAGCAAAGGAATAAATTCTTCAATGCTGTGTAAGAAATAAAATGTCCAATTCAGTGAAAAAATCAAACTTCAGTTTCAGCATGAAGATACTGGTTTCCAACAACCCAAACTCACCTGAATTGCTCACTCTCTGTGACAATATCCTGCATCCCAACAAAAGTTTTAGCACAATGTTATCAGCCAAAATTGATCAGTCAAAATACCAAAACTGTGCATATCTTTTGATTAAAGCAACGCCTTTGCTCTGTGCCCCCCGCTCTCCCATAAAGTACTGGCGGTAAAAAGAATTGGGGAAAGGAAATAAAAGAAAAGGACACCCAACTTTTCTACCCTAAATTAGCAAATTTACACCATTTGAACTCCCCAATGAAACAAATACTCAAGTCTCATCTTTAGACTCTCCTTTCCTCTGCAACACCTTCTATCCTCCTCCTTGTTGTAGTATATCGAACTGGAATTCATTATCATCTAAACAACACATCATTTTTTAAATGTTTGCATACTCTTCCCTCTCTAGCCAATGCCTTCAAATGAAGCGATGCATTACCTTCACAAGTCTATCTAAAAGATGAGCAGCACTTTGCACGTTGGCATCTGAATCTGCCGCAAGCTTACACAACGCATCAAAGATCTGATTGAAGAAAACGATGAAATCTCCTCTTACAACCTGCAAAGTAGAAAAAATGAAGTCCCAACGAACAAGACTCAAAAATACATGTGTTGTACAGGATCCTTTAGCTTTCTCACCTTTGCAATGTTATACAAAGCTTCACAGGCATAATAACGAACTCTGCTGTCTTGGTGCGAAAAAGAATGTAAGACTGGTGGGACAATTTGCTGGACATCAAATCCAGATGAGAGGTAAGTTGCATAAAGGGGGAAAAAAAAGCACAATCCTCAATGCAACATCCCAAAATAACAATAACAGCCACAGAAACAACATCAGTAACCTTTTCAAGGGAACCATATATAAAGCTAGCTGTTCTCTGAATAAGTAAAGGTAAAAGCTACATATGATGTCAAGGAAGAAGTATTAGAAACAAAAAGTAAATTGTTAAGTGTAAAAGGTTAAACCCAAAAGTAAAATGAATACACTCTTTCAAGTTTCTCCTCTTCATTTTTTCGGGAACGGGGTTGGAATTCTATTATCTTTAAAAGACCTGAAACTAAAGCCTTTCCTAGTCCAGGCACTGAAGTAGTGTAAGAACAATAGTAGACACAAAATCTTAGTTCTCTATGAGTATAAGGACCTCAAAAAAATCTCTTTTCGTCATATGAACTTTAAGGTGTATGAAGTTTCATATTTGATTTTTTAAGCAGAGCGATAATTCACGGAACAAATGCATTACAGTTGTAAAGAGATGAAGATTTCTAGAATAAAACAAATAAACAGGACTTCTTTACAGGAACATAATTTATAAAAGGTAGAGAATGAAAAGAAAACAGTGAAACTTCCCCTTTTGTTCAAAACGAATAATCAGGATTACCCCTGTGAAAGAAAGAAATGAGTAATAAGATGGTGGAAAAATCTACATCTTTATGCACATTGCTTTTTCTTCGAGGAGCAAGTCTATGATAATGCAAACACTGATATCCAGTCAATTACCCGTATGGACAGTGTAATACACACACTAACTCACATCTAAATCATTCTCCCAAATGCTTACTCTGTACTCTTAACTTACAATCAAGGAAAACTAAATGAAACTAGGGCTAAAGATACCTGACCCTATATTCACCTTAGTATAGCATCAACATTCATGTTCTCAGTTTTATTTTAACACTCTTCTCGTCCAAAAGGCTTATGTATTACTAGTAATTACTAAAAGCAGATGATGTTCTCTAAAAACACCAACCTAAACAAACTTGGGCACATATAATCTCACCCTCGGTTTTTTTCGCTGATAATCGAGAAACTCTCGAGTGCCAATGGCACACGATCAAAAATTTGTTGAATAATTGGCCCGCCCATCTACACATTATGTGCGCCTAACCCGACATCACGCGTTGTGCTCTTACCACTAGACCAAAGCCTTGGGGCATAACCTCACCCTTTCTCATCACTAAACCAAAATTTTATAGTGCATTTCCACAAAATTGAAAACTGATACGAAACAAAATTGATCATGAGGTAAATGCCCTACCTTAAGGTGTTGACCTGCTTCTGAAGTCAAACCAACAGTTACTGCAGCCAGTCCTATCAATCCTCCCTGCAGCTCAGGTGTGTGTTTGTTAGAGAAGAATGATTTCTGGAAAAAAGTTTCCTGTGTGTGGTTGGGTATAAAGTTGGTACCACATAAAAATAGTGTTTGGTGATAAAAAGCATTACTAATGGTTGACAAACATGTCATTGATCAAGTGATATAAGTAAGAATTATGACATTTGTAAAAAAAATGCTTCCACACCCATACGAAAAACATGAAGAAATTATTTTTTTACCAGAAATCATTTTTCCACAATATAATGGATATCATTTCCCATTATACCAAACCTACCACTCTAAAAGAGTAAAATTCAACTCACTTTCCGGTTATGAGCCTGAGGTGAGTAAGTATACTCCTGAGACAACAAACTGATAACAGCATTGATCTTGTCATGGTCACCCGCAGATGTCAAATGCTTAACAATTCCTTCCAACTACACAAAATAAATAAGCATCAATATATCAGCTTTGAAAAAACCCAAATCCCCAAAACAAAAGGTGAAAAAACCCAACTTTGGAAAAACTGAAACAAACCCAAATCACAAAAAATGGATACGAAAACAAAAATTCATCAAAACCCCATTAAAACAAACCTCTAAAGCAGCATTCTTGCGCTTCTCGTACAGCTTATCCGATAGATTACGAAGAACAGCTGCTGGAATCACAGATAACGCTTCCGCAGTAGTCATAACAAGAATTCAGACACCCTAAAAAAATTAAACAAATTCCACCCTTATTCGCCCAATTTTGAAATCAAATTCCTCTTCTGATCTTCCCTAAGCTTCAACACAAACATCAATCTAACAATTTTTGTGCATAAACACACACAAAACACCTATAAGACTGTAACAACTGATAAATTGAAGTAAAACAGATCTAAAAAAATTGAAGAAAAAAACCAAAATTGACTCGAGAGGGAAGATTGAAGAAATTTTTTTATTTTATTTTATTTTATTTTTATTATATAGTTTTTTGCTTTGCAGAGAGTGTTGTTTGGTGAAAAAGATTATTGGAAAAGTCTTCTTTTTCGTGATATCTTTTTTTTTCTTATTTCAAACTTATTCATACTCCACAGATAAATTAATAAATTTTGAGAAAAAATAAAAATTAAATAGTTAGTTTTGACCAGAAAAATTAAATAAAGACCCACGCGTGTTCTCATTATACCACTTAAAAAAATTTTATAAAATCAGATTCATTTAATTATCTAAAAATTTAATTAAATATGATATTTCTCTATCTAACTTACTTTTAAAATATTGTTGTATTTTTTTTAAAACTCACTATATATATATATATATATAAGTCAAAAACTAATATATTGAACTTTACGAGGGACTTGTTATTTTCTTATATTCAATATAAAAAAAATGTTTAGTTATTAAGATATCGTTGGTAAAAAAGAAGCTAGCCAGGCATGTCAGATAAGTGTGAGATTTGTATGTGAATGTAGATAATTTGAATGCCTAGACTTAATATTTTAAAAGAATGATAGATAATGAAACTTGAAAGATAACAAAAATAATTTGAGATCAACTATATAATTCCTCATTTCATCATTTAAAATAAGCTCATATCATCTTATCATGGTATTAAATTAAAAAAATACATTAAAATATTCATAAATAATAGTAATATTAATATCAATTATAAAAATAATAATAATAATAGTTTCATACCAGTTTAAACTTATTAAGTTTGCATTGATACTAAGCATACAAAAAATTAAATTAGGATAGTTTACGTAGAAAGTCACTAAGAGGGTGTTATACAATTAGACGATACTTATAAAAGTGAAAGCACGTTTTATTGGGTAGAAAATTTTTGCATTCGGTGTTTACGTAAAAATTAATAAATATTGGTATTTATTTTTATACATACAATTGTTACTTAACCATGATTAAGTGATATATGTTTTTACTTAAGTTTTTAACTATTTTTTATCCAAGAAAATGAGGAGATCGACGATGATGTCACACATCATATTGGTGCGATGTGGATAAAGTGAAGGCTTGCATTTGGTGTCTTGTGTGGCAAGAAGGTACCACCAAATCTTAAAGGTAAGTTCATATAGAGTGGTGGTTTTGGAGTGTTGCCCAATCAAGTACTCCCAGGTTCAGAAAATGCAAGTGGCGGAAATGAGAATGTTAAGATGGATGTGTGGCCTTACTAGGAGCGATAGGATTAGGAATGAGGATATCCAGGATAAAATGGGAGTGACCTTCGTGGTTGACAAGATGAGAGAAAGGAAACTACGATGGTATAGGCATATGAAGAGAAGATGTGCATATGCCTCAGTGAGAAAGTGTGAGAGGTTGGATATAGTGGTGTCGACGAGAGGCAGAAATGGACCAAAGAAGTATTGTGGGAGTGATTAGACAAGATATGGCACAATCGAAAACATGATCTTAGATAGGAGGGGATGGAGGTCGTGGATGAGCGTAGAAAGTTAGTAGGTAGGTAAGAGTTGTCCTATTACTAGTCTATTCATGTATGGTTTGGTGGTAGTATAAAGTACCGTGTCGGTTGTAGTATTAACTTATTCATATAGCCTTTGGCTTTTGGTATTTGATATCATCTGTGGCTTATTGTGTTTAGACGAGCACACCTTGTTGTAGTTGTTGCGATTCCTTGCATATATATTCCGCATTGTTTTGCTATTAGTTGTTATATTTCTCCCGACTACCATTTCTTTCTATTTAGTTACTGCTTTTATTTGCTTGAGTCGAGGGTCTTCCGAAAACAATCTTTCTACTTTTGAGGTAGTGGTAAGGTCAGCATATACTCTATCCTCCTCAAACCCCACTTTATAAGATTTCACTAAGTATGTTATTACTGTTGTTGGTTTGAAGTAAATATTTATTGTACATAATAAAAATAATATAAGGGTAAATGTTGGGTCTAAGTAGTGTTTGGTGTTAGAGTTTTGCCCTGATTTTCTTACCTTATTTGAAGTTTATTTTTCTCTTGAAGGAAAATCAAAGTATTACCATAAATGCTTCAACTTTTCTTGAAAGGAAAATATATTTTACTTCCATATTCGGGTTATTCCTTCCTTGGAGAAAAAATTTGGAATCCTATAAATTAAAAACTCCTCTTCTCATACTAGAAAACAATAGCATCCACAGATGTAGTCATTAAAAAGTTATGTATTTGCATTAAATATTTTTTAAAAAATTTACTTCTTATATGTAAAAAATATTATATTTATTAAAAAAAACAAAAAGGAAGAAGTACATTAGACTATAAATCGCATTCGTCGAATGCGTTTGATGCTTTATCTGTCATAAGAGTATTTTCGATATTTACTTTGATTTGGAGAGAATGTAGAAGTGTCTTTCATTCATATTGTAAGATCGGGATGTATTTAAGTTTAGTTAGTCAACGAAATGGATGTTTTTCAGACTGCCAATTATTTGAGAATGAAATCTAATAATTCGCGTTGAGTTTAGGAGTTTACTCTCTTAATAAAACAATAAGCTACATTGCATTAAATATTTTTCTTTCAATCACTTCTTATATGTAAAAAATATTTTATTTATAAAAAACAAAAAACAAAAAGGAAGAAGTACTTTAGACTATAAATCACATTCGTCGAATGCGTTTTATACTTTATTTGCCATAAGGGTATTTTCGATATTTACATTGATTTGGAGAGAATTTAGGGGTGTATTTCATTCATATTGCAAGATCGGGGTGTAATTAAGTTTAGTTAGTCAACGAAATGGGTGTTTTTCACGCTGTCAATTATTTGAGAGTGAAATATAATAATTCGTGTTGAGTTTAGAAGTGTACTCTCTTAATAAAACAATAAGATTACATTGCATTAAACATTTTTCTTTAATTCACTTCTTTTACGTAAAAAGAATATTATTTATTAAAAAAAAACAAAATACAAAAAGGACGAAGTACTTTAGATTATAAATCGCATTCGTCGAATGCGTTTTATGCTTTATCTGTTATTAGAGTATTTTCGATATTTACTTTGATATGGAGAGAATTTAGGGGTGTATTTCATTCATATTGCAAGATCGGGGCGTATTTAAGTTTATTTAGTCAACGAAATAGGTGTTTTTCAGGCTGTCAATTATTTGAGAATGAAATCTAATAATTCGCGTTGAGTTTAGGGGTGTACTCTCTTAATAAAAAAATAAGATTACATTACATTAAATATTTTTCTTTAATTCACTTCTTATATGTAAAAAATATTTTATTTATTAAAAAAAATAGAAAACAAAAAACAAAAAGGAAGAAGTATATTAGACT
This sequence comes from Solanum appendiculatum, assembly GCA_018342035.1. Lineage (NCBI taxonomy): Eukaryota > Viridiplantae > Streptophyta > Magnoliopsida > Solanales > Solanaceae > Solanum > Solanum appendiculatum. The sequence goes on along the minus strand of JAGDQO010000570.1, from coordinate 1,333,795 downwards.
ATAAATCGCATTCGTCGAATGCGTTTTATGCTTTATATGTCATAAGGGTATTTTCGATATTTACTTTGATTTGGAGAGAATTTAGGGATGTATTTCATTCATATTGCAAGATCGGAGTGTATTTAAGTTTAGTTAGTCAATTAAATGAGTGTTTTTCAAGCTGTCAATTATTTGAGAATGAAACTAATATTTCGCGTTGAGTTTAGGAGTACACTCCTTTAATAAAACAATAAGATTACATTGCATTAAATATTTTTTAAAATTCATTTCTTATATGTAAAAAATATTTTATTTATTAAAAAAAACAAAAAAATAAATTGGAAGAAATACATTAGACTATAAATCGCATTCGTCGAATGTGTTTAATGTTTTATCTTTCATAAGGGTATTTTCGATATTACTTTGATTTGGAGAGAATTTAGGGGTGTATTCATTCATATTGCAAGATCGGGGTGTATTTAAGTTTTGTTAGTCAACGAAATGGGTGTTTTTTAGGCTGTCAATTATTTGAGAATGAAATTAATAATTCGCGTTGAGTTTAGGAGTGTTCTCTCTTAATAAAACAATAAGATTACATTGCATTAAATAATTTTCTTTAAATCACTTCTTATATGTAAAAAAATATTTTATTTATTAAAAAAAACAAAAAACAAAAAGGAAGAAGTACATTAGATTATAAATCGCATTCGTCGAATGCGTTTTATACTTTTTCTGTCATAAGGGTATTTTCGATATTTACTTTGATTTGGAGAGAATTTAGGTATGTATTTCATTCATATTTCAAGATCGGTGTGTATTTAAGTTTAGTTAGTCAACGAAATTGGTGTTTTTCAGGCTGTCAATTATTTGAGAATGAAACTAATAATTCGCGTTGAGTTTAGGAGTGTACTCTCTTAATAAAACAATAAGATTACATTGCATTAAATATTTTTCTTTAATTCACTTCTTATATGTAAAGAATATTTAATTTATTAAAAAAAAAAAAAAAAGGAAGAAGTACATTACACCATAAATCGCATTCGTCGAATGCGTTTTTTGCTTTAAGGGTATTTTCTATATTTACTTTGATTTGGAGAGAATTTAGGGATGTATTTCATTCATATTGCAAGATCCGGGTGTATTTAAGTTTAGTTAGTCAATGAAATGGATGTTTTTCAGACTGTCAATTATTTGAGAATGAAACTAATAATTCGCGTTGAGTTTAGGAGTGTACTCTCTAAATAAAACAATAAGATTACATTGCATTAAATATTTTTCTTTAATTCACTTCTTATATGTAAAAAATATTTTATTTATTAAAAAAACAAGAAACAAAAAGGAAGAAGTAAATTAGACTGTAAATTGCATTCGTCGAATGCGTTTTATGTTTTATTTGTCATAGGGTATTTTCGATATTTACTTTGATTTGGAGAGAATTTAGTTTTTTATTTCATTCATATTGCATGATCGGGGTGTATTTAAGTTTAGTTAGTCAACGAAATTGGTGTTTTTCAGGCTGTCAATTATTTGAGAATAAAACTAATAATTCGCGTTAAGTTTAGGAGTTTTCTCTCTTAATAAAACAATAAGATTACATGGCATACTTAGGTTTACGGGGAGATTATTCTTTCAATAGAGTTTATGCTTTTTGATATTAGTTTTCAATATGTAGGTCACTTGACCAAACCCTATTAATAATATGTTTTTAGTATGTTTTTATTTGTCATCTGATTTATCAATCATATGATTTGCAATTGTTAGATTTCGAATGATGCCCTAATTACTTTTGAACCCAACATTTGGCTATATAATTTGGAACCTAAATTTGAAGTTTTGATTTGAAATCAATATTTGTTTATGAAATTTGCACAAAATATCAACTTCATTTTCCAATCATGATTTTAAATTTCTTGTTGTAACTTTAATTTTTAAAATATAAGGCTTGACCCATAAAATTATATTTTGTAAAAAAAATCATAATTTTAAAATTTTACTAAAAAAAAAACGCGTGCTCTATGTTAAAAGATTATTCATACCATATGAGAAAATTATATTTTAAAAAAATAGTTAGTTATTATTATTATTATTGATTTATTGGATACTTCAATTTTTTTTTCTACACAGGTTGAGATATTTCACAGGATTGCAACAGTTCCATAGTACATATCTTCGTTTTTATGACGTGTAAAAGACAGTTTGTAGAAACAACATTTTCTACATTCAATTCCATCACTTCAAGTAAGTAACTTGTCTTAAGCTCGACGATGATGGCGAGCACAACAACACACCCAGTACAATCCCGCTTGAGAGGATAAAATGAACGCAGACCTTACACCTACCTTTGTGGAGTTGAGAGGTTGATTCCGGTAGGCCATCCACCCAACAACACATTATCCAAAATAACAGCAGCGAAGTGGCAAAGCTCATAATTGACATGGAGTAAAACTTAGATATCAAAATATTGCCCACTTTTCTGTTTTCATAGAGAAAGGTCAATCTGAAAAAAGAAACAAGGAGCAACAAGAAAAACTGGACATGAAACCACACACAATAAAATAGCATATACTTACGAGAGTTGGATCCTGTGTACCTATTGGAAAGCAATGGAACCAAAGATAATTTACATGAGCTGGGACAAGGACCAACCCTTCTTCGTTTTTTATGTTTCGGGTGGTACTACATTTTTTCTATAACTCAAGACAATTCACTACACAAAAGATCTCAATATACTAAGCGAACATGAGAGGAAGCTCAACTAGTTGGAAAGCAGATTTCTGTTCTGATATGGATTCGGCAAGCAGTGTCTCAAGCTTCCATAAGTGGCTTTAATAACATGAACCAATGATGCATTGTTTTTCATTCTCCTTTGCTCTATACCTGATCGTTCCCCTTCAGGATGTTGTACTTGCATAGTGGACATGTCGCGTTCATCTTAAGCCATTTCACGATGCAGGTGCAGTGGAAATGATGATTACAAGGGAGAGCATGGAGTTCTGCCCCATCCTCATACGAGGTAAGACATATACAACATTCCTAGAAAATAAAAGTTGAGGTATTGGCAAGCATTTTACCACAAATAATAATTCAGAAATACTAATAAGTCTATCAGTATTCAGCTATGTTGCTCAGACTCCTCAAAAATGTCGGGTGCGTGTCGGATCATCCAAAAATAGTGTATTTTTGAAGGATCTGACACGGTGCGGCAACATTCTTGGAGAGTCCAAGCAACTTAGGTATTCAGCATGTGTCACATAAAGCAGATCCTACCTAAACAGTGAATCCAGATGAAGTTCACTTAGCACCATTGCAGTACCCGTAGAGCTAAATGTTAAAACCAAAGTACGGTTGTGGAATATGCATACGATGAAACAGCTCTATTCTAATATAGACAGAGTAGTGGGAACAAAATAAAGAAGAAAGAAAATGATGATTTTGGCTTTAAGCATTTTTTAGACATGCAAAAATTAACTTACTGCATCCTCAGGTAAAAGAATACGCTCAGTGGCCAGGTATCCACTGCATGTCTCAATTGGTACCATCCTACCAGCTCCTACACTTGGTTTCTCCTCATTCTTCCAAATATGGAATCTATACTTGGGGAGAACTCTGAGATCTTCCTCGGACGCACCTTCCTATATATTACAGGTAAAAGATCATACCAGAAACATATCAAGTAGCTGTCCTGTAATTATTTATAGTTTCTGTCTCTTACCTGACCCACTGCATAGAGTACTGCAATTATGCAAGGCAAGCAGCAACAAAGAGCAACTCCTATCAGACATGCCAAAGCAACACAAAAAATGGCAAAGAATACATCGAATGCCAGAAATACAACTGCCAACCTGCATCACTTAACATCAGTGATCAAACATGACTGTCTGGTGATCACAAACATTTTAAAAAGAAAAAGAAAACAACAAAAACAATTCATCAAGCAGATATACTTTAAAGAGAGAGAGAAAGAGCATGAAGATAATAATCATCCACGACTTCTCTTGAGATGAAAACTTATATGCTGTAATGAGATGGTAGATCTATGGAGAATTCAGCTAGTCCGTGACATAAACATGAATCAGGCAGCTGAACCAAACAGGTGTAATAATTAAATCTTTAGGGCACCACTAACTCTAGATAACTAGGGAAAAAAAAGAATTCTACTTTTCAATCTCTGGTTCTTCTAAATTGTTATTACTTATTAAAAACAATAATGAAAAATGTCAATTCATGAACTAATCAGTAACATCTTTTCCACAACTACCACTTCTTAAAATGTGAAAGATCAAAAGAAGCATTTAGACAAATGTATCCCAAAGATTTGAAACCACTGTCTGTTTGAGCTGTGCAAGTATTACTAGTGTCTTTAAAGGAATTGAAATTAAGAAAAACTCAATTAGAACCAATATGTAACAGGTTATGCCATCATTTTTATGACCTATTTTACATATTTGAGCAGTCCCAAAATGACTACTACTACAAAATATAAGGGAAAATTCCTAAAGGGGATTGCAATTTTTAAAATCACAATTTGAAAATAGTAGAGATAACAAAATACAAGTCTCATAGAGGACCATCAACTAAACTAATTTTTTTATAACGTATGACTAATTTTAACACTAATTATAACTTTAAAAAGTTTTTCCTCATTTACGATTTCTCCCTAGAAATAAAGGCTTGAAGCGATAGTAGATCTTGACATACCAGTATAAATGTGGAGCATTCTGTAAAAGAATTTCACCACCAGAGACTATCCAGTAAAAGCCAACTATCCACCAAAGAAGTGACCCCATTGTATTCATATATTCACATCGTTTAGCAAAACTGCAATGTACAAAATGAAAATGAGTCAATATATTAAATTTGCCACTTCTATAACAGCAAGCATTAACCAAGAAAAAATAATATATATCTTTTTTGATGCTCAAAAGACATTTAAAATTGTTGGTTAAATGATAAGAATACATGTATCTATTTGTTTATCCAGAGGCTTAAAAGTTCCATGCTTCTTTAAGCAGTAGTTTCATCTTGCAGAGTAATTCATATCAATTGTAACTCAGTAATAATCTACTACTAGGTATAAGTGTATAGCAGATCAATCATACTGTAAAAGATGGGTCAGTAACCTATAAGGTAATGTTGGCTGTAAATCATAAGTTATGAATAGGTGAATCAGGTGTATATCATGTATCATGCACGCAGATCAATAAAATGAAATTTGGATACACCATTGAGTATGAGTTGGAATATCTGCAAAAGAATAGTTTGAATGCCTTAAAAAGTAAAATTCATGGAAAGATTTCACAAGAAGATGACATAGAACTTCCCCAACTAAATCTCATTCATTTTTGTATTCAGAACATTCAAGAATGAAGATAACATTATACTTCTGAAAACAGTAATAATTCGTGCTGTACTTTCTAGTTCCAAGAAGTGTGGCCTAGTGGTCGATGAAGTATGTTGAAAACAACGATATCTCAGGCTCAAATCCCAATAGAGACAAAAACACTAGGTAATTTCTTTACATATGTCCTAGCCTTGGTGGATAGAGTTACCTGAGAGGTGGCATGTATCCCGTGGAATTAGTCGAGGTGCGGACAAGCTGACCCGGACACCACGGTTATCCAAAAAAAAAAGGCTTCGAAGTCAACAAAGATGTGACAATTTAAGCAATCAGATTAACTTTGTAAGCATATTTTAAGAACCAATTTCATATACCTCTACCAGTACAAAAACTTGCAACCAATCAAATGGAGTAACAGTTTCTTCTTAGAATAAGTGTCTGAAACAATGTTATATTGATTGAATTCCAGAAAATGGTACATCTTTAAAGTGTCAAGCCTGATTTGTTACTTAACTGTCACATGTCTTTTTAATGAGAAAGAAAATTTAGAATTTACTTAGCACAAAGAGGTCACTTGAAGTTTCATCTGCTTCTTTGACAGTTCCTTCCCCCCCCCCCCCCCCAAACCAACAAACACATCTCTAAGATGGGCCTGGTGGCGGGCTACATAAATTTGTCTGTCAAATGAATTACATAAAAGCTTCTTATACATAAATACATACATATCGTATTTGTATATGCTCTACAGCTTATATGTATGTGTGTGTATCTTATTCATTGAATATCACGAACAATTGCTTTGCAGCTGCAGAAACTACTTTTACTTAGATTAACTTAATCCAAAAGGTAACAATCCCTGACATGATACTACCGTGAACTCTCACCAATAACAAAGCAAAGATACATTATTCTCAGTAAATTTTTCATCTCATTAACCTATATAAGAAATTTATAAATTTTTCCCATAAATTTGGGCTCTCTGTTGCTCCTTTTCTTGGAAGATATTATCCTTCTCTGATATACGGATCTTTCAATGACTATATGGATCAAACAAAATCCATGAAACCTAGTAGATAGTATCTCATTAAGTTCCATTTTCTAGGTTGACTATAAAAAGTGTGCATGTGTTCCAATAGATAGCAGTTGGTGAGGCCTATGAGTACACTACGGCAGGCGGCCTAGGAAATCACTAATCAATGCCCTCTCACAATCTAACCATAAGTCCCTCTCATACAAAGTCTTAAGCAAGTTACTTGCCTTTGAATCAATGTGAAACATATAAGCTTTAAAATATTCCGTCTAGCCATTCTGTTAAGCAAACTTTTTCCTGTCTTTGAAGTATATAGCAATTATCAAGATTTCAGCTTCTAAATCACAATCAATTACCATACTTCATTTGATCAATCAAAACTTTTCCTTTGGTTCAATTTTAGTATTTGTCTTTATGTACATAAATACTACATACAAAGCAAACTTATCGAGTACATTTCAAGTACTATGATAGCAAAATTAGAGAGAGTAAACATGCAAGTCTTCAAATGGATTACAAAATATTCTTAGGGGGGAAAAGGGGAAGAAAATGCCAAGATAGTAGCCTCTTACAGAGAGCACTGGCATTAGGTTTCTCCTGTGAACTCATCAACTAAAGTTCAAATAGTTCATTTAAGAGAAGGAGAAGATCATATCAGTGATCAGAAGAGAAGATGAAAATTTCAATGGTTATTGGAGCCTAAGCAAGAGATAAAGTTGTGTTGCATAATTACATGCATGCCGTCGTCTAGCTTTGCAATTGCAAAATTTTGTAAAGTACTTTAAGGAGTTGCTGAGCATTTTTCTAACTTTATCATATGCTAGTGTGGTTGTCACCATTAGCCATTTTGAGGCTAAAGATACTTAGAAGATCGATGTGAAAGGCCTCAAGCACGTGCATTCCATGAAAGGAAAATATTCATTTGATCCCAACAATATCACTTAAGAAGAATAGAGAATTCACCACTTACTTTATCATTTCATGTTTTTATACACTATACCAATATCTCTTTTATACCAAAACTAGCTAATATCACTTATACCAATCCATTTGTTTCCATTATGTTCAATTCTCAATTAAGTTCACATGAATTTCGAGAGATTCTAAGATCTCCTCCCCTCATGTGATTTTAGATCTACATAGTCCCTTCTATTCTTCTAACGCCTTCCATTCACATAGAACCATCTCACAAGCTTAAATGTAATTTAATCAGCTATATTAGAAGTGCAACTAACTCCTCATGTGTGAGCTCGTTCAAATTGCCAGTCCCCTAAGCCCAGATAAAGGAAGGGAGTTATCGAGGGTCAATCAAAAACAATCTCTCTACCTCATAAAGGTAGGGGTAAGGCTGCATGATTACACTGGGTTTGTTGTATTAGAAGTGAAACTAACCCCTCATGTGTGAGCTCGTTCACATTGCTAGTCCCAAGCTCGGATAAAGTAGGGAAGTCAGCAAGGATCAATCAGAAACAATCTCTCTACCTCGTAAAAGTAGGGGGTAAGGCTCCATACATCTTACCCTCCCTAGACTCTCCACACCCCACTTTTGGGATTACACTGAGTTTGTTGTTGTTTGTAACTATTAGTAATACCACCAACATCATGCTAGCTACACAAATGAAAAATCTGAAATTTATTGAACAAACAAAAAATGGACCTTACCTTGATTGATTACCAATACCCAAAACCTCATTCCTCTCTTCACCATCCTCACCATCATTTTCCTCTGCATCAGTTCCTCCTTGCAAACTCCTCCTTCTATATTCCAACCACACAAGCACCACATGCACCACACACTGCAAAGCATACCCACAAATCCAAACCCTTATCGGAACATTCGGCGACTCATCCACCGCACATGACAAAATCACAACAGACACAATCACAAACCCCAAATTCCACATCATATCCAACGCCACCACCGGCTTCGAATAACCCCAATCAGCTCTACGCTCATCCAGCTCACGCGCCGCCGTCTCCCTCACCAACAACGACGCGCCGCCGCGCCTTCCGGTTACCCGACCAAGAAGTACCGCAAGTGATGACTGACGACCCCCTCTGCCGCCGTTTTCGAGTCGCCGGTGTAGAAGTGGGGTTGTGGGGTCGGAGGAAATCAAATTTGGTGGCTCAGTTGCCATTTTTTTCTTGAAGGTTTGATATGGATAAAAATTCAATCTTTCTTGCCCTTTTTGCTCAACAAAAACTGAATCTTGATTATCACTATAAATTTTACCTTATCGATAAGTGTTGATTTAGCTGACGTATTTTGAGTTTTTGCTGAAAGTTTTGATGAATTTGTTGTCACAGGGGGTGGGTGTGGGGGTGGGGGAGCTGTGTCTGGCTACTGACAATTCTGTAGCAGCATTGTACTGATAAAAAGACAGACAAATAGGATAAGGGAGGTTTTGCGAAATGTAAGTGAATTTATTTACTACTTATTTATTTATTTTTAAAATATTTTTAAAAATTTTAAGACAACAAAAATAAAGGGTATTTTAAATATTTAATTTATAATTATAAAGAAATTTAAAAAAATAAACTTTATATTAAGTTAAAATAAAATAAATAAATTAAAATGATATTTTTGACTTCATTTTGATAAATCTTAGCTAACACAAATTATGCAAAATATTGATAAATATATTTTTAAGATTAATTAGTTAAACATAAATGATTACTTTCTAAAAATATTTTTTTCGGAAAAATTTGATTAAAAAATATTTTTTTTACAAAATAAACAGAATTTGAAGTCGTCTAGGTAAGAGAGCTTGAAAGATGTATAAAAGTAATCAATCATCATTCACTTGGAGGCTATATTTCTTTGGCTGATGGGTGAAACAATCTTTCTACGGCTTTATCTAACAAAGATAAAAATACGACTTGTGTACACCTTATTTTCTCTATACTCCATTTATTCAACCAAACTATTATTCATTCATTTGGTAGTCCCGTATCGAGTGAAAATAATTTTGACAAAAAGTATTTCTTGTGCCCTTGATAGGAAAACAATTGAGATAGAGAGAGCAATTTTAAAGCCCTAGCTTTACTTACACCCCTTCCCCCTCCCTAACAATTTTTAACAATTTTATTTATGATGTTTCGAAAACATAAACATATGATTAATAACTTAAAAATCCATTGTGAAGCCTTTTACTTGGTGGGATATTTGAAAATTCCTCCTTCGATAATACTATAGGCTCCTATTTTTAGGAAATACTTATATTATTTTATATTACTATTTCTTCTATTAGTTTAATCGAAATTCAACATGGAATTCTAATATCAAAATTAGCAATTCTTGGATAGAATACCTAAAAGACCAAAATACTCTTGATTAGTGATTACTTATTTCTTTTTCTTACTTCTTTACTTTAAAAATAAGGATAATTATAAGTAAAAAAAATACTTTATACCATCTATAACCAAATACATGTTATTTTATTATGTCATGTATATTTTATTTTTAATTTAATGAAACAAAATATTCGTCAAAAAAGTTACATGGACTTCATAATTTAGGGATTATTAATCACAATACTGATTTTTTCATTCTAATTCTTACATTACTTTATCTTCAAATCATACAACCCGTTAATTATTTTAACTATTATCATGTCATCTTCTTAGTTTAAGAAGATGTACTTATAAAAAAAAGTCATTTGATAATATAATTAGGATGTTGACAAATAAGATAACACTGTTGAATAGAAATTGACAAACCTAAATGTTAAATTCAAGTCAATATCAATTTTAATAAATTTTGTTATTAAATCTTAAACATCAATATGTATTTATCATCATACTAACTATTCAAGATTAGATTAGACAAGGAATTGTATAGGTGTTCTTTTTATATAATTTTTTATTTTTCTTAATAAAATTAATAGCAATGTGGATCTAGAACTTTGAAATATGTTATAGTTTAATTGAACTTTGAACTCCTAACCTCACCTAGAGAGGTGAACTGGGTATGTTGTTGTTGTAACCTTATCTAGAGAGGTGCACCAGTAACCATCTTATTATATGATACTTTGAACTTGAATGCACGCATATTTAAGTATTTTTGAAAAAGAAAATATAACATTACTACATGATCTAGGAACATAGCATGATTCCCGTGAACACAAGAACCCCTCAGCTATGCCACCGTAAGCACAGGTACCCAATGTTTGGACAAACTGAAAGAAATTACCTATACTCTTGGCTCCGCTAAAATCAAAATCTGAAACTACATGATTTTCAATCCACTTTATTGATCAACAACAACTATTGGAAATAGAAATAAAAAATACCAAAGTGCAGATTTGCTGCTAGTAACAAGTATACGAGGAGCATCAACAACTACCAACAAAAATCACATCCTTTTACCAAAGAAGGAAATAAAAATTGTACTCCAGGAAAAGCACTAAGCAGAGTAAATAGGCTACCAACAAGGGTTGTGGTGAAGTGGTAAGTACTCTTTCATCCTTAATCAGAGGTCTCGGGTACGGAGTTGCCTTTGCTAGAGAGCGCTTTACCCCCTAATGTGGGACTTCTCGGCGCGAATCCGAATTAAATTGGGAGACACCGGTGGGAAACTTAAAAAAAAACAGGCTATGGTCCCAAAGAGCTCAATAATTCTTCATTGCAAAAAATGTAAGCATCACACTAGCACTTGCTACAGTCAAACTATAATTAATTTTTCGAACATTGACTACTCAATGATTCTTGACATTTCATAACGGAGTAAACTGAATCATGTCTCCACTAAGAACCCTCATCAGAACATTTTTTTTCAATTCTAAATGAGTACGAGCAGTTAAACTTAACGAGTCTTCAACTCCAAATTCTTCATGATTGAGATGACCCTCCAAGCAAGTTTCTCATCTTCCATTGACCACGCGCAGCAAAAGCTTACTGCTTCAGATGTGCGTTCAGGATTAACATGTATTCTATGAGGACACTTCTCCTTCAGACAGGGAGAGACAGTGAATGACTCTATCTGGAGACGGTCCCCATCATTCTGAATGGTTACATCTTGAAAATCATTTGAGAGTTTTGTGTATAATAAATGCAGCAAGGAGCGTTTATCAAGCACAGGATGCATATCTTCTCCTGGAGACAAAGCTACATCTTTAAGCTCATCAGAGACACACACTGGACAACAGTAAGCAACCTGAACTTTATGATTTTCTGCTCCTAAGATGTCCATTAACTCATTTTGGTGTACAATTTTTGGGGGCTGATCTTTCTTCATGATGAGTGCCCCTTCAGCTACTCTGTCATCACATACTTGTACACAACACTCAGCTCTCTCATTAAGAATGAAACCAGCTTCTGCTCTTGAAATTGTTTTTAGAAACTTGAAATTTGGGCTCAAAGAACTTTGGAGAAATGATTTGGATGCCTCAACTTTAATATATTGAGTTGATTCAATGCGTTGAGACTCGTTATTTGCAGGATAATAGCACGGGATCCTAAAATCTGATTCAATTCTCTGTTTGAGCGATACCATCTTGGGCTTTTCCCCATGTACAAGTATTACATTTTTGGGTGACAGAAATCTGATCAGATCCATGATTCCCTTGGAATCAGTATGTGCACTAAAAGACAGCTGATGAATCTGGCAAAAAATACAAGAAATAGATAAACTTATGTAGTTAGAAAGATCAGAGCTAAATAAAAAATAAAATTTTAGAAACTGAAAACGTTTCAATATATCATCCATATTTTCAAGTTATGATATCCAAAGTAGAAATCAAAAAAGACAATTTTGTACAGAAGGAAAAATGACAGGAACCCTCACATTTAACTGTTAACGTGATCATTACCAGACAGTTGACAATAAGAGTTGTTTGAAGAGTCATTCAAGTAAAAATATCATCATTGTAGTGGAGCATATGATTAGACAGAGATACAAAAGAGCTAGTATGTGATGTAATTAAACAAATTTAAGAGGATACAAGAATAGAAGTACCTGGCAGCGCACATCAATCTGGGTGCTTTTATCAACCTCTATTCTGGCGGGAGGTTTAGCTCTCATCAACTCATGTCCTACTGTCCCCTCAATACAATATCTGAAAAATAGGATTCGAAGGATATAGTAGAACATAAGTGTAGGTAAAATGGTGACAAAGAAGGTGGAATAGGAAGCCAGATAGTCCAAATGGTGATAAAGAACAATAGTTTATCCCTATGACTAAACGTGTAAAAGAGAATGGAGAGAGCTTTAACTTCTTTCTCTGAGGCAATAACCAAAAAATTAATCGATGAAGTTAGCATACCACTGTTGAGTTTTACAGTAAAGGGTAAAGAACACAATCAGAGTAGGAAGTGTTTAAAATGGAATCTAGATAGCCTTAAAGCTCCTATACGAATGAAATATTTACATCCCTATATATGAGAGTCTATTGTCTCATTCCCAAAGGAATTGCGAAAAGTCAAACCCTGAGCTTCGCTTTCTAATCTGACATCCCACTTTCTCCTGGTAGTAAACAAGATACCATCAAGTGCTTAGGTGCAGGAAAGAATGATTGAATATATTCACTTCTGAAATGAAACAACTCTTGACAGTCAGCAGTTGATGCCCAGAGCAGAATCAATCATCTCGACCAAGAAAGAATGTACATTGAGACATTAGATCCAACCAAAATTTTGTCGCACCTCACAAAGTTGACGGAAGTCAGTTCTCATGATTTTACGCTCTCAACAGCATTTTGGTAATGCTGACAACGTGAAAAGATAGACCATAAGTTTTTCTTCAAGAGTTTTAGATTCAAGAAGCAAAAAAGAATGCAAATACTTGACATATATTTTGAAGCAGCTTACTCAACCCAGGCAAAGGCGGATCTAGAATTTCTATAACAATGCACACCACGAAAGAAAGGAGAAAAAAAGGAAGTATTAGGGTGGAATTGATCCTTGTTCCTCTAGGTAAATAACCCAGTGTTCAACGAAGTGCACCATTTAACTTTTTTGGAGCATGGGAGCCAGCATATAATATTAGATCTATTCTAAAAAAAATATGTATATAAAATACTAGTTTGCCCAAGAGACTATGGGTTCACATGCACCACAAATTGGGCAATAAATCCGTCCCTGAACCCAGACATCTTTTATTAAAAGACAAAGGCAAGGATGTATCATTAACATTTGTAAATGCATTTCTTTTTGTCTCATGACGAGATATTAAATAAAAGTGAATTAAAGATGGTACCCTGGTAGAGCTATCAGGTTCTGTTCGCACGGAGCCCATTGCTTGAAAACTTCAAGTGAAAATCCACCACTTAACATGCCGGGAGTAGCAAATAAAACACAAGGTCCAGGAGCATTTATCATGGAACGTTCAAAACTGTGGACTACAAAGTACAAGCATCAGATAATGTAATATGAGCGTAGCATTATGTTTGATCCTAATCATTACTTTTTTTAGAAAAATCTTAATCTTTCACTTGAACTACTAAAGAATACAGAAAGAGGAATATAGTAGTACACGAAAGCTTGGTGATCCCTGTTACTGTTTTAATATTTCTACAATTTACTAAGGCTTGCAATGAGTGATAGAGGAAGCACCATTTTTGAAGTCAAATGCATTGCGTGTTGCGGAAAGATTTTTCACCTTTTGGCTGGCCCAGTTTATGAGCACTTTATAGTACATATTAGCTTGTATAGTCAAACCTGAAATATTAGTACTTCAGGATTAAGAATAAGGCATCAAACTACCAAAAAAACATGACGTAAATCCAAAATGTTTGCAGAATTATTGTACCACCAAAAAGATTAATGAAGAGAACTAATCTGACAACCTAGTGTAAGAAATACGTAAAATATTTATTCAAGGCTAAGCTATTGCAGCTATCTGAGAGGAGGGAGAAGAAGCTGAAGACTTGACGCTAGTCAGAGCTGTATTATTATTACTGACATGCACAATAACTTTTTGGCAGGGAAATATCTGGTAATTAGAGATGGTAACAAAGGTATGCAACACTATCTTAGGTATCTCCAGTAAATCTAAGTAGAATATCCTAAAAGACATACCTTCTACCAAGTAATAACTATTTTTCATGTACTCAGGGAGGCTTATTATATATGTGCACTTGCAGAATTCTAGTTCCAATTCTAGTTCTTCTAATCTGATCAAGGAAAGACCAAAATTTCAACAAAGAAATATCACATAACTGCAATGACAAAAGGAATTATGCAAGGAAATCAAGGAGAAGAACCTGCGGAAAAATAAATAGGAACTTTAAGATTCATCCGCTCCCAATAGTCATCCAATATCATACAGAGTTCCTGTTTGGAGAAGTATAGTTCACCAATAAAATAAATACTTGTGTTATAATATTACAGTGCAGAAGAAAAGAAAATTGTAAGAAGCAGCAAGAACATAAAGAAAAAGATCAAGACTAAGATGGAGGAAAGCCCATGGTTATCAATTATATAATTCGGCAACTTATACCACACGTATATAAATCATTAGCAGTGATAAGTGTGAGATATAGAGAACCTCTAGACTCAGAAAACTCCTAATTTTCCTTCATTTATTTAATATTAGAGAGAAATGAGCGCAAATAGAGTGGAATAGATATAGAGATTCATACTCACTGCCCACAAGTTTGGAATTGAGGTACAAGCTGATTGATTGAAATATGTAAACCACTACTTATACCTAGGCACTATCAGCTGTGTGTGCTCTTGTTGGAGTGAGTTGGACTTCCAAATAAATACAAGCCTGACAGAAGCTCTTGCAGCATTGATGTCTTAGTTTCTCATAATCAAATATTTGAACCCAAATTGACAGCTCAGAGAGCTACATGCATAACTTACTAGAGTTTTGACAAGTTGCCCACATCCTTCATGGAATGTCTTGAAACAAAATACTGATTAGAAGTTTAGGACCATTGATTAACTCTTCAGTAATATTATGTTCAATTGTCCCCACCCTCCCTTCAATTATTTGTCATTATAGAAGACCTAAAGCTAAAGTATGTCCTAAATCTAGGCATTTAAAAGCTAGAGTTAGCACCCCAAGGTGTGACCCAGTGGTCAATGAAGTGGGTTGAGCACCATGAGGTCTCAGGTTCAAATTATAGTAGAGACAAAAAAACTAGGTGATTTCTACCCGTCTGTTCTAGCCTCGATGGACAGAATTACCGGGTACATGTTGCTGGTGGGTGATAGGTAGAGGTGGGCATAAATACCGATAGACCAGACCGAACTAATTTGTCTCTTTGGTTTCGGCTTCTTCTTTTTTTCAAAAGTTCGGTCCTTCGATTCAGTGTTCCATTCAACGGTCGCAATTCTTCGGTGCACCACAGAACCAAACTTTTATTACTAAATTATTTATTAAAATTTTTTTAAAATTAGCAAAAACCAACGAACAAGTTATCTAATTTCCAGATGGTATCTCGCTCGTCAGTTCCATGAAATTTTTTCTTATTCTTTCCATAATTATTCATTAAAAGGATCGGTTATTCATATGTGCCAACTATCATGTGTTAAATTTATTTCACAACTCAAGTTTTCCTTAATTTTCTCTGTAACTAAAAAGAAGATATAAATGTGCAATATTGAATCACTAATTTTTATAGAATCTTATCATAATTGATTAATTAACATTCATTGACAATCAAATATAAGTATTATATATGGTATAATTACAGCATAATAGTGGTATAATTAGTATTATATACGTTATAATTTCAATATAATAGTGGTATAATTAGTACTATGTGTGGTATAATTCCAGTATAATAGTGGATAATCTAGTATTATATATCGTATAATTCCAGTATAATAGTGCTATAATTAGTATTATATATGGTATAATTTTGGTATAGTTAGTAATTTAGTACCATATATTGGTATAATTCTAGTATTAACATTATATTTAATTTTGTTTGGTCCTTATTTTATTTTACTCATTTGCGCCAAAAAAAACGTTATAGAAAACCAAATCGAACTTAGAAAAAGCTGAACCAAACCGAACTAAATTGGTTCGGTGTTCGTTGCACATTTTTCCATAACCGAAGAACCGAACCGAAGTTTGATAAAACCGAACTAAAGAACCAAACACCCATCCCTAGTGACAGCTATACTCTAGAATTAATCAAGATACACGCAAGCTAGCCCGGAAACCACGGTTATCAAAAAGAAAAAAGAAAAAAAACTAGAGTTAATTCATAATCTAGCCAAAATAAATAATAAAAACCTGAGCTCTTCCAAGAGCAAATGCAGGGATGAGCACCTTTCCTCCGCTATCAACACATTTGTGAATCTAAAATTATCAGTTTTTGGTATTAAAGCATTAGTAAATAAAACAAATTCAACAATACTATAAAGCAAATTGAATGGATAATAACAAGAAAAGAATCACAAATATTTTAGAAATAAAGGACTCTTATTAATAGAGAATGGCAATAAATACAATGTTTTAGACAAAAACTCTCCAATTTCTAAATAGAGCAAAGTGAGCAGAAAAAATATACAACTAAAAGAGATTATGCTAAATTGCAGTAATTGATGAAGTGCAGTAAACACAGAAAACAACATGCACATGCATACATCTTTTAATTTGCAAGTCTTAAACAAAACACAAATTCCCTTTGGTACAGATTTGTTCAGTGTTAGAAATCAATCGAGGGGTGACAGCTAAAAGAAAATGCAATGCAGCCTCTTTCGGTACGACACTTAGACAATAACTATGATTTGTCGATTCAAAAGAAAAATATCGTTTTAGGTAAGGAGTACAGCACTCAGATTGTACTCGCAACTTTAAAATCACTGTGAGCACACCATGCAAACTATTTTATATACTTCTGTGAATCACACCACTCCCTTTTGACTTTGTTAGAAGAGTCAATGCTTTAGAAGTTAGAACTAGACTAGGGGCCTTGTACCAATCAACATTAGTCATTGACATCGGGATATAAAGCATAGCAGCCAGGACAAGGATATTCAGACAAGACCCTTATAAACACTCACAAGCATATTCTGTCACAGCAATGTGTTATAAGCAGAAATCAAAAGAAAAACATCTGCACGATATCTGAAAAAAGAATCAACTCCTTTTAGTAGCCAAAAGTATCATACTGCTTCGAGAAACTCCCTCTCCCGAACATATTTGGAATCACGGGTGGTGGTTGCATAAGTTGACCTGTAAGAACAAAATTATGAGTAGAGATCTTTGCAGCTAAAATTTCCATTTTTCTAGGCCAGGATAATGCCATTAAATTTATATATATCAGGATATCTCCAAATTTTGAATCAAAAGTGATGATTGTAACTTGTCTTGAAGAGGCTATAAGAAGGAAAGAACACTAATATGATACCACCAACTTGGAATAAGACAGGGAAAAGGAGGATATTACATCAAGTTCATACCATTTCACACTGCGATGTTCCAGTCAAACCAATTAGCAGGAGATATAAATCTTGGCAAGAACTAACATATGATTTTGGTGCTAGTCATCTAACATTGTTAGCATACAGCCATACGCAAAAATTACATACTAATTCACAATATTTCATCAAATCTTGAATCATACTTTTTCTTAAGTGCAAACTATTTTTTAAGCCAAGCCTAGCCAAAAGAGCATCAAGATCAGAAAACCAATAAGGGTCATTGATAAAGAAATGGATCTTGGGCCTAACTCAATTCCAAAAGCTAGCTCAAAAGATTAGGATTGTCAAGACCATATAAGGAGTCCAATCTCCGTTCCCGTAACCGATGTGGACTCAACACCCGTTGCACACCCAGAGTGGACATCTAGAGCGTGGACAATATAAGATGGGAGCCCAACATCGGGTAAACAATGAATTGGGAAGGGTATGGCTCTATACCATGATAAAGAAATGGACCTTGAGTCAAACTTAATCCCAAAAGCTAGATCAAGGGGTGAGGATTGCCGCCGACTATATAAGGAGTCGAATTTCCATTCCCACAACTGATGTGGGACTCAAAAGTCATCAATCCACTTGAGCTGCATAAAATCGTGAAATAAAAAAGGAACGGGAAAAATGATCATCAAAATTGATTTAGACTAACTATTTGACCAAGATTGTTTACCATGATATTCTTTTGAAAGGTACAACCATGATGTATATGCAGGTGATTTTCTAGATGGTATCCACTACTTACTCTGTTATGACAAGGTCCAGCTGCAGCCGGTCAATTTGAGCAGCTCCAAGATGTCTATCAGCAGTCATATTATAATCTCCAGTGTATACCATAGCAGCATCGCCCACTTTAGCATAAAACATTGCAGCACCAAGAACCTAGACATAAAGTTTGACATTCACAACATCAATATTGATTATCCTTTCATACATGATTTACAGCTGGATGACAAAATTCTGGCTCTATTCTTTGCGTATAATATATAGAAGGGAATTGAGTTGAAATTCAGAAGAAGGAATGTTTGTCTATATAAGAAGATTTCAACCAAAGATATCTAAAATCTTTGACAAGACAACTAGTTTAGAACATCATGAAGGGATACCACACAAATTTCTTTTCCATTTCATCAATCCAGAATTTTAATTTTACTCCTTCATGTGTTTCTTCCACATTTGCTGGTGGTTCAAATGTCTTCCACATGAGATCAATCATGACATGTGCCATATTTACAGGGAAACAAAGGAAGGCAGACAGCAGCAATATAGAGAAGGACAATATGCACATCCTGTGTTAAGCTCAGATTTATAATTTGCATTGCATGACTTTGTATCCAAGAATGATCTTGCAGCTAGCATTAGCAATCAGGTTATCTTTAGTGCTTTTATTTTTCCGCAAGTCAGTAAGCCAATGTAGTGGGGGAATCCTATATCTGTATGTGTATATACACAAGTAGTGTGGTGTCAAACCTTCCTGATTGATCAATTGGGTTGTGCTGGTATTATATTTCGCAATGTCACTTTCATAAGTAGCATTTTTTATTATTGGTGGTAGACATATAATGAATTAGGTGTTTTTTCTTTCTCCTCTTTTCATTGTTTAAGAAATTGGGTTTTCCAGGCTACTATTTTCTTTTTGTTTTGTGATAATGCTGTGTTGCTGCTTTTATTGAGCAACTCCCAAATGCAACAAAAAATTATTCTCATTCTAGTTGGAGAAACTGAGCCAGGAAAGAAAAAAACAAACATACACAGCTCTGCTTATTGACATGGAGTATATATAGCTGCTTGTAGCTTCCAAATTGAAGAAAGAACACAGAAAATCTAGTGTGCTTCACAGTTCACACAGCTATCAAGCAAATTAGCTGTATCCAGAAGCACTAACACAAGATTGTGTATGTGTGAGAGAGAGATGAAGGTTAGAAGAGTCAATCAACAATCTGCATATGCTTCAGAAATGTAGGCCAGTTGGAAAGGGAATAATCAATTCCAAAAAGATGGAATATAAAATACGCATCAGGAAAATAGCCAGTTTAAACTTGAGAATACTTTCAGATCAAACCAACCTAAAGGAGAAGAATCAGTTGCAATAGACTAGCTTACCAGTTAACTCCTAAGATATGACTCTCTTAATCTTCATTTTCTGTTTCTTAAAAATTTGAAAAGATGATATACCTAACCCCCTTTAATCCAATTCATAATCCTTTTCTAACATTGAGTCTGTTTGTATGGGGCTTA
This sequence comes from Solanum appendiculatum, assembly GCA_018342035.1. Taxonomy (NCBI): domain Eukaryota; kingdom Viridiplantae; phylum Streptophyta; class Magnoliopsida; order Solanales; family Solanaceae; genus Solanum; species Solanum appendiculatum. The sequence continues at coordinate 1,313,837 of JAGDQO010000570.1, read as the reverse complement.
TAACTTATGACTTATAACTTATAAGTCATAAGTTAGAAATCTTAACCTATGACTTTTGGCTTATTTTTGTTATTTCAGCTTAAAAACAAGTGCTTAAAATCACCTTTTATTTTACCCAAAAGCTACAAAAACTGCTTAAAAGCTATTTTGTCTTAAAAACACCTAAAAACAATGTTTTCAAAGGCGTTTTCAGGGCGAGCCCTGGGGCGGGGAGTAACAAAAACGTTCCGGAGGGCAAATGAAAAGCGTAGATCCATAGGGCGTATGGCCTAGAATTTGGGGCATAAGCCCCATGCGTAAAAGCGTAAGTCCCGGGCGTTAAATTTGTTTTTTATTATTTTAAAAGTTTTTTTGCTATAAATCATATTTTTATTATTAGGGATAATGACTTTTTTTTTATGACCGTGGTGTCAGGGAAAGCTTTTGCGCACCTCGACTAATTCCAGGGGATACCTGTCACCTCCCACCCCAACAGGTACCAGGTAACTCTGTCCACCAAGGCTAGGACAGATGGGAAGAATCACCTAGTGTTTTTTGAACCTGAAGCTTCAGGGTTCTCAACCACTTCATTGACCACTAAGCCACACCCTTATGTGCAAAAGCAAAAATATATTTTCATATTGTAGTATTTTTTCTAAAATATATAAATAAAGAACGCAACTATCATAAAAAATGACACTCCCATAAATAGTTTTTTAGATAATCATGCCTGAAATTGATAGGATAGAGATTCCGTAGCACTATGTTCTTGATGCAACTTTATCCATTTTTGTAATTGCTCTTACACTTTTTAAACTTCTTCTTTCTTTGAAGGTGAAATGGTCTGATGGACCCTTGTACTTGTATGAGTTTGTATTCTGAACCCTTCTACTTGACCATTTATCAACTGAACCCTTAAACTCAATTAAAATGAGACTTTTAAACCCCTCCAACCATGTGTGTAGCTCACTCTCCCTTACATAAATGACATGTCATATCCACGTCAGATATAATAATGCCATGTCATAATTATTTCATAATATTTTTAAATTATTAACCAAAAATATTATTCCATAAAAGACAAAATAATAAATTTTCTATTTACAAAAATAAAATAAAATAATTACTCTCTCACCTTTCCTCCACCTCCCTCAACCCACAAACACCATTAACATCATCTCCATTCTCCATAATTTTTTTCTTCTTCAGGTTGTAATTGTCTATAGCCGTGACCAGGCTCGTCAAGTTCTTAAAAATCATAATTCGATTTTTTCTCGAAGTTTTTAACATTCGTAACTCTTAATCGTATTTTATCTACCAATGTTTACATCCACCATTTGAACCACCATAAATTATTTTTCTCCATTAATGCCAATAAATCACCATTAAAATATCTCAATAGATCACAATATTTGTACACAATTTTACATAACACATTTCACCTAATTTCACAAAGACATTCAACAATCACTTTTCATCCTTCAAGACAATTGAATTTTTGTCACATCATGGATTGTAAATAACCCAGAAAAACAGATCCACCGTAACAACATATTTTCGTTCCAATTTCTTTTTTCTCTTTCCCTTTTTTTCATATTTTCTTTTTTCCTAGAGAAACGAAATTTTTTTTTTTTTTTTCAAAAAAAGCAACATATTTTCGTTTTATGAAAAAAAGGGAAAGAGAAAAAAGAAATTGGAGATGGCTGGGAAGGGAAGAAAAAAAAGAAATGGGGTTTGGAGGGAAAAAGGTAATGGTGATTAGAGAGAGAGAAATGGAGTGGGCTGTGAGGAAAAGAAGAAAAAAGTGGAAATTATTTTTGGTCTTTTTTTAAAAAAAAACATTATTTTTAGTCTAAATTTTAAGTTCAGGCTCCTTTTACGCGTGAAATCACGTATTGGTGCCAACTCAATAATTAAATTGCCACATAAGCTTGGTCAATGGTCAAAAGGACCTAAAATATTGAGTTTCATTGAGTTTAAGGGTTCAGTTGACAAAGAGTCAAGTAAAAGGGTCCAGAATACAAACTCATACAAGTACAAGGGTCCATCAGACCATTTCGCCTTTTTTGAAATATGTAAACATAACCAGTGCTAATATTAGTTGAGAATGAGAAGGACTAGTAGATGTGGAGATCGATGATGAAATGGATGATGATTTTATTTTAAAGATTATCTCGGTTATTATCATTTTTTGTGTTGTTGCCTTTCTCAAATAATAATTATAATATTTTTTTCTATATTAGTAGTGATCTATTTGAATTTATTGGCAGAGTTATTGAAAATTTTACATTTGCTTATTTTCTTAGTAATATAATTATAAAATTAAAGATACATGAGATATATTCCCCGTAGATCCATGGGACTTACCCCCGTGTTTCGGGGCTTACACCTCACCCCATGCTGCATAAAATGTCTCACCTCGCACCCCCACCTTTTAAAACACTGCCTAAAATAAGTCAATCCAAACAGACTCAGTAGCTGCTGTGTGAATTAAGTTGATGTGGCTTTGGTTTTCTTCATTAATTGATGTTCCCTTTTTCCCTTAATATTGAAAAGAAAACCTACAGGTCAATCTGCTTGATACCAATGAATGCACGTGAAAAAGTTATTGGAGTGTTTGTGCAAATGAATGAATAGTTTAAACCATACATGTCCAGCATAGTATGCTCGAATTTGAAGATCTCTATCAACCAGCACAGTCTGCTTCAAATCCACTGCAGTAACTGCAAACCGATTGCAAAAGTTAAATAACACATCAATTTGGAGATGAATAAGAGAAAAGATGCAGGAAATTTTATTAGCTCAGCATGTCTGCTAACTTATATAATAGCTGCATTTTGTTACATCGTTAGAATTCACTTCACTCATCAATCCAATCTTGCATGTGCATTAAATTAATATTGCTCATTGTAGGAGTTCAATCAGCTATCTCTTGCCAACTTAAAAAGAATCTAGCTTCTCTTGCCAACTTTGAAAAGTTTAGCTTTAATTTGGCGATTTCATAAAACACCTGTGCTTCAATGAGAACCGTTTGCCCTCCCTTTGTTTTGTTTCCACTGTATAACTTTAGCATGAGGTATTGGCAAGATGCTATAATGGATAATCCATCTCCAACCAAAAGAATGTAGCTCCCTATGATCTGGGTGCCTAAATGGCTCAATGAGTGAATTCTGAGTTGTAGACATGTAATAAGCTCAATAAGATTGAATGGTTTCAACAGTGGCTACTGGAGGCAGCAGATACAAACCACTGTTACTGCTATATGATCCATTGAAGAACACTGATGTCAGCAGTAACGCATTTAACATAGTTATCGTACTAGACTGATAACTAGTGAAACCACATAAGAAGCTCGTGTAGTTAACCTATGAGTCAGAAAAGACGACTATTAGAACCATTGAAACCACACTAATGGTGTCAAGAGCCTGCAGCAGCCGATTTAATTGGGGGTGGGGGGTGGGGGGGGGGGGGGGAACAGAAAAGGTTTGCACATTTGTCAAACTTGCAGCTCAACTGAGACAGCAGATTTATCCAAAATAAACAGAAAGGGTTTGTCCATTAGTCAGGCAATGCACTCATGCAACCATGCGGAGTGGAAAATCCCAATTATTGTCAGTTAGCTTTTATCAACAATAAATATGCAACAATTACAAATGGCTCCCGCTTTGCACTTGGTTTTCTCTTTTTGGAGAACTAATAGGATATTAGAGTTATAAGTGGTTATGGTGTTGATACACAATATATATTATCTTATTTCAACATGAGAGATTGTTGAGAATATAATTAAGTCAATAAAAGTGTGTTCTCTCTAACAGTTTAAACTTAAGCTTTTAGATGAGATGGCCACACACCTCAAAT